>VXAC01004708.1:2299-34240 GCA_013399225.1 Rhipidura dahli | reverse complement strand
AAAAATCCCAATTTTTTTCTTCTTTGTGCAAAACCCACTTCATTTCACTTGAGTCTTGCAGGGGTCTTCAGGCACAAAGCAAATTGCAGTTGGTGCAATTTCTTTTGGCTTTTCACTGTGTTTACTGGTCTCTGGCTGTCTAAATCTTGACTTCTTCCACTTAATAACATTTCTTTCACTCCAAGAAGAATCCATAGGTACAGCACAGGCTTAATGCAGGCTGTATCAAAGAAACACTGAAGGGAAAGATTGTCTGAGGTACTGCAATAGGAGGATGAACAAAACGACTGAAAAGGTCTTCCCGTGTCAGACATCTATGATTTTAAATACTGAATGATCAAGACAAAGGCATTTCCTGGTGATTAATGATGGGCTGGGTGTAGTCATGTCTGGGCCTTAACCCTGGCCTCCTGTATATCCCTAGGAAATGCCCTGTGGCTTAGTTCTTTCTGCTGTTTTAAGCTACACTTGGCTTATGATTGATTGTCGTTTTTAAAAGTACCTTAATGTTTGTGGCTATTTTGGTGACTGTTCTAGACAGCTTTGTTCCTCTCTCCCTGGTCTGGGTGTTATTCCTAAACCAGTTGTCCTAAACTAATATAAACATGTCTGAATAGCAGAGAGCTGGGAGTTTAGGCATATGGAGGGCAGTCTGATGCAGGTGTGATATAAAACACACAGCAAACTGCAGGTTGGTTGATATCAGTCTTGGCTGTAGAGATGATGTGCAGGGCCTCTGCCAGCTGGGCAGTGGCAGGTGCTTTCCATCTTTGCTGAAATGTGATGTGCTGTTGAGAATGATGGCCAATAAGGTTAATGTTCTATTGACAATGTAGTGATGATCAACGTAAAGGTGCTTTTGGCAGCACAGCTCTCTTAAGGAGACTGGGTGGGTATCAGGGTGCACAGTTCTTTCCTCTAACATTGCCTTTAGAGTTTCTCTGACCCTGCATTATTAATCCTAACCCCATTCCCAAGGTGCTGGCTTCCTGAAGATCCCCTGAAACCAGTGCAACTCCAAATGTACTGAGTCACAGCCAAATTTAAAAAAGCTGGATGTGTAAAATGTCACATATTTGTTCTCAAAAGCTCTCAGCAGCTCATTACCTTGGGCACTGCCTTGTGCTGCATTTGTAGTGAATCCTAATGGATGCAGAAAAGAACTGACTTGATTAGCAAAGCAAACAGCCATCACTTTTCCAGTCAGTGCAAATCTGGAGTTACTCTGGCAGCCTATTCCCACCATCACCACTGGCTCATCAGGAGGGACAGCCAAGAGAGGAGAGCTTTCCAAACTGGACCAAAACTGTTTGAGGTTTCACATCAGACAACTGAACTGATTTGTATGACCCTTTTATAAAGTGGAGGGTGAAGCACTGGCTGAAAGATCTCCCAGATTCACCAGGAAATCAGTGTTTCATAGAATCATAGAATGGTTTGGCTTGGAAGGGACCTTAAATATCAATTGGTTCCAACTCCCAGGGATTTCCAGGAATTTTGTAGCATTTGGAGCTTTTGGCTCTCCTTAAATTAAATTAATGATTTGGAGGTGCTCTAGGAAGCAGATATGATTGAATAAGGTGCAACTTAATATGGTTGTAGCTGTTATGGTGTAATAACATGGCCCAGACAGTGTTTGTAGACAGGTGAATGGTGTATTTTATTAAATATACCTGGGGAAATAGGCAACCTGAAGACAGACATATGCCTGAAAACTCTCCTCCCTTTTTCTAGCTCTGCTTGTCGGTCTAATAAAATATATTACTTCCACAAACCTCATCTTGCCTGCAATTAAATGAAATCCTCCCAGAATCATGCTGTGTGACAGATCTTTTAATTCATTTCAGATCTGCTGCAGCTCCATTCTGTCCCTCTGCTTCGCCGTAGGAGCAGCAGCGTTTTGTGCCACTGCACAGCCCCTTCCTTCGCCTTTTGTAGTAACTGTGCAAAGGTTTAATAGCAACACATTAATGAGGCTTTGTGTGGCTGTGGAGTGAGGGGAAACTTATCTTTTGAAAGTGTGAATTATGGAGTGTGTGGATTAACAAAGTGAGAAGGAGCAAAGGTGTGTTCAGAGCTGCCATCGATGGAGTTAATGGCAATGGCAGATGGATCAGCCTGACCTTTCCATCTCTGATTCCATACACTGCACTGTCCTTTGAGCTGGGTGATGAGGAGGAAAATAAAATAGGCTAGAAAAACTTTCTAAGCTCAAAACTAGGATAAAAATGTCACATTTCAAGGCCATGGGGGAAAAAAACGTTGCCTGTGTTTTTTTAGAAAAAGCAGTAAGTAAAAAAAGGTATTAAATAAAACTAGAAATATAAAGTAGTAACATCCTGATTATGAAAATTTGACTTGTTTTCTTATAATTTTAATAATTTCTCATTTTAATAATTTCCTTTATCCCAAATGGAGACTTACTGTATTTTTTATTGATGGCTGTATCTTTAAAATGAGTGGTTAGACCAGCAAGACCAAACAATCAGCACGACTGACTTTTAAACCAACAAGTTCCTGAAACAGAGCAGGATTTCCCATCCCACCCCCTGCCCCTGGTGAAGCCCACCCTGCACTGCCTGTCCCACCAACAGGGAACACAGGCTACCACGTTTTGCCTTGTGCTGCCTAGGAGTGATCCCATCTGATCCACTGAGCGGGAATAAAGGAAAAAAATACAGGATTTTGGTTTTTAGCACCATGAATCATACTTGCCTTTTGTAGCCAGGCTCCTTAGACCAACTACTGGCTATAGGGTTCATATATAAATGTAAAAACAGGGCTCCTGAAGCAATTAGTGCCCGTAAGACCGTGCAGGATAAGGCCTGGGAATCCCAGTGTTGATCCATTGTCTTCACACTCTAGAATGTCTCCCTCGTCTATCTGTAGGGTCTGAGAGTTTAAAAGTGAAACATCTATCAAAATCTCATTACTTCGGAGAGGACGGGGAGCTCATGGATTATAAACCTTCATTTATTTTTGATATCTCAAATCATCGTGCCATATCTAAGGCATAAATTTTTTGCCAAACAAACCGCTGAAGCATTTTGAAGGAGTTGAATAAACACTCTCAGCAGTGCTGCAGAGCAGTGCCAGAGGGAGCAGGCAGGTGCGTGGGGTGAGGATGGCAGAGAGGTGCTGATGGCACAGTGCTCTGGGAACTCCTACTCTTGTTGTTTTTGCAACAGGATGCTCGTATTTACTTGGAGGAGAGGAGAGAAGGTTAATGCTATCAGTTTCTGGGAACACAGGCACTCCCCAGCGACTGAAAGAGAATATTCCTGGATCCCCCAAAGACCATAATTTCCCTCCCAAGTGTCTGCTAGCAGAAAGACATGCCTGTCTGCCTTCAGTTGAATATCATCACAAAGGGCTGATTTATTAAATGGTGTCAACCTTCTCAACAGTCTTCAAGCTCGTGCTCTGTAGGGTTTGCTTGCTGGTGTAGGAGGCTGAAATGGGTATCAGTGTACAAGGCAGTATTTTAAGTTGAGCAGCACTAAGCAGCCTGATCCTGCAAATCTAGGATCATGCAGTTTGTTTCAGAGATTCATCTTGCCAAGTTTTGTGTGTCATTTAAGGAGAAGTCTTTCCTGTAGAGACAAAATGCATTTGGGAGTGAGAGTGATGAGCCCCTGAATCCTTGCTAGATAATGCCTTTACCTCCTGGGACAGGGCTCAGAGGATTTATTCAGTCCTGTCATTCATGGCAGGTGGGGTTTCCTAAAGCACAAGAAGGACAGAAAGCTCAAAAACTCTATCAGAAGGATGTGGCAAGTAAAATAAAATTAAAAACAGCCAAAAAAACTTGGGATGAGGGCAAGGGTGGAGGTCAAAACTGCATTCATGACAACTTTAGCAGATATATGGCTAATGAAGGGCTGCTTCTGCAGTATTTTATTCTGTATTATTTTATTCTGTAATATTTTATTTTACTCTTTATTATTTTCTTTCTGTATTATTTTTGCCCCATTTACATACACTGTTTGCCTACAGTTGGACTCCTTCTCTACTACAGCCAGAATAGTGCTGATTGCAGAGATAAGACACTCAAAGTGAAGGTGATACAGAGACGCAATTATAAAAACATCTTTGTTTCATGGGGTGGACAGCCTTCCCCTGAAGGTCACTCTGACAATGTTGCAGGATGTGTTGTGGAGCTGGTGGCTGGTGCAGCGAGGGGCCAAGCAGTGTAATCAGAGCTGACATCTGGGTGCTCGCTGTCAGGGCTTCAGGAAACTTGTTTTGCTCTGTGATAGACCTGCTCTCACTGGGCAACGGGAAAAGCCTATCTGACTGTTAAAACAAGAGTGGAAAAAATATGGATCTGGAATATGTGCTGCTTTATCCTGCCAAGCCAAGTGTTTATTGTGGAGGCCAGACACATCTGTCCTTCTCCAGTAGATATGGTGTTTCTTGGACTAAAAAGGCCGACTGTAGTGGAACAGTGGAAGAAATTGCTTCAGAAGGCTGACTTATTAGAGTCCTATATCACATGGACCCAGTCAGAAAAATATTAGCCACAATAAAAGCTGACACTTGGGGAGATGAAAGCAATATTGCTTGATATTGTGATTACCTTTATAGCAACGTGCTGAAGGTGAGCAGTGGGGAATTGAGTCCTTTCTTCATTTGACCTGGGTGGTCACTATGATTACTTCAGGGGCATTTTTTTTGTTTTATGTAATAAAACATCTGTAATAAATGATTTTTTTTTTAAAAAATGGTTTTGGGAAAGGAACTGGAGAGACATGGATTGCAGACAGCTATTTGGGTCAAGGGGTTAGGTTTTTGCCAGGCTCCAGATGGAAGTGGAGAGGAAGATAGGGGCTGGAAGTGACTCTGAAGCTGAATCCATCTCCACTGCACAGGTAATGAGAACAGCACCAATTTAGCAAGCTGCACCTGATCCAAAGTTTGGCAAGAGAGAGCTAAATGCCGGCATTATTCCCTGTGTGGGGTATTTCTGAGAAGGCTGCTTGTGAATGTGAGTCTGTTCTGCGAGCTGCAGCGAGTGTGAATAACAACGCTCATCACACATCTCTGCACTTTCATGCCCTTGCAGATTTTTCTGGGAGATCTTGGAAAACTGCAGCTTTGGTGGAACAATTTAGTTATATCAAGGATAAAGATTTTTTTTCTCCAGAAAGTTGACAGAAGAAATAAGATTTACCCCCTGGAGGTGTGCAAGTTTCTTTTGGTGGAAGGAGGCTGCAGGATATTTGCAGCCAGTGAATATTCACTGAATACTCTGCACTGGAGGGAGGTTTATTTTTTCAGTTAAAGTATGTTAACATTTGGCCTTTCCCTATGCTTTTGGTTTGGACTCAGAAGATATTCTCATATGTTACTGTAATTATTTTCCAGAGAAGCAGATACCTTCTCTGTTCCTCTACAGAAGCTTTATGCCACAATAATTTAAGATTTCCTCCAGGTCAGAATATTTCTGCATGTAAAACCTCTTTGAAGGTTTAAATAGATTGTAACTGAGTTTTGACATGTATTAGCACGTGTCAGGTACAGCAGTTATTAAGGGTAGTGGAGACAAGGCACATTCCATCTCTCCAGAGAATGACTCGCAGGTGTCCAGATCACTACAGGCCACGAGCGGGCAAAGCCACTAAAAAAAAAAAATCACCCTTTGTTGCAACAAGCATTAAAAACTCCTTTTAACACCCATTTCAGCAATAGACCAGGTGAGGAATAAGCTCTAGTTGCTCTTACAAAATCGTGTCCCAGGATTATCACTGGGAAAATTGCCTTTTTATTCCTTTTAATGTAAATCTTTTCTGTGTAAGGTTTTGCATCCACACAGAACATATTTTAAAATTATATTAAAGCATACATTTACATTAAAGCATGATGTGCATTAGTGAAAGAGGATTTCCTGTGTTCTGGCCTGCTTCTCTCCTCTTTATGAGCTGAATGTGTCGGCATCCAAACAGTTCATAACAGAAAAATTGTTTGATAGACTTTTTTAAAAAAATCCTTTAATTCCTGTCATTCATATACCAGAAAGGAGTGTGATATACAAAGGGAAATGTGAGGACTGGGTACTTTTTAAATCAAAACAGGTTTGAGCAAAGCCAGCTGACTGCCTGCCCTTCTCTTCCCAGGGCACAGCCTCCGTCCTGCAGCGCAGGTCCGACAATGAGGAGTACGTCGAGGTTGGAAGACTTGGTCCATCAGATTATTTTGGTAAGGAAATTCAGCTAAGCATGGTTCAGAAAGACAGGCACGTCTGGGTCAAATACTTACTGTCTTAATTAGTGTTCCACTCTTACATGCGAGGGGTTATGCATAGGTCAGCCACTGCTCTCAGCGATTCTCAGAGATTTCAGGGAAGCTGAATCCATTCCTTGGTTTACACCAGTGTAGCTGACAGAAGACAGATCCAGAATCAGCAAAACAGTCTGAAAGCATTTGTTTTCAAAAGCATTTTACACGCATGCATTATGCATGTGTAATGCATTTGTACTGTCAACAGAATTATGTAAAGTGTCTATCAAGAGATATATAAAGGGAGATGTTCTACAAGCAGAGCGACTGCATGGTGGAATCTGCGCCCTCTGAAAGAGAGCAGGGCGTGTGACAGCGTGTTGTCCCTGTTCCCAGGTGAGATAGCCTTGCTGCTCAACCGGCCCCGGGCGGCCACGGTGGTGGCACGTGGACCCCTCAAGTGTGTGAAGCTGGACCGGCCCCGCTTCGAACGAGTGCTTGGCCCCTGCTCCGAAATCCTCAAGAGAAACATTCAGAGATACAACAGCTTCATTTCGCTCACTGTCTAAATGATTCCTCTGGAAAGCTGCCTTCGTGTGACCTTGTGCACTTAAAATTTGCTCTGTGCAGCTCCATAGCTTTATGAAGAAAAAAAAAATAAGAAGTGTGCATTTTACGTGTATTTTTTTCTGTTTATGTCACGTAGTGGATGTCAGCTCAAATCTCATGTATGATGGAAGTGGAAGGATAACTGGATAAGACTTGCTTTGGGGAAGATTTGGGCTCTTTTGGGGTCTTGGCTTGCAGACAAGTTTTTTATCTATTGTTGGTTCATATAGCTTAAAACTGTGGGTACAACTATTTAAAATACATATGAATTTCTGTTTTCTTTATTTTCTTTAAAGCTGGTCTTATTCACTTTTTATTCTTTGGTCAAGTGATTTGGAAGGTGTCCCTGCCCATGGCAGGGGTTTGGGACTCGATGGCCTTTCAGGTCCCTTCCAACCCAAACCAGTCTGTGATTTTGCGATCTCTCTCTGCCTGTCGCTTCTAAAAGACTCTTCACTGGTTATGGACTGGGGGGGTTCTGAAATCCCATGGGATGAGTGGAAATCTCATTCATGAGGTGCAGTTTAAGAGGGAAAGTTGGAGGAAGGTTTTGATCATTCCAGCAAGCCAGAGAAAAGTAAAGCTTTTGAGTGATTTTGTTTGTGGCTTAGATATAGGGGCCATATTCCTCGGTGCCACAAACCCTTTTGGGTCTGCTTTGTAGGATATGCTCAGGCAAACAGCCTGCTCCAGTCTTCTGGGTGAAGAGGTCAAGGGACAATGTTTTGTAAGAATTCAAATGGAGCCTTTAGGACCTAAGTTATTTGTCCTCAGCTTTTTTTAAATGAGGGTTTACATTAGAGTCCTTAGAAGTCCAGCGGGGGCTTCTCTGCTGAATTAAGTTGGCTTCAAAACTCAGCAGAGTGTCCTCAGCCACTTCTCTAAACATTATACGAAATGCTGAAGAGATGGTGCCAGGTGCACTTCAGGGACAAATACAGCAGCTTGTTTTTAATAAGGTCCACTTAATTAAATTCAGATGCCTTTCTTCTACTATATGACTAAATTTTAGAATTTTTTAAAATTTTCTGAAAGCCGAGTAAGTGCTTCAAAATGCTGCTTCTCCTCCAAAAGACAAGTATTGTGCAACACAGAGCACCAGGATCCTGGAGCCCAGGTCCCTCCAGGGGCCTCACAGCCTTTCTGGCAGTTGTTGCTGCCCTGCCTACACATGGGGCTCCTACTGAATGGAGCTTTTTGCAGATCCCTCAAGGCTGAGGATCTGCACAGCCCTCAAGGATGGGATCATTTGGATTATGCTTTGCAAAGCTTTACCTTTGCAGTTAAACTTGTCGTTGCCAACAGCAGCAAAGCTCTGCATCTCAGCCACCCTAAACAGCACTGCCTGCTCTTTCAGTTGGGCCAAAATTCCATTTCTTCTTTACATTGATATTCTTCTGAATAAATGCAAACTTTCTGTACCTTGGACATGCCAAAGGTTATGAAGTGAAATATGGCAGCAATCTCCTTTTTGAAACTAGAGGTGCAGGTGAACTTGGCTAAATGGCTGAAATGAGTCCTACTGATACACAATACACTTTCTTCTCTGGAATTAACAAATACTAATTGGACACTTTCCTATTGACTCCCACCAAGGGCCCAATATTCCACTAGCTGCCCGCAGTGGTTTTCACAGAGCTAAACAGCTTCTCAGCTTCACGCTCTTCTCATCACTTACAGGTGCTTAATTTATTTCAGCATAATTTCAGTGGTCCCGTTAGTGTATATTCCTTGCTGCTATTTATGAAGATTATGTTATGCTTCTTGCACGTGTTATTAAATATGACCATTCACAGTTCCCAACCTTGCAGTTTTTATCACGTACATTTCTATAGGCAGACCCCCATTCTATATAGATAGGTCAGTGTATATGCATTTGGTTATTTGCTGCACTGGTTTTGTATTCTCTTGTGCAATTTTTAAAAGAAGTATTTTTTAAAGGTTACCAGTCGCTCAAGTATGTTCTTTTACCTGTTGCATTTCTGTTGTGTTGGTAAAAAAATGGTGAGTGTTTCACATATTATGCAGGACACATCTCTTGTCAAACACCAAGTATTAGCCTCACTGTTTAGAAGCTACCCGAGCACACAGACACACTGCAGATTCTTTGCTTTAAACCTTTACAGCTCATGGAAAATACGTTTGAATTATGGTTCTGTTATAAGCAATCTCAAGAGAAATGTAGCTGTCTAACACCAGGATTCCTGTGCTTTAAGTGGAACAAAATGATATTCAGTGACATTTGGAAGATAATTGTAATATTTGCAGTGGATGATGGGACATGATTACGGTATGAATAAAATTCTTCTACGATGTAAGTGGCCATTGTGGGTTTATTGCTAATGGAAGGCTGTGTGAGTAGATGTCATGTTCCAGTTAAAATCTGTATATCATCAAAACTTTGAGCTCTACTGAAAATAATCAGATGCAAAGGGACAAAAAATAGACCAAGATTCCCAGTGCTATATATAGTAATGGAAACCAAACTGGTTTTGTGCAGGATTAGCATGAAGGAAAAAAATTCATCTGTTTAAATGTAACCATATATGTCTATATAAAGAAATAGAGGCCCAAGGTGTCTCTGGGACCTTCCTGTTACTGTCCAGGTGCCAGCTGTGACACCCTCAGGACTGATGCTGAGCCTGTCATACGTCCAGGAGGTACACCTGGGGAAAAACAGGCTCTTTCCTTCTCAAATACCAACACTGCTCCTTTTCCCCCAGCATCATAGGCAAAGCCTCTGGTCCCAACCACACCAGCAATCTGTCCCACTCATTCCTCTCAACTTTTGGCCACACAGGGATTTTTAGAAGCGCGGCTGCCCTGGGACTGAAGCACAGCCCCATTTTTGGCACCAGGGATGTACTCTGTTGCTGCCATGGTTTGTGTTCATGCCATGGGCTGTCCAGGAGCTACACTGAGGACAAACGTCTCAGAAATGGCAGAGCCTCCAAAAAAGGAACTACCTGTACCTCATGCACCAGGATGCAGGCATGGGTTGAAGAACTGGAGAGCCTGGCTTCTGGGCAAGGAGGTGTTCCGTGTGCTGTTAGTGCCGCCAGAGCTCTGGGTGGCCACATCAGTAGATGTGTTATGGTCCATGCCTGGCTCCAGAGCTGGAGCTGTTGCCCCAAAGCAGAGGGCAGGGCCAGTGGCTCACTCCTTGCTGCTTCTCTGTGGTGGCCCCCGCACAGAAACCTTGGGCGGCTCCCGACATCCAAGGGCTGTCCAGCTTTCCATTTTTGGAGTGTGTTATTTTTCCCCCCTTTGCTATGATTCAGGAGGGAAGGACTGGTCTTTCCAGAGAATTACTCACATTATGTAGTAATCAAAAGTGACCACTCTCTCTGAGGTCCTTCCAGAAGGACATTACCAGCCCACACTCCCCAGAAAAGAGCATCTCACCACTCCTCATTGTCATTCTTTTTTCGGTTGGTTTTAATTGTGTCACAGCCATTTCAGGACTCCTGAGACAAAAGAAAATACTTTTTTTTTTTTGTTTTAATAGAAACTAATTGCACCTCAGGTTTTTACAAGGCCATGTGGCTGACCAGGCTTTGGTGTGTGTATCACATTACTTCGGCTCGCTCAGGCATTCCCACTGCTTCGTGGCACTGGAGTGGTGCTAAAGTCAATGAGCCACATGAATGCTGTAAATCCTTCCTTGATCATCAAGCAAGCACGGCCTGGCACCGTGTTACCTGTTCAGGTGTTGGTGGGAAACAAGAGCTGTTGGAGAACCAAGTAACCCCAGCTGGGTTATTGGCTGCTGGGCTGTTTTTCTTGCCGTCAGTGGTCTTTGGAAGTGGAGCCACCACACCAAGTGTAACATTTCTCCTGTTGTGAAAGTTGCATAAGAGGTGTGCATCCCATTCAGTTTTAAGTCTTAAATGGTGCATAAATCCTTTCACTGACCTATTTATGGAAAAAGTGTTTGTTCTTTGTGCCCATTTCTGCAGAGCAGAGAGAATATTATCCTGTGCATCAGCAATACCATGATGAACTCCTTAAAGAGTAGGCGACTGAGCACCAACCAGCTAAAAGTCTCACAGCTGATATTCCAAACACCAGTTCACTATGTAGAGACCAAATTCTCCCCTCTTACATTGCCAGGCATGTTTTTTTAACTTGTTTCCAATGATTTGGCAACTCTGGCTGGAGCTTCAAGTGCACACGACTGCTCAGAAACTCGTAAGAGCATTTCCAGCCAGAGTCACTTCTGTAGGTCCCTCTTCCCTCTGGAGAAAGAGAGCATATTTGGATACGAGCATATGTGTAGCCTTGAAAATCTGATGTTATGGGAATATGTTGGTTTGGATGCTCCTCCTCCTCCAGGGATTTCTCTGTGGCTCTTTGCTGCTCCGCAGAGTTGTATCTGGGATGCAGCACTCTCACAACAAGCTGGCCTTTTCTCTCAAAACACTGCCTGGCCGAAGGAGCTGGCATCTGCAGCCATCTGGTATTTTTCTGAAGGCTGAGGATGTTTTTTTGTGCTTGATCAGGCTCCAATACCAGAGTGATTCTTCTGATGTCTAAAAATCTGGATTGAGTTTTCAGAAAAGAGGCTGCACTTTGCCTGGGCAAGGAAAGCAAAGCATGAGCGTCTCCTTGGGCTGCTCTGACTCCTATCTCAGATGTGCAAGGGTAACTTTTCCCTTCTGAGTGTGTCAGTCCCTCTCCAGCTGTGCTTTAATCCTTGTTTTCAAGTCACTCTGCACAAGTACCACAGAGAGCCTCCACAACCCAGACCAGCTGCAGCGCACGTCCCATGCTCTTGTGCTTCAGCAATTTGAAGTGTGCAGAGTTCTCTTTAAAAAGTCGTGAGATCTCATGGAGGAAAAAATGATAATTTTACCCAAGAAGACGGCTCCTATTCCAGTATAAACTGCCTCCAAACGTGGAACAGTGGCGTGCCATGTTGCTGCACAGGCCAGCAGTGCTGAATGAATTGGCAGATGCTGTGCTGCTGTGTGATCTCTGGGAGCTGGGCTGTGAGAATGCTGTTCCTCTACTCACAGCTTCAGTTCAAAGCCGAAAGAGCTGTTTTGCCAAAGAAGTGCCCCCCACCCAAGCCCCGATGGGATAAACGGAGCCTCGTGCTGCCAAGGCTCACTGGGTGCATTCACCTTACCCTCGGTGGGTGCTGACAGCCTCCACTCTTCCCAGAGCTGCCAGTTGGAAACAGGATGTATAGACTGATGATGAGGTAGGGAATTTCTCACCACTGCCTGCTGTTACTGGCGCTCTGGATGTTCATACTGCTGGCTCCAGGGAAATCAAGCCTTTCTGGGAAGTGGCTACTCCCTATCCTCTTTATACAGAAAATGTATTGTTATTGTTTGAAAGCACTTTTGTATTGCCCTTAGACTACAAGCATGGCGATTGTTCCATTAGAAGACATCATGGTGCATAGCAGTGAAATACGACGTACAGTACCATGCAGTATGTATTTTCCAGATAAACCGGGGAAACAGTGTAACGGGTCTGCAAAGTGGGGGTACAATAGCTGCTTTGCATTCCTCCACATGTGTGGAATTCATGTGCACTACAGAGTGACTCTGTTTGGTTCCCATGTGCTTACAATGATCGGATGATCCGTTGTATTTTCTATCCGGTTTCATTTTCTCTGTGCGTTTGGGGGCCAAGCACAAAGTTGCAGCAACTTCAGACTGAACGTGGCAATGAATTAGTGCTAGCTAAACCCTCCCTCCATTTATTTCCACTGCAGCAGTGAGAGGGAACAGACTCAGCAGCTGAAAAACACAAGAGATTGTTTCTCCTCGTCAACCAGGGGCAGCTCAAGCTGCTTGCCAGATAGAAGGAGCTGGCTGCGCTTGCAGACTCTGGGTAGTTTGATTGAGACTTCCCAGTCTGGAAGTGCATCTCCTCCTCACCCCACCCTGCCTGGGGAGCTGAAGGGCCGTGGGAGTGCAGAGCAGAGAGATGTGTCACTGTTCACTGTTTAATTTGCATAAAGGTGACTCTGGAAATTGCTGCCGGAAGGGAATCTGCATCTCTCAGCACCAGCTCCTGCAGGGATGGAAAAGCCCTGTCTTGGCCATGCCTGAAGGAAGGAGTTGTGCCCCCGTGCATGGTTCATACGGCTCTTGGTGAGACTGAAGGTGTCTGAGAAAGCAACAGAGCTGCTCCCCAGGCTGGAAAGCCTGCAAGTCACTGCTAACAGCCACCACGAGTACCATGAGCTCTGCTCCATGGGCCAAATTCCCATGAGATGGCAGGATGGTTCATATCCTTGACACATATCCAGTAAAGCATCACACCCTCTCCCATTGCCTTGCACGTCTGGCTCTTAGCCCAGGATCTAGCTTTTAAAGAATAACATGATTAGCAAGGAGGGCTTTTTAAACCTTGGGTTTGCAGGGAGCAGGAGAAGGTACCAAAATGGGCAGAGGAACACGAGAACCAGCCCAACAAAGGCATCCTTGTGCAGGCGGGGAGATGCAGCAGAACCTGTGTCCGGATGAAAGCTGCCCTATCAAAATAGCCATAAACAAACCCGCCTCCTCCACTACAGAAAAGCTGTTGTGCCAGGAGCATATTAAATTGTATATGCTTTTTCTCAAGGCAAAAGAATTGCAGCAGTGACGGCAGCTGTGTGCGCTGGAGCCGAGCCACCGTATTCAACTCGTGAAGGCCTTGCTGAGGACGGGGTGGGGGAAGGACTGTGGATGAATGTATTATTCAGAGGGACCCACACTGAAATTATCTACCAGCACTGGGGATGTGTGAACGGGGAGAAAAGTGACTGCCCTCACACCAAAGGCTGATGCGTTTGCCAGAAGGCAGCCCAGGTGATGGGCCACATCCCCTCCCAGACTGGGAGCCACAGTCCTGCCTGTGTTGCTGTTTATGGGAGGACAACAAGGTGTGTTCTGTCTTCCCCAGGTTTCTCTGGGGAGGTTCCAGGTCTTGACCTCCAGAAGCAGAGCTGGGCTGCAGCCACTGCTCTGGCCTGGATGGAGGAGTAGGTTTTAGGCAGGGGGTACCCAGCCTTCCCAGTGCAAGGGGGCAGGAAATGGGATTTAAAACAAGTGATGAGCAGGGAGCCTCAACAACCCCATCCGCCATCTGGCTGTTCCCAGGTGTGGTGGGTAAATGGGAAATAAAGTGGCCACAGGATGGCTTGTTTCACCCCCCTTTTCTCCCAGCAGGGCTATTCCCTGCCTGGCTCCTGCCTGTGTCCCAGAGAGACAGCGTACGGAGGGCTCAGGACTCACCCATGCTGCAGCCAGCACCTTGTATCAGGGAGGCCACCTCTGTGTGAGCATCCCTACACCAGGAACAAGGGCTTGGAGGGATCCCTCTCCAACCTTTGAATATTGGTGAAAGACACAGAATGGGATTTTATCACCATTCACACCATCTCTGCCATGTGTTAGCTGAGCCTCCCAGACAAGCTTGTTGCTCAGTTGGTTGGAGGCAAACCTTAAGTTTTCTGCCCAGGCTTTGCCCTTCAGTCCTTGGGCTATTAGAGGTCCAAGCCTGGTCCTTACAGCCCAGAGGAGACACATCTGCCCCCTAGATGCCCACATCACCCAGAGACCTTCTGTGTAGTACAGTGACTATCTAAAATCTTTCTGTATCTTGAGCTACAACTCCCCCGTGAAAAAAGGTGAGTTGTGAGGAAAGGATATGGGATGCTTTCCTTATTAACTCAGGAGCATGCTAGGGAGAGGCACCTCCTGTAGATCTCCTTAGGAGGGAGTGAAATAAAACAGAATAAATTCAGAAAGGATGACTTCTGTGCAGACACCGTGCAGGTGCCTCATCAAAGATCAGTTTATCCTCAGGCGATACAGTTCAAAAGCTGCAGCAAGGAAATGGGATAGAAGAGCCTGACACTCATCTCAGCTTAAATTCAGTCACTGCAGCTGTCCCGTTCTCTAAGGCAGAAGAGGAAATTTATGGCTCTCCTGCAATGTGAGCAATGCTGTGAGCACCCACAAGGTAAATGCCCTTTTGTGCCTGAATCCCTTCCCTGTCTGAAGTCACTGCATACACAGGGCTAACATGATTCAGTGAAAGAAAACCCATTTCAGTTGCTTTTTAAGCAGATTACAGCAGATTAGCTGACTAATCTATATGGAATCCTCTCTAACAATTTCAAACTGTAAACAAATCCAGCCACTATTGCATTGCACATAAATATTTACTGTGGATTATATGAAGATTAACCTCAAATGATATTTGCAACAAAGGTTTTATTTTGTGACTTGCTACCTTGAGTAATGTAAAACCTTTGGAAAGAAATATGCCTCCCACAAAGTGTGAATTTTAGGCCTGTTAGCTGTACAATAACATCTACCAGAGCATGTACATGAGCAGAAACTGAACACAGTATTGATGACAGATGAAGGAAGGGAATAATAAAAGCTAGTGGTACCAAATAAAAATGATTGGGATTCTCATAACATGGAAGGAAGGTTTTCCCTAGAAGATGTTAGTAGCTGACACCTCACTGCTACTCACAGTTGGTTTTCCAGCTGCAGAAAAGAGCTGTGCAAGGTTTGCAAGCAAAGGGGGCTTGAGGGATGTTGTTTAGCATCCTGAGACATCACCCCCATCAGGTGGTCAGTGAGGGTGGACCTGTCCCAGTGGCTGATGAGAAACAAGGCAGCCTTTGTGATGAAGCTGTTCCCCTTCCTTAAAATCTGGGGCTCTCATTGCATCTCCTTCACTGTACCTCCAGCCATGTGGAGAAACCTCAGAGCCACCAGACCAAAGCTGCAGAGGCTGCTGCTCACCCAGTGAGATCCCTACAACCACAATGATTCCTGATGTGAAGGAGGGGGCTGCAGAGAGCACCTTTTCCTTCCAAAATAAACCAGGCCAGAGGCCACTGCTGAGGAACCACAGGCAAAAGCCAAGGCAGAGCCGTGTCTGGCAGCACACCGTGCCCTGGATTGGGTGTTGCAGGGGCAGCCAGCACCGGCCCCTGTGGGGCTGTGCCCGGAGCTGTTCAGGCTGGCTGGCTCGGCTACTGCTGCTCCTTGCACAGCACTTGGTCGGGACATGGGGAATGTTGTGTCTACCAGGCCAGTGAAGGAATGCTCAGTTTACAAGACAATAGCTTTTTAGGAAGCCAGAAGAAGTTAAACAGCCTTCCCAGATGGAATACCGTCCCTTTCCACCCTTTGTATAATTAGGGCAGCTTCATACTCCTGTAAAGAGATGATCTGTTTAATATAAGAGGTTTCCAAAGTCTTAGCAAATGAGTATCTGAGAACTGGCTTCTGATGTGGTTTATGTTCTTTTTGATAGATTTGGGTTATGGGAATGTTGGTTACAGAGGCAGTGAGTGATTCATGCTGAAACCATGAGGGTGCCGTCTGATCCACGCTGTCCACCCGAAGGTAAAGGGAGGCTGCAGCCTGCTCTGTGTTAATGCCTGCAGTTTGAGCTGTTCAGTGTAGGTTATAATTGCAGAAAAATTACTGCAGCAGAGAAGAAGAAAGGTTTGTGTTTTGCAGAGAGAGACGTAATCCTCCCCAGAGCAACATTTCCATAGCGAGCTGGGGTCTGACAGCGATGCCTCAGGACCTCAAACTGCTGTGCTCCGTGTAAGGAGTTGTACTGGCACCTTAGGAAAAGCAGGTCTCCCTGGAGAGTCTCTGGCTGCTGCCTGTCAAGCACAAAGCAACACAGACTGGAGCTGATTGCTCTGTGCTACTGCCCACCTTGGAGTGGTCTTGGAAAACATCATTTCCCCCCTGGCTGTGGGTTTGTCTCAGCAGTACTTGCAGGATCCAACCCTTGCGCAGATGGGGGAAAGAAGCAGTGGGGAGAAAAAGCATTTTCCTCTACGATTTTTTTCCTACAGTCAAGCATTTTGTAAATCCTGTCTCCATCTGAAGAACATCAAAACAAGTAAAGGGGCAGAGGGTGGGCTCTCAAGAACCTCAAAGGGGAGCTGCCCTGCAGCCCAAATGTGCTCCCTGCAGCCCATGTCCCATCATGGACCCTTTCTGCCTGGCTGGGGCTGGGCCTTGCTGCTGCCCAGGCTGCCAGCTGAAAAATCACTCCCAGAAGAATCTCAGTGCCACAACAGGAGAGTGGGCACACAAATTGGGTGGACGTTGGCAGGGGGTGCCCCGTTGGGCAGCAGCGCAGTGCTCACTGCCACCCAGCTGCCTTGCAGCACATCTCTGTGCTGCCTCTTGTCACAAAGGCATGAACGGTGGGAAGCAGGGATACTCCTCATCAAAATTCATGGATTTCCACTGCACTTGCATAACTTCTCCAGGACTTGTGTGAGAGCAGGGCGAGGCCATGAGCCAAGAGCTTTGCAGCATCACATACCTTTGTTGCCATGTAATAAGCAGAAGACTTGAGGATACTAGTTTTGTTTGCAGGCTTTCCCCCTCTATTGCTCCTGTTTCAGCTGTACATAAATCCAGAAGAAAGGTTTGCATCATTTTTAGATCAGATCTGTAGGTGAATTATGGGGATTCCTCGGCCACTTACTCTCTGTAATGTTATGATAAATCCAGATTTATCTGAATTATGGAGCAGTGGCTTGTGGAGGCATCATGAAAGCCCCAGCAATGGGGTAGGAGGCTGTGAGCAGTGGAACAGCAGCTCCAGCCAGCTGAGCCCTTTGGGGTGATGCTGTACACCCACCAGGGCTGTGCTGGAAGTGGCTCCATAAGGGGCTGTCTGTTCTCATAGAATCACGGGCACACAAGGATCACCGCCTCCAACTCCTGACCCCACACAAAACAACCCAAATTTTCCACCCTGTGCCTGGGAACGTTCTCCCAACACTTGAACTGTGTCAGCCTTGGTGCTGCGATCGCTTCCCTGGGGGGCTGTCCCACTGTCCACCCACCCTCTGGGTGAAGAACCTTTTCCTCATGATGCCTTAGGTTTTGACTTCCATATTTTTCAAATCCTGTGCTGTTAGTGTGTAACTCTGGAGTTTCTTGTAGCCTGTTCGTTTCTGTTCTCTCGTGCTGGGTTGACATAACAAAGCCTCTCTGGGCTGGCTCTCCAAGGACACCCGGACTGTCCTAAGCCCAAAAAATATCAACCAAAGAGCCTCTAAGGGGGGCAAGCTGAGGGGAATTCCATCATTAACTGCAGCTTTAATTGGAGAATTAACCCTGAGATGCAAATGGACCAAACCCATAAAAGTGTGAAGAACTCGTGGCCTGCCGCCCATCTCGGGGCCCATTTTGGCAACAGCCTTTGAAGGCCTTTCCCATAAACACCTACATTACTCCCTTTACTCCTATCTAGTCTGTGTTTCTAGGAGGCCTCTTAAGGCATCACTCACAGCCACCCCAAACCTCTCCCCCACAGCTTTGTGCCTCTTTGCAGCGCTTTGCTGGCCCTGTGCCTTCGGGGTTGGCTTCACACACCCCGGCGCGCCGCAGGCGCTTCCCCCTCTGCCCGGGAGGGACAGGAGCTGCAGTGTAAGGAGGGACAGGTGTCTGTCCCACCGCAGCACCGCTGTTCTGTCCGTGTCCTTGGCTGAAGGCCGGCCCTCGGGATAATCGGCCTCGGAGGGGGCGAGGCCTCCCCGGCCGAGGAGCAGCGCCGGCCGAGGAGCAGCGCCGGCAGCTCCTGCCCGAGATAAGGCAGCGTGCTTTCAGGATTTATTGCCTTTATCCCCCCCGCCATGTGCTGCCAGCCTGAATGTTTCAATTATCTCCTTCTGCGGTGGCATTTCCCTGACAAGCAGCGTTATTTTGTTGCTGCTGTTTCAGCCCCGGACAGACGGGGCCTTGTTTTCCAAACACGAGGCGCACGCATTGAAAAGCGAGCGGGCCGTGGTAAAGCATATTTGGTCTGCCTTGGTGGTTTGAAAGGTTATTATCTGACCCCATGCTCATCACCTCAGCCCCATAAATCCAGCAAAGGGGCCATTCTTAGCCCTTTAGAAATGCATCCTGTTTCCTCTGCAGTGGACTCATGATTTCATTGCTGACCCCACCGAGTAGTTCCCCTAATTCATTCACTCTGAGTTTCTTAGAAGTTAATCCATTCCCTGGCTTGACTCTCTGGAGGCAAATTCAGCCTTGGGGCAACATCACCCATAGCTGGGATTAACATTAGCACCAACTTTAGCCTATGAATCCTCCTTTTTGGGTCAGGCAGCATCTCAAATTGCATGTTGGCATCAGATGGTTGTTTTTGAGATCTCACATAGCTCGAGTCCTCTCTGATGCTGCATGTGCTGATAACGAGCCATGTTAGCTAATCCCCCATCAGGATTCATAATATCAGGAGAAAAACCTTTAGAAAAAATGTTCATCACAGTTTGTTCTGCAGCACAAAAGGTCGTTCTGGCTGAAGAGTTTGTCAGAAAGTTCCCATTTGGTGTGAAAGTTTTTACAGGGAAAATTGTGAGTTTCTCCTCTGTGACAATCAGAATATTTCAGTTTTCAATAGCTACCGACTGTCCCCTGCACCAAAGTGCAAGGTGAGGTGCAAACACAAAAGACCACTTTCTCCAAAAGTGCTCATGAAAAGTGTCTCCAGCACTCTTCTTGTGACCCTGAGCAATCTATTATCTGCTGAAACCCCTCCAGACAGTCTCTAGACCAGCAAAGCGCCCTCGTGTCTCCAGCTCCCACAGGCAGCACACAGATTTCCACAGGGCACAACCAGAGTGGTGTTAACTGGGGGAGGATTATCTGTATCTGGATTCCACACAGTGATGTACAAAATTAGATTGTTAAAGGGAAGAAAAGCAGAACTATAAACTGATGAGAGCTTGCCTTATGTTGCTGCCAAATATGATCCTTTTGCATTAAGAGATTAAACTAAAAAAGTTCTGGCCTCTGCTTTTTAATCCATTTTATATCCCACCCATCATTACAGGCGAGGCTGCTGGCAGACCTGGAGGTGTGTCTGAAGCGATGGGACCAGCAAATGTCCTCAGAAGGGGATGTGTGTCATGTGGGGTCCTGGAAAAACTCCCCCACCTTTCCACTGAGCAGGGTGTGATGGAGACAGGGTGCCGGGATGGGAACAGAGGGATGAGAGCTGATTTCAGCCCAGGCAGCAGGTGGAGAAGGAAAGACAGCTGACACAAGGCAGGAGGCTGCTGCAGCACCGTGCCCAGCAAGGGATGCTTGATGTGCTTCATCTTGAGCAAAGCCACAGGCTGCCCATCAACCCAGGATGTGTGGGAGCATCCCAGGGGAGCCCCAGGAGAGACCTGTCTGCCCACCGTGCAACATCCCCCCTGAACACAGCCTTGCAACAACCTCTGGCAGCCAACACGCTTCATTTTACCAACAGAAAAACACTCGCAGCCTCAGTACCCAGGAGGGCATGATTAAAGGAATGTCTTTTGGCCAAACGGTGGGAATGGATCAAATCTGCACATTTGCCAGGTCTGCTGGGTGCTGGGCAGGTGAGGGGAGGGAGGGCTCCCTGTGGAACAGGGTTCGCCTGGAGCTGCTGCTAAACTCATTTTTTAACACAGCATTTTCGATTATTTCCTATCCACTTGATACACCACCAAAATAGATCCAGTTCTCCCCTGTTTTAGCCTCTGCTAAAACCCTCAGACCACATCTTCTCCTATAACAAAAAGTATGTGGAATTGGCTAAAAGAGAAACATTCCTGTTCTCACAACACTTAAAAAAAAAAAATCCACTCCTTTCCTAAAGAAAAAAATAGCACTTATAAGACTTTTAAAAACTGCTTCTGTCCAGAAGGCTCCTGCGTCAGCTCAGCTTCAACCCTTTAACCATTGCTGTGCCAAGACTGGCTGGGAATTATAAATCATCCCAAAATAGCTGCTGAGAAAAGAGGCAAAAAGGGAAGGCTCGAAAACAGCAATGCGTATGGCAAAGTTTATTTTGATCTCACTGAAAGTCTTTAAGAAAAGCTTTAAGAGGTTGGGGCAGGATGAGGGAATGATGAAGCTGGAGGGATGCAGGCAGGCCGGAGCCCATGGCCTGGTGGGGGGAACGTGGGATGCCTTGGTAGACTCAGGGAGTAACCCTGAAAGGGAGAAGGAGAGAGAGAGAGGGGAAACCGAGCGGCGAGCTGAACTTGCAAATGTTTCTGGCATGAAATCATGAGGGCAAATGCAGAGCTACCCGCCCACCAGCACATGTGTGAAGCTGCCACTATATGGGGACAGTCCTATATATACGTTTATATGTAAGGGAGAGAATGGAGAGAGGCTGCTATGGGCTCCTCACCTTGGGGGAGAAGGCTCCTGGCCCCGCTGCACCATCCCAGTGCTGTGCAGTGGCAGAGGCTACAGGGCACCAAGGCTCTTGGGATGAAAGCTGGGTAAAAGCCCTGTTTTACAGCAGTGCAGTGACTCCAGGAAGGTGCCCAGCCCCTGTGGACAGGGACTGTGTGTGGGTGCTCTGTACCCAGCCTGGGGTGTCCCTGTCCCTGCAATGCTGGTGCTCTGTACCCAGCCTGGGGTGTCCCTGTCCCTGTCCCTGTCCCTGCAGTTCTGGTGTTCTGTGCCCAGCTGAGCGGTGTCCCTGTCCCTGCAGTGCCAGCAGGAGCAGAGCTGAACAGACTCTGTGCCTCGGTTGCGGGGGAGTGTTGGGAAAACCGCACCCAAGCAGAGCTGCCGGAGAGAGAGAAGGACATTTTGTTGTGAAGGGGTTTTTCTTCTTCTCAGATTTTTTTTTTTTTCCTTTCCAAGCTGCATTTCTTTGAGAGGCTTTGTGGACAGTGTGGGCAGAGCCATGTGGAAGGAATTTAAAGGGAGAAGCCAGTTCAGGGTCACGGCCCGATACGCAAATATAAACCAAACAGTTGTGGATGGTACAAAGCAGCTCCCCGGGGCCGACACAGAGCTGTGGACACGTGGGATGGGACCAGCTCTCCGGGGTGCAGAGAGCAGCACTGGCTGGCTGTGGGCATCCCACAGCCAGGAGCATTGGGGGATGTCTGGGTAGGCAAAACAAGGACCACAGAATGAGAACGGTCTGCACAGGGTGGCAAGGCAGGGCAGGAACCTCAGCACAAGCCTGAGGAGGAGCTTCTGAGGCAGCTGGAGGGTTCAGCCTGGAGAAAAGGAGGCTCAGTGGGGACCTCCTATCTCTATATAACTACTTGAAAGGAGGTTGTAGCCAAGAGAGGGTCAATCTTTTCTCCAGCAAGTGATAGGACAAGAGGAAATGGCCTCAAGCTCTGCCAGAGGAGGTTTAGATTGGCTACTAGGATACATTTCTTCACCAAGAGGGTTGTTAAGCTTTAGAACAGGCTGCCCAGGGCAGTGATGGAGTCACTGTTCCTGAGGGGATTT
Organism: Rhipidura dahli; assembly: GCA_013399225.1. Classification (NCBI taxonomy): domain Eukaryota; kingdom Metazoa; phylum Chordata; class Aves; order Passeriformes; family Rhipiduridae; genus Rhipidura; species Rhipidura dahli. The sequence continues at coordinate 12,158 of VXAC01004708.1, read as the reverse complement.
AAAAGACATGTAGATGTGGCCCCTGGGGACACCATCTAGCTGTGACCTCCACAGTGCTGGCTTAATAGCTAGACTTGAAGATCTCAGAGGTATTTTCCAACCTAAATGATTCTGTGATTCTAACAAGCCCGACTGAGCTGATTTGGCCTTGGCCCTTAAGCTGTGGACAGAGTCCCTGGGCAGCTTTCCAGTGGGGGCAAGGGGAATCTGTGAGAGAGCAGCTGAGTGAACATGGGCTGAGGACAGACAACATCCACACCACGAAGCCTTGCAAGGAAAACCAGCTGTTTGCTCTGTTGCCTTCACATACAGTGGAAGACTACCACTAAGGGGTCTGACGCCCTACCTGAGTATTATGGCTTTAGTAAATGAAACCTGGGAGGCTGGATTGCTCTATTCCTGCTCTGTAACAACCTCAGTGCCATTTCAGAGTCACCTCTACTCTGGCACCTGCTTCTTTCCAATTCCTGCACAGCAAGGTTAGAAAATAACCATCAGCAGGAAGGAAGGCTGTGCTGCAAGAAATTGTAGCTTAGTTTAGTGAGGCTTTTGGCTCCTGTGTGCATGGTCATATTTTGTTCTCACACTGTTTTAATCTTAGGGATGCTCCAGACACAAATTCTTACTCGCTTCTTATTCTTTTATTGACATTTTGACAAAGTTCTCTCACCTCTGAGGAGTCTCTCACCAGGTATGCATGGCATCAGTCAGACCTCCGGGACTGCAGAATTACAATTTTCATGAGACTGAGCCATGAGACAATTTTAAAAATGGCTTGAAAGATAATTTGGGAGAGAAGGAAACGTCTTCCCTGTGGAAGCTGGCCAGATGGGCAGTGCTGCAATCAGAATTTCCCTTGCCACAGATGGTGCACAAGCACTGCTGGACACTGCATCATCCACGTGCAGCAGGTGACATTTCCTCTGTTTTGAGGGACCCTCACACACTTCTTCAGGCCTCCCAGCCAAAGCAGGGGGTGTTTATAAGGGAAGTTTTTCTGGCATGACCATATGTACACCAGAAATTGGACTGAGCCCATGAAGTTCACTGTGGATCAGAGCTGCATTTTGGAGCAGTGATGTCGAGGTTAAAGACTCCACTGCTGGTTCCCAATCTCTTGAGCCATCTGGCTCCTTATTGCTATTTTATTTTTCTCAACTGCTTCGAATGCAGAGGCCCTGCTCTGGTGTGATGGCATTTTGAATTGAATCGACAGCCAGTTTGGATTATGAAACCATGAAACAAAGAAACAAAACCCTCCCAGCAAAAGGTGTCTGACGACACTTCTGGAGTAGGTGGCTCAGGGCCTTCAGGGGAAATTCCAGATGGATAGGAAAGTAGCAGTGATACAGCAAACCTTTAAAAAGGGTGGGACAGGGGCACGTGGTGAACCACCAGAGGAGCTGTGGTTATGAGATCAGATGGATGGCCTGAGGAAAGTCAGAGGAGATGTGTGGAAAACCAGTGGGCAGCTCAAAGTGCGATGCCGAGATAAGCATGAGATGGGAAGGGTGTGGTAAGACATACTCCAAAGGACTGAATGCTTACTTAACGCCAGGAAAAGAAGCAGGTCCATCCTAATGACGTCGAGAGAATACTCCATGCCCTGGGTTAGTCATGCTCCTGAGTGCTGGGCTGAATCTGGGCTGTGTTTGACCCTCCTGCTCCATCCCTCAGGAAGCCAGGATTGAGCAAGACCACACATCACACCGCACACCTCCGGAGGGAAGTGATTAAGCCATGAATAAGAGATCCACCAGCTGTTGTGCTTTGTGTGTGTGCACACACCATGGAACTACTGCAAAAAGCTAAACCTAGGGCCAAGAGAGCCTGGGACCAAAGGTGAGACCTCCATGAAGGACCATGACAACAACTACACGACTAAAAGCATGAGCAATGGAAACAGACACCATGCTGGCATGGATGTTTGAATTTGGCATCTTAATTTTAAACAAAGGAGGATAGAAGAGTATTTTTCAAATCCTCCTCATTAAGTAATGCTCTGAACTCCCCTTTCAGTGGGAGTTAAACACACACACAGACACACACACAGACACACATCTTTGGTGCCCTTGGAAATTTCAACCTAACTTTAGTGTCTGGTCTACAAACACAGGTGAGGGATTTTTGTTGAAGTCTATGATAGCTGGCTTCAGAATCAGCCCTTCCTTGTTTCTGAACAGCTGTTATGCCTGGCCACAACACAGTTTAAAATAATTGATAATTACAACAGAAGACTAATCCCCAAAGACTGCTACCACCGGCTTCTGTAAAAACAGGCTTTTACACTGAGGGCACATATTTTCCCCAGTGGCTTTGGACTTGGACTCGCTGTCTGCCCTGAGAGTAGAAGCTGAGCAGGCCTGAGCTGGCCTTTTTCACTTCCACAGCAGCCACTGTGAGCGTCCAGAGCTGAAACGGTGGCATCCCCTTCCAGCAGCCCCCATGGCACTGCCCCCAGCCTCCAGACATGCACTGCCCGGAGGAGTATCCGACAACTCTGGGGCTGTTGGAGTGTGTTAGAGCAGTTGGGGTTGGCTGGCTACAGCTTTCCTTCTCTCTGGCATCCACAGAAACTGAAATGAGGCAAGAAAGATACAGCAAAAGATAGAGAAAATAAAGAGATGGAGGGAATCCGAAAACCACAAACTGGGGAAAAGATGGGCAGGAACAAGGGAAAAATGCAGTGAGAGGAAGAAAGAAAGAAAAAAGTCACTGCAAAAGAAGCGCAGCAGTAACCCCTGTGATACAAACAGAAGCAGTTTGAGGTTTGTATGCATTGTGGCTGGGCTCTTGCCCGTGGTATTTAACTTCACAAATGAACCCAGCCATTATGCACCGAGGGATCGTTAATGCAGCAGATGCAGCCAGACATACGTAGGAGTGTGTTAATATAAGGCCTGATGTAAAAAACACCTGCTGGTTTGGCAGGGTGTCTCAGGAAAGATCCTTGTGGCTTGTGTGAGGGTGCAGTATTTACAAAGGTATCTGCTGCTTTCCCATCACATCATGTGCAATTCCCATTTGCCTTACTGGGAGCTCTGCACAGTGACAGTGTAACAGAGACTCCAGGCTGAAGTTGGATGGAGCTAGAAAGGAAGCTGATGCCTTAAATGTTCTTTTTATTTTTCTTTCTTTTTTTTTTTTCCATCCAAAATATTTAGGACATGAAGAGGAATTCTCTCTCTACAATACCTAGGCTCCAGGGCTGCCCTGTTTACAAAGGCTTAAGCTTTTATAAGCCTGAAGGAATTGCACTGATGCCATGCAAGGGGAAGAGGCACTTCTGGAAGATTATAACAATGTGGCTGTGTTATCCCAACCCCTGATGCTGCTGAAGTGGATGTGTGCCATTACTGAAGTCTTAGAAGGGCTGGCACACTGTCCCAGGGTGAGATTCTCTTACAAACCAAAGATGGGGCTGGTACCAGGCAATTAGGCAGCAGTACAGCGCCAGGCTGCTTCCAGGAGCATCCCAGGGATGGAGGGCTCTGGCTCACATGCAGAGAGCAGACAGCTGCAGTGGTTTAAGATGTTCCCCCACAGCTGTGTGTCCCGTGCTCGGTGGGAGGCTGCCCGCGAGGAAGGCTGACGGAATGGGAGGGATGCCTCAGCTGTCCCAGCTCAGGGCCCAGGGGATGCACAGAGAGCACAGATGGAGTGCTGGAAAGGCTGCAGCGTGGGCACCTCCAACACAAACTGGGGAGGCACCTCTGGCACAGATGCAAAGTGTGATGAAGGAAATATCATAAACTGTCCCACGAAAACTAATTACAGCTCATTTGCTAGTGCCCTCAGCAAATGGGTTTATTCTTTGCTTCCTCATTCTTCCATGAGATTTCTTTCAAAAGATTTGCTCACTTTTGCCTCTCTCCTTGCCCAGCTCTCCTTACTCTGGTGTCCCCCACTTCCCACCTCTCCACAAGGTGCAGACACAGGAAAGCCCCTGGCACAGGTAGCCACACCGTGGGAGCTGGTGGTGGACAGCCAGCACCACACCCAGCAGTGAGTTGAGACACAAAACAAGGATGCAGGGAAAGCTGTTTTAATGTCCTGTCTCTTGTCTTTCTTCCTGGCATTTTAAACCTTTTCTGCTCACCTTTCTCTTTCCAGATTTTCTTCCAGCCCCAAATAACTGCAGCAACACCCACAGCCCACTGCCTCGCGTTTCATTCTCAGTCTCGCAGTCGCCACTTTATTTTGCCTTTTCCCAGTTTCATGAAAGAACGCAGTCGCATGAATAACAGGATTATTTATCATCCTCTCCCTCCCCTTCCAGGATGACTTGCTGTTTATGGAAAGCACTCGAGTGCAGGAGAGATTGTGCTACAGTTAAACAGACAATGCTTAAAGGGCCATAGCCTGCTATCTGCTTTAACGCTGTACTCAGTCTCACTGACTTCCAAGGAAGAAGGAGTTCTGTATCCCACTTGATGGGGATGGCATCACAAACCACTGCTGAAAGGTAAACAAATGCTACATCCAATGGGATGGAGAAGATGGTTGGACTCGGTTGTCTTAGAGGATTTTTCCAAACTAAATGATTCTACAATTCTATGCTTCTGCACCTCACTTTTTGCAAAAACCAAGAAATTCAGTTGTGGTGTAAATGTGGGTACGTGGTCCCTTTCTAGCCCAGCAGTGTACCAGGAACACACTCCCAGGGACCATGTGATGGTGGCTAGCAGGAGACAGACCAAGTCAAGACATCTGCACGTGACACAGCCAAATGATGTGACCAGAGGTGCTTCTCAGAGCTCTGCTGGACCTGGAATGTAGCAGGGGGATGATAAAACTTGTCCTGAGGTGGTGAGAAAAGGGCTTTGGAAATGGTTGCTCCCAGCTTCTCACCTGCAGTTTGGCCACAGTCCCACGGCAGGTTCTCTACATCCTCTCTGCATTTCTGATTACTGGTGCGCCTCGTGGCTATGGAGGATCTTTATCAGCTGTCAGGAAGAAATAGCCTAAGCACAAAGTGTTGAGAATCTTCAGCTGGAAAGCACTGAATTCCCTGGGAATCTCTGCTGAGGAGCAGATGCCACCACATGGGTTGCCTGCTCTGGTCTGACCACCACTGGCAGCGGGTCTGTGGGTACCAGTGAGTCTCAAAAGGACAGAAGTGCTCAGGGAGGGAGGGTGGGTTTGGAGACTCAGGGTGGGCTCCATGAAGCCCCTCTGGAGAGATACTGCTCTGGGCTGGGGACTTTAGGCATGATCCTTGAATGATGTGCAGCTACTGAGGACCAGGCTGCTGTAGGTGTAAGAAAATTAAAAGAAAAATGCACAGAACTCTACACTGGAGTTTCTGTTAAAAAAAAAAAAAAAATAAAAGCAAACCAATCACCAATTCTTTACTTGCTCTTTTCTTTCCTTTATATTAACTAGGTTTCTGTGACAAAAAGGGTCATAAATTCAATTAGGAAGCTTCACAGCCATTACAGACATTTGCAGATCAAAGTTAGCAACTCCACTACGGCAGCCTCCAAATCTCCCACGTCCTTTAGGAACTGCTGGATCCTGCAGTCTCTGGTGTGCTCGGAGTTGAAAATGTGTGTATCATTCTCGTGAGTTTTTATTGTAAGGGAGGGAATCTCACAGGACAAATGTGTAATGTTGTAAGAGCAACAAGGTTGCATGGATACAAGAACACAAACGGGGCGGCTTGCACTTTGAGAATACAAATTCTTCGGGAAGAACAACTATCTCACTGTGTTTGGATGGAGCTTAATAAAACCAACTGCTCCAAGCTAGGCCTCCACAGGCCTCCAAGCTACAAACAATGGAGAATAATATCACAATTTTATGGTACTTAGCATGGCTGAGTTACATCCTGGATGGTCTCCACAGAATCACTGCAACTGGTGTTGATTTGAGTCAGAGGAGAAGAGCTTTACACCCCCATTGCTGAGGAGACATGAGCACACCACGCACAGGACCCCAGGGGCTGAGCCCTGTGTGCACTGCTCTCATTTACAGCTTGTATCAGCATACCTTAAGCTGGGCTGGTACTTTTACAGTCATTCAGCTGGATGACCTACGTATTCCTGACAAAACACAGCCCATTTTTAATAGCTTTATCCACCAGGCAGAGGATATCCCGCACTCACAGCGGCTCCCTTGTCCCACAGGGGTGGGGAGCAGGGATCAGCTTCATATACCCACTAAAATAGCGGCCAGTGCTGGTATGCAAGTGCCCTAGTTTAATGCCTAAACATGGTATCTTGCCACCCAGGCTGGCAGGGCTGCCAGTTCGTGCTCCAGCCCTGAAGGTGAACTGTGTGTCACTCAGCAGTGGCTGCAGCAGCAGGGAAGGTCAAACAGCCCCTCGCTGTCGGCAGTGCTGCTGAATCTCCTGGGTAAGGAGCAGCTGGGCACTGGGGGAGAGAGGAGCACATTAACAAGAGCATTACTAACTGTCTTTCGTAGCTATTACAGCAAGAAATGTCTCCAGGGACTGCTGGGACTAACCCCCACTGAAGTCAAAAAGGCACTTTGGGTGGAGGATCAGCTCTACAGCAACCCTGCCCAATTCATAGGAGGGCAAAACAGCTCCAGAAATACTGTAGCTTTAAGTGTCAACCCACATAAGTGGATGCTGGCCATGGCCACCCTCTGTGTTTGGGGCAGGGACATCATAAAACTTTTCCACAGTACTTCTGATCACTCCACTTAGCTGAAACCTTGTAGCAGATTTGCATCTCATGACTATTTAAGAAAATTATCAACCGTGAAAGCATCTGGAAAGCTGCACCAACAAAAGTTTCAAAGACAACAAAGCTCAGCCAGAAGGACGGAGCCAGTGCAAGGATCCAAAAGGAAGAGCTGGAAGAGAAGGAAATCATGTCTGTAGGTGTACCAGCTGGAATAATAACAGCCTTGCTTGCTCTCCTTGCAGCTTTCCTTGCTGCTCTTTACAGGCTGAGATTCAAGAAAGGGAACGGCGTGTCTGCCATCAGTGCCCTCTGCAATTGTAATCCTTGCGTGCACTGCACCTGCACCTGTGCCAGCCTCATGCCTTTCCGCAGGCAGGCAGCAACTGAGCTGCACAGCAGAAAAATGACCTCCCCCACCACAGCCACATGCCCCTCTGAAGCTACAGGCCAAAAAAAAATGTTCAAAAGCAGAGAGGAACCACCCAAAGTGGTGACCTTCCTGTCCAGCTTCTGGATTTTATGTTCTGCACTTTTATCCTTTGTTACACACTGTGGGGCACTGACAGAACGGTGCAGGTCCAAATTGCTGAGAGTATTTGCTATGGTCCCTTCCCAGAGCCAGGACAGCTGTGGTGGCAGGATGTATCCTGCAGAACAGACTGAGCAGCTTTGGCCAGCCCCAAACACACATTGCAATAAAAGCAGACCACACTTCCAACAAAAACCCTTATCCAAACTCATTGTTTTGGTAATTTTAACTGGATTATCTATGAGGCAAAATCCCCGCTAAAATCATGTCCGAAAAAAACTCAGGTTTCCCGAGACTCCCTCAGCAGGAATTTCATTGCAATGAAATTATTCCTCTTGCAACCTCAAGGCTTGTCAGGAGGGTCAAACAAGCGTCATTCCAAGCTGAGCTCTGAAATAGATGCTCTGGGCTTCAGGTACCATTTGGAGCCAGCCCAGTGCCCCCTGTGGCTTCAGCCCCTTTCGAGCACCACAGTGCCCACCCTGCTGGCCACCCCTGACTGCGCTTCTCCCAGCGACCTTCCCGCAGCCCAGCAGGCATCTGTGAAACGGGAGCTGGTCCTGTTGCATTGCCTGGCCTGCGTTTCTAAGAACTGAGCCAGGAGAGATTTACACGAGTTCTGCAGTGGGTGCTGCAAGCCTCATTTGGGGCACCCTGGCTTCAAGAGGCTCCACCCGCAGAAAGCAGTACTGGTGACACTGAGTGGTCTCATTTTGTGTCAAAGAGCTTCCACATCCCTTCCCCCATGCCAAGTGCTGTGCAAACCCTGGGAATCCTCCCTCTCAACACTCTGGCATGGTGTAATCCTGATTCCTGACATTTGAGAGACTTCTAATAGTGCTTGTCTTTAAATTAGACAAGCAGTATCTCGCTTGCTGCTCTCAGATAAATAAAAAAGTGCAAAACTTAATTTTCTGATGCTTTGTTCTTTGTACTGATTTCCTTTTAAAACTCCAACTACCATCCTGTCACTCTTTCCTCATGTATGGCTTGCGGGTATTACATAAAAGGTGATATTTCATGTCTGGTGCACACATGTGCAATACATGTGCAGACTGCAGGAAGGTGCCATGCTGAAACAAACATGCACTGGTGTTTTGTTTTTCACAGAGCTGTACGTGGGGACTTAGAGGCAACAAATGCAATTTTAGATCAAACGATAGACAAGGACAAAATGTGTTTTGTAAGCAGACAGACAACCTAAGTATAAAGTTGTTTGCAGAATCTGTGTGAATTTTATTTATGTTCCCTGGTCTTTGCTCTCCTCTGGGATCTCACATATTTTGCATTATTATCAAATATTTGTAATGAACCCTATAAACAGCCTAATGTTAAAAGTTTCTCCAAGTGTAACTTGACCCAGAGGAAAGATGCATATCTGAGCTCCACAATGACAGATTAAAAAAAGATGCTGATGCAGTACATCTCTTGTGAAATGAGGGAAATATAAGAAAAATGAAAATTGCACAGATTTTTGTTTCTTTTACCATAAGATAAAGCAGGAGTTATCTCTGTTGGCTTTTGCAGTGAAATACCACTAGCAAGAGCTACAAATATACAGCACTTCTGATCCCAAATGCACTAGCCAACCAAGGAAGGAAGGAGAGGAGTAAATGCTCAGCCAGCCGGTACTGTCAGAATCTATTTCACTGTTTAGTAATTATTTTTTTTATTACTATGACAACACAGACCATAAGAATTGCTTCTTTAGCCCCAGCAAATGATAAGTGCAGATGAGACTTTTTTTTTAACTGAAGTAATCGCTTTTTACTTCTGCCATGATAAGAAAGTGATGGCACTACCAGAGTGTCCTGCCCTGCTCTGCCTCTTCCTGCCCTGCATGGATGGCTCTGCTGCAGTGTGGCACTCGGGTCATTTTTTTTTTATATCAGGAGGCATTTGAGAATGGCTCCACACTGGCTCAGCATTTTCTGCCTGAAAAAAAAAAAAAGCAGCAGCATTCTCCTTTTTAAAGTGCTTCCAAATCTTTTACATCTCTTTTCCTTTTCTCTCTTTTCAACCCCCACTTTTTTTTCCCCCTTGTGGTCCTGGAGACCACCCTGTAAGCCTACATGACATCATGAGAGAGAATTAAACGTACTTGAAAGGCCACTTCTGTTTTGGTGGGAACTTCTATGCAATTGCAAAGTGCCCATTAAAGCACAGGTTGTTTCCTAGAAGCATGTCCAAGCCAGTAGCGTGCAAACCCCTTCAGGGCTTCTAGAAAGCATTCGCTTTTGAAATGCTGAAGGAAATTCAGAGATGAAAGGATAAGTCTCCCTGGCTGTGCATTTACAGTCTATTGTCTTCCATGAAGGATAGTATCACTCCTCAGTTGTGTTATTGCAGTTAATCCACTTAAATGCTATTGGATTTTCAGATGAGCTGAATTCTTTGCATCTGCTATTAAGAACCTTTGTTTAGATGAGAAAGGGCTGTTATTTAAATCACAATGAGTTCAGGGAGATGTCAGGGTGCAGCAGGCACCTTGTGCCATTCCGCGCCGGGGGAACGGGGGCAATTTCTCGCCGGGGCTGCGAGGAGGGAGGATGCGAAGGGAACGCGAGCTGCCTCCGCGGAGCGGCGGGGACGGCTCGGGGGCGGATGCGGAGTCCGGGTGCGGTTGCGGAGGGTCGGTGCGGGGTGCAGGGCCAGGCCGGTTGCGGGGGTCCAGGGC
>VXAC01004707.1:317126-352076 GCA_013399225.1 Rhipidura dahli | reverse complement strand
CGGCGGCGGCGTCCCCGCCTCGGGGTCCGGCTGAGCCGCCGCCACCTCTGCCGGCTCCTCATGCAGCGCCGCCATCTTGGCCGCCTTCCATTCGCCGGCGGCGCACGGCCGCCGCCAAGCGCGGCAGCCTTTGCGACAGTGAGGGCAAAGGACGGGCACTGCTGCCGCTGCCTCCAGAGGCACGCGCGGCGTTTTTTGCGACGCTGGCGGGAGCGCTTTGTGGCAGCAGGGGAGCGGTGAGCGGCGGCGGCGCCGGGCTGGCGTGAGCGGGGCCTCAGGGGCTGTGGGGACACTGCGGGGCTCACGGAGACCCCCGGAGCAGAACAAGGATGGCCTTGGGACTGTGTGCCCTTAGGGGCCGTGCGCCCAATTACCTCAATTACGGCTAGGCCTCTGAGTTGGGCATGTATTTCTAATACTGGTTCTTTTATTCGTGTCTGTTAAACAGAGATGCGTTGATACTTGTCGGAAGCCTGAGAGAGCTGGGGGTATTCAACCTGGAGTAAAAAAGGCTCCAGGGAGACCTTAGAGCACCTTCCAGTGCCTGAAGGGGATACAAGAGCGCTGGAGAGGGACTTTGGACAAGGACATGTAATGACAGGACAAAGGAGAATGACTTTAAACTGACAGAAAGCAGGTTTAGATCAGATAATAGGAAGAAATTCTTTACTGTGAGAGTGGTGAGGCACTGGCACAGGGTCGTCCAGTGTAGCTGTGGATGCCCCATCCATGTAAGTGTTTCGGGACTCAAAGGTTAGATGGAGCTTTGAGCAACCTGTGGATGTCCCTACCCGTGGCAAGGCGTTTGGAACTGTATAATCTCTAAGGTCCCTTCCAACCCAAACAATTTCATTCTGTTACAGAATTAAAACCTTATTTTGAATGAAACTGGTGTTATGTGATTGAGAGTCTTTCGGGACACATTAAATGTTCTTTAGCGAGTCGCTTGGGAAAAAAAAAAAAAAAAAAAGAAAAAAGCCGTGGGCGATAAAACCTATAAACCCGTTGTGGTTCTGCGCGTGTGCGGAGGCACAGCCACGCGTTCTTTAGAACTACATTTCCCAATGTGCCCCGTGGCGTTCTCACGCATGCGCCTCGGGCCGCGGACCGACCCGTGCCAGCCCGGGTCCGTGGACATGGAGGGAGACACCGGATCCGGGGTCCCGGCGCTGTCGGGCGGGGATGGAGCGGGCGCGGGCCAGGGCCCGGGCCCGGCCGATGAGGACCGGGACATGGAGGGGGCCCCCAGCTGCTCGGGGTCGCGCTCCGTCCCCTTCGAGTTCGAGCGAGGTCGCTCGGAGTCCAGCGGCGATGAGGACGACGACGACGAAGACGACGAAGAGGAGGTGGAGGAGGAGGAGATGGAGGGCGACACCGGGGCTCGATTCGGGACGGATGACGGAGAGCTCGACTCGGACGACGACGGGGAGGTAAAGGGCGCGGGAGGGTGCCCGGGGCACGCCAGGCCCCGCTCCCGGCGTGCCCCGCGTGTGGTAATGGACTTGTCATTATTTTTACTGTTTAATTGGTTTTGTTATTTATTTTAATATTTATTTTAGTATTACCCGAGTTCACTTCATCTGTCTCATTTGAATGAAGCCTTTACAAACTCTCGGCGTGGCTGAGAGGGTGGTAGACATTGGCACGTGGGCGAAATGAATGGTGTTATTGAGGGAAAGAAAGCCCTTTAGTCGGGCTTTGAGACGAGAGGAAACGGAATGTAAGAATCTAATATGTCACATCTTTCAGACGCGTCTCAGATAGTCTGTATTGAAGAAATTTGTTCTTTTTTGAAATAATATTATTCAGCCAAGAAAGCTGTTGTGGAACTACTTCTGTGCGTTCCTGATAAGCGTTCTTCATGTCCAGAATTCAAAGCAGTGAAATCTCAATCTTTGCTTTAATGTGCATTTGTATAATCCCTAACTCTGTGTAGAAACAAGAGATGCCTGTCTGTTGTCATACAAACTCTCTGTATGTTGATTTGGGACCCCAGCACGACTGCTGAGCATTTTCAAACAGTGGTGTATCCATTTCAGACTTGCTGACTATGTGATATTTTGTTAAAAGAGTTTATCCAAAAGAACTTTTCCCATGACGATTGTTTAAAGTTTCCTTTTCAGGTATGATTAATGAAACAAATTGGATTACTGTTGTCAAAAAGGTCAATTCAGAGACTAGGTAAAAGTCTTTAGAAAAGAGCTGTATATGAGGAGTGACTGACTGATCTGTTAGGAAAACCCATTCCTGTACCATATCGATCGCATTTTTTTCCCATGGTTTTAAGGCTATGGTATTTTGGAAGCTGCAGTCAGGGAATTTCATGGCTTAGCCTGTGTATTCCAACTCTTACCAATTGTCTTTGTCTGCAGCGTATGATTAACCTCTCAGAGTTGACCCCCTACATCCTGTGTTCCATCTGCAAAGGTTACTTTATTGATGCTACAACTATTACAGAATGTCTGCACACCTGTAAGTATCTGCCAGTATTGTCTGCCTAAGGGTGTAGTTGCAAATTCAAACAAATTCAGCTGTTGAAATGTTCTGAAGTCGGAAAAATAGTTCTCTGTTCAAAGTGAATGTGTGTTACGTTTATTCTGTTCCTTAACAAGATATGTTTGTGGGTATTGTAAGCATCAGAAAATTATTAAATCAGTCATGAAGTCAGCTTTCCATATTAAGAAGGAAGAAGATGTAGGAAAAGATAAAAGCCCAAGTAAAACAAAAATAGAGCTACTACATACATTTTCTTAATTATTCTTTTTTTAAGTAGGCTCTGGCAATTTGACTGTATAACTGAGAAAAGAAAGTTGAGTGGCTCTGCTTTTAATGGATTAGAAAGTTTCCTAAGCTGTTGTTGATGTGAGCTTGTAAATTCACAAAACCCCATAAGCGCCTGTGTGGAAGGACCGGTTCAGATACAGAAACAGTGGTCTGCACCCACGGGACAGTTTGTCCATAATCTGATGAATGGAAATAGGTGGGTAATAACAAACAGATTTCACTGTGCTTGTCTTGTTATTTTCCCCCTCAATCCTAGTGCTAACAGTTTTTCCAGTGCTAACAGAACTGTTTTCTCTCAAAACTAATGAAACACTTTCTGTGAAGCTGACTCTTTCATCTGCACCCATGCTCCTACCTGAACCCAGGAATCCTGTTTTACTAGACCTCCCAAATGCTCACACTGCATAGAGGGAAAACTTCCTCTCTCTCTCTCTCTCTCTCTCTCTCGGTTTTTTTTTCCCTTTTTGGTGTACTACTCACTAGTTTGTTCTAGAGCATGAAGTATTCAGCACAGTGTGAAATACATGAAGAGGCACAGCTGTTAGTAAGGACAGCATAATTTTGCAGGTGCAACTGTTGGGGTGTCTTAGAACATTCCTGGTAAATGTTACGGAAAAGTTTTCTCTGTTCAGGCTGATAGGGAGCTGACTTGATAGTGGGTTATTTATTCTAGGTATTTCCACTCAGTAGCTTTCTTCCAAGTTTTCAAAGGACTTGTAAAACACAATGAAAATGGCAGAGTTATGATTTCCTACTTTGTTTCGAGTGCAACTGTTTGTAGGGTGCTTTGCAGCAGTCAGTATTCTGTCTTTGCTCTACTCACGTTCTGCAAACAAACTGAGCACTCACCCATGCATCCATTGGATTAGGAGTGTTCAGTGACTTCATTTTGTCTCTGACAAGTTTTGTAAAGGAAGTCTGTGTGTGTTTACCCCTTTTGCTTAAACAGATGGCACTGTGTACTGGACATGTGACTCCTACGGGGTTTCTTTTATTTACAGTTTGTAAAAGCTGCATTGTGAGACACTTCTACTATAGCAACAGATGTCCAAAGTGCAATATTGTTGTACATCAGACACAGCCCCTCTATAATATCAGGTAATAAATTTGTCCCATTTTTAAAGATTTGCTACTTGCTTTTAAATGTTTTGATTTAAAGACTAGTAGTGCTTTCCTATTTGAAACAAAGGAATGGTTACAAGAAACACGTTGTGTTCTTCATTAATACAAGTTTCATCTCAACAGTTGAGATAAAAATAATCTCTTTATTGTTTTATCTAGTTTGTATCCATTTCTACGGTTTGTTACCCCTGCCCTGGGTATTTTTATGCATTTGCTCAGTGTTACAGGTGATATAAACACTTAACTATTTGCTTTGATTTCCTTTCAAGATGAAGCCTTGTTGGCATGTTATATTTATTAACTCAAAAAATGGAGTTTTGGTTTATTGAGCTGTTCATGAGGGGTGGTGTTTTAAACTTTACATGGCTTCTGTTGGAGCTCTGCTGTCAGGATGAATATTTAGAGAGATGTGGAGTTGCTGCTCTGCCTCTCCATGTACATCTCATTTCCATGTTGTATTTGGCATCTTTGTTACAGTCTAACAAAACCATTTTGTGTTGCACCAAAGACTCTTTTTTTTCCTATTTCATAGACTGGACCGACAACTGCAAGACATAGTCTATAAATTAGTTGTCAATCTGGAGGAAAGTAAGTCCTTTTCTTTATTTTATTAGTATATACAGATTGAAAAGAATAGAAAACAGAGTAGCTCAAAGCCTTGTTTCTACTCTGGACTCTTTAAAATAGTTTAGTGATGTTTGGTTTTAAGTTGTAATGAATTAACTGTGACAGCTGGCATCTTTCTGGTTGCTAAATGCTATTGTGGGTAGTGGTGTGTACCTTATCTCATGAAACACAGCTGTCACCGTATCCAGATAGACATCCAAATAATATTTCATAGTTATTCTTCTTACTTTAGTACAACTATATTATATCATTCTGTGTAAAAAGTTCACTTGACTCAGTCAAAAAAAGTTGCTAAAGCTGATTCTTTCAAATGCTTTTATTACTTTCCTCACTGCCATATTTATTTTTCTGATTTTAGATGTCATTAGATGTCATGCCATTTACCTTCAATGTTGGGAGCCAATAAATCTGCAGTTCCCTTGGGTGGGCTGAGTGAAACATACAATCTGGGGGATATGTATGGATTATAGATGGTATTGCTGTTTATACCATGAACATAAATGTAACAATATATGTATATATAAAAATATGTCTCTAAAAAAATATAGTTTAAAAGTACTGTGTTCTACATAAAAGTGGTATAAAAATACCATGTCATGTCATGACACATGACAGCCAGAAGGACAGTAGTTCTTGCAGCTATTTCAGTATTATTTATGGCCAGATTCTGATTTTCTCCCAGTTTTTGCTAACAAAATTTTAGTCTGGGTTTCTTAACTGTCTCAGCCTCATGAAATAGTACTGATGGTGAAAGTCTGTAGAAACTTGGAAAGTTTTTACTGTTCTAACCATTGAAAATTGGTCAATAAGAATGGATATTCTCAGCATCTGAAACATTTCAGTCTGTATTGTGTGTTTTTTTCAGGAGAGAAAAAACAAATGCACGACTTCTATAAAGAAAGAGGATTAGAAGTGCCCAAACCAGGTGAGTGTAATCACTTTAAGGAACACTGTTAAGAAAATACTTTCCATACAATTTATTTTTAAGGGCTTTCTTCAAAATACTAGCTCACAACTGAAGATGGAAGTAGTATTGGAAATACAAGATTCTTAGTTATCTGGATATTATCAGTTGTCACAGATGTCAGGTTACAAAAATACATGAATTGGCATCACTTAAACCCTGATCATGGTTGAAAATTTTTAAACAACGTATTTCGCTTACAACCAGGAAATATATATAAAATGTACATTAATGTTATTTTATGGATATTAATAAATATTAGACATTACAAAGGAATAAAAATGAGAGCTTCAAAGTCTGCTCAACAGTGGGGGGTTATCCTAATTATTTTGTGTCCTCCTATCAAACAAACAAAGCTCTTTGGAGAGTGCCCTGCTGAAAGCTATTAAACTTCTGATTCAGATACACAGCATAGAATGTAGGAAGAGCTGATTTAGTAAAAAAAAAAAAGAGAATGAATTGCATGGGCTTTTTTACCTGCTGAGCTATTCTGTTTTGCTTGGTGCATGTTAGTATCTTATACTACTTTTATTTCAAGTTATCTTTGCATTTTGGCTACTTGAATATTTTAGCTGTCCCACAGCCAGTTGTACCGAGCAGAGGAAGACCTCGAAAAGTTCTGGGCTCAGTGTTCCGGATCCCACCAGAACTTGACATTTCCATACTTCTGGAGTTCATTGGGTGAGTTGTGGGCAAATGTTAGAGCAACTGACTGACATGAGGGTGCTGCTAGCATGTGTTGGACCATTAACTGGCTTTTGGTTTTCATTAAATGTGCATTTCTTCCATCTCAAATAGCAGTGGGGAGCCTGCTTTAATTTACAGTGCAGTAGTGACAGCCAGCTATGAACAGGTAGATTATGCAGGTAATTAAATGTTTAAGATGTATCAGCCTATAAAAGTAGCTTCCTAGGAAGTATAGTTTTAAAATTTAGGGATGTTTTATTTTTAACAAAGTAGTGCTGTCTCAGTAAACTGAACAAAGAAATGCCTGTCTGTTCCAGTCCCTGATCCCTGTAGGTGGCAGTACTGTTAACGCTGGATGTGCTTGGAGCAAACACTCAGCAGCTTTCAAGTGATAAAAAGTTTTTGACATTGTGAATCCACGTACCTGCCTTAATTTCAGTGTTCGTTTTCTTCACGCCTGACTTGCAGAAGTCAATTTAGACCTCAAAGCTAGTAAATTTATATCTGCCTGAGAAACAAGATGACTTTTGAATCTGTCTTGTTATATTTGGGTTTTTGGTAGTTTTATTTTAAACTTTCAGCACTGGCAGCAAAACAGGTAATACTGTGCAAATACCATCTATACCATGTGGAGCCGTCCTCTGTGGTTTTGTTGTTTGTATGGAGAGAAGCACAAAATGTTCTAACAAAAAAAAGATGATGGCTTAACAGCATCTACTTTTATTTTAGTGACTTCTTTAACCTTAGCTATTCTCTGATAATTTATATGGTCAAAATCAAAGAGGTTGTCTTGGCAATGAGACATTAGTAAAGCATTTTGGATAAAGAAAACTTGGAATAGCTTGGACCAGCCAGAAGAAATTGTTACTTTGAAAGTCTGACTCTCTACATTGTGTCTCTACAGTATAGAGCTTAGTCACCCCGGGCTGTGGAATGTATCAAAGAAAATGACAGCTGTAGTGGAAAAGCTTTCTTATGTTTGTTTCAAAGTTCATGACAGTTTTACTTAGCTCTGTCTGATATCAGGTACATCTGTAGAGGTGAAGTGCCATGTTCATGTGTGGTCTGCACGAGCGTTACATTTGTTTGCTATAGCAAGCGGTCAGCTGATTTATAGCAACGTTGGGTTTTTTTGCCATCTCCAATGCAATGAAAACACTGCACTGTTTCCTCTCTCATATGTGCATACGTGCTAATGCAATGCAAGAACAATGAAATATCATGTATTGGCCTTTCTTAATTGAGAAGTTTACACATTGCACTACAGGAATGAGGTGTGGAGTATAGATGATCAATGGTAGATCAGGCTGTGCAAATCAGTGAACCTTGGCTGAAGCCAGCTGGAAATTTGGTCATTTGCAATCGCTGTGTGTATTTCACATTCCAGAGAAACACATGCTGCTTTCCTGAGTGCCTGGATAGCATTAGCAGTACTATTGTCATATGAGCAGTCTGGAAGGCCAATATCTGGGCCCAGAGCACCCCTTAGGTGGTTGGGTGTGTACTGTCAGTAATTTCCTAGGTACTGTCTGTTAAAGTTCCAAATATCAAGGATTATAAAGTATGGTTGTTTAGGCAGCATCAATATTGCAACCAACTCCTATGAAAATAATTGTTATGTTGTGTTTAAAAATGGCTTTAGGCTGTGTTGGTTTTTATTCACATTTTACGTAGACAAACCTTAACATCATGAATAGCTGAATTCACAACAAAAATGGAACAGAAAAATAAAGAGTAGGAGAAAAAGATATATAAATTCAGTCTAATATTATTTCATGTGTAGCAGTTTAATGAAAGGAAGAGCCTGAGTTGGGAAAATAAGTTTGATAAGCAAGACTCGTAAATCAATAAGTCACTGTTATAGTAAAGAGCTTGAGGATATTAATAACGGTTAATCTTAGCAATATTGACTATTTACTCTTTTGTTTTTTCAGAGCTAATGAAGGCACAGGGAGTTTTAAGGTACAAATGTCATTATTCTATTATGGTTTACTTCAGAAATAATTATAACCTGAGTATATTTAATTTAGTTTGGTTTTCTTATGCTGAATACAGCTGGAACTTTCATCAGAACAATAATAACCAATCTTGTATTACAGTGTATTTCAAACCTGTTGTTGTATAACATCACACCTACCCAGCATTTTTTCTTCTTTTTATCCTTATATTTCACAGTATTTTTTCATCATATTTTTTCATCTTCAATGTCACCTCCTATCCTTTCTGTCTCATATTTCCCCTTCTTTCTGCCGTGTTGTTTATCCTGGGTTTTTAGGCCACACAAAACATAGGGCTGTTTAAAACATTTAAAAAATAATCAGCTGCTGATTATTTTTTACATGTTTAAACAGCATCTGGAGTCAATATACGTTTAGTCCTTTCCCACAAGGTAATCTGCAAGTAGATCAGAGAAGGGTCCAAAAATGTAACATGTCTCCCCCTATTATTGGGCTGTCACTTGGGTTTGGAGTTTATGAGGGATTAGTGCCAAAACCTTTTACTTAAAATCTTTATTTATTCTGTCCAGCCTTTGGAAAAGAAGTTTGTGCGTGTTTCCGGGGAGGCAACAATTGGACATGTGGAGAAATTCCTCAGAAGAAAAATGGATCTAGACCCTGCTTGTCAGGTATGTCACTTGCTGTAGCAGGCACATGTTTTCTGTGCTTTGGACAGACATTTCCGTTGTTTATTAGATTCTAGAAGTAATGTTAGGGGTTTTTAATGCAGTAAGGATTAAAAAATTAATTGTTTGAAATGTTGTGTTTTGCAAGGAACAACTCTTCTAACTCATTTGCAACCTGTTCAGGTTTTCATAGTACTGTACTAATTGTACAGAATTTCTTAAGTGCCATGTAAAATTTCACCTGATGAAATTCAAAGCCAAGAGATTCTGCTGTTAAACTGAACAGGAAAATAGGAATGTGGGAGCCTGCAAAGGCAGAGACAGGTGCAAGCTGAATAATAGTAAAATTTAACAGAAGGCAAACAAGGGCTAGGAAAGAATTATACCATGGATGAATGTGTTTGAAATGAAAGGTATGAATGCAAATACAGACACTTTCCTCCAAATAAGAATTCAAAAGAGCAGAATATGGTACAAAAGAATTTAGCTTCATATTTCTCAACCATTTTGAGAGGAACTGCATGTCAAAACCAGTTTCCAGTTCTTCAGTGTATTTCAGCAGCCATTCAGTTGAGAAAGTGGAATAGTTCCATAATGTGTAAATAATTCTTAAAGCTGTCAACTCCTGGAAGATCAAGCTCATGCTGATGTGAATAGGCAAATGGTAGAAGTTCAGTGGTGGGTTTGGAGTTGAGACTTTTCATACAGCAGTGGCTGTGGGACAATACAGCATGACTGTGTGCCTCAGCAATGAGTATTCATGCTGCTTACCTTTTCAGTGGTGACAAAGAAATCAGATATAAATTATTCATCCTGCAGAGGAATTAATGTATTTTCATTTGCAGGTTTCCTCTCAGTGAGAGTCTGTAGCTTTTACGTGGTGATGACTTGATATTCTGAACAGATAAAAGTATCCTCAAAATGAGGCTGGAGAAACTTCTTGCATTAATTGAGTTGTTTATTTGAGAGAAAGGAATTGTTTTGTTTGTTTGGATTTTCTTAAGTAGTATATCAAAATCTCAATTTTCAGGAACACTGAGCATCTGTCCTGGAAACTGTGGGTATCCATCCTTCAAAATCAACCTGGACCCATGTGTTGGGTATCTTTCAGACTTTACAATCTTGAGTTCATCTATTAGAGATAACTTGAGATTTTTTTCTCCCATTAATTACTTTCTACTTGGACTTTGCCAGACAGGTACAATTCCCTACTAGTGCATAAATGTTACTACATCTCAAAAGCTGATGAGTTCATAGACTTCCTTTCTCAAGATGTTGCTTGATGCTAAGCCAGTCACTCCTATCTCTCCTAATATCTAGTTTGCCATTGTGGTGTAAGGCACAATCATTGGCTAGTTCTGATCTCTTGGTCTCTTCTGTGCAAGCCCTGCCTGTTTGGAGGAAATCTTAAATCTTCTTTCTTCTACAGACAGATGACTTGGCTGCTTTTTTTCCCCCATCTTAAATGATGTGCTCCCATTTCTTTTCAGCAAGTATTTTTTGTGGTCATTAGAAACCTGTAGTTGATTTTTGTGCCCCAAGACATGACTCTTTTATTGAAGATATCTGGGCATATTTTTAAAAAACTAAGGAATTAGGGAAATGAAGCTGGAAGTATTTCTTTCTAGCCTGAGCTGATGATTTCTTTGTTATATGGGGACTAAGATTAAAGGAGTGTATGTACTGAGCTGTTACTTTCTCATGGTAGTACACAGTTGGTAAACATGTAGAGAGTGAAAGAGATGTCAGATACATTACTGAAGATTAATAAGTCTAATGAAACATGTCTTACTCCAGCTTCCCAGGATGAGTAATAAACTGTTAAACAAAATTAAGGAGAACCCGATTGTGAATTAGTACGGGCAGAATAATTTAGAGAACTAGGTTACAAACCATATGTGCAAAGAATTTCAGTGTAGAAGATTCTTTGCTGCTTTTTCATATTGCTGTAGAAATCTGGAAGTATTGAGGACTGCAGTGGTTCATTTCCTGTAAGCTTCCCCAAAGTGTGTTAAAGAAGAAATAGATACTAACTTTGGACAACAAGCTCTTCCTTTTAATATTATTTCTTTAGTCTTAATTTCCAACTCTCTTCATTATCTAAAATAATCCATTTTTATATAAAATCTCTTGAGTTAGGTGTGTTTAGCTTGGGACTAGAGTCCAAGAACTAGATTACCATGGAAAGCTAGGAAGTTTCTTTCAGAAACAGGTTTCAGGCATATTGAGGTAAAATGCACTACATTTGCAGTACTTTTTCCTACTTTATTGCAACAGTGTTGAATTTTGTCTTACTTGGGACTCAAAAAGATTTGACTGTAAAGAATGCAGGGAGTATTTCCCCCTTTCTCTCCCCAGTATATCAATTGCATTTTTGGTTTCATTGTTGAAACTTCTCATAGGGACACTAAGTGTGGTTGTTTTGTGAATGCAGGCAGTTCCTACTGAATATCAGCTTAGTTTGACAGTCTGCAAAAGTACTATTTGGGAATGTTTCAGTCATTCCCAGTTAGAGCTGATTTGGTGACCAAGTGATAGAGGGTATGTTGCCCACCCTCCTAACTCTTGACTCTGGTTGGACATCTCTGCCTTAATCTTTACATGTGGAATATGAGCTGATACTCGCCCTTCTTCACTGACCTGCACAAGTGCAATGGGTTTAGGTTAATGCAAATGTGAAATAAGCTATCTGGCTCATGTGTGACAGTATATATAAAAGTCTAAAAAGCAGTTTTGAACTTATTGCCTTTGTTCTTTTTTTCCTACTCTGAGGCTTCAAATTGCTTTCAGACTTCTGTATTTGCATTTGCAAATATATTATGATTTAAATACCCTAGTTTATCTGAAAGTTAACGCTTTATTTATTTTTATCTACCACTTGAGATGGCAAACTGTAGTTTACTTTTTCTGATGCTTTGTTTTGAACTCTGTGCTTTGGGCAACAATTAATTTTCTGTATGTGTTTATGTATACTTCTAATTGCAAGGTCTCTCTTGAATATTTTTGCTGGAATTTGTTGGGAGAGGGTGAAAATGATTTTTTAGAAAGTGGAATTGCCAGTAAGAGCTAAGTAGGTAACATCTAATAGGAACTAAATACAGGTTGTGGTGTTTGGAACCCAGTAGGTTCTTGTCTTTGACATCAGAAGTTTTCTTTAGAGTATGATTTCCTTTAAAGTCCTCCTATAGCAGCAGCAGTATTCCTTCTTGCTATTTATTCTGTAAGAGTGAGAGAAACTGCTGAAAGACTTGCAGCTCAGCTGCTTGCAATTCATTAACGTAGCTGATGGAACAGAAGTGTTCTGTAACCAGATGTGCATTCCTGAAAGTGTATGTATGAACTGCAGCCTTGGGGGAGACTGGAAGAAAGGACTCTGTGCTCATACAGTGTAGTTGCTGGTGCAATTTCTTTATGCCAGTCTTAAGCCTGGAATAAAAGCATCCAGGGCATTTGGAAAGTAAACAGCAGCTAGAGGAAATGGGAAACTCTGACAGCTTTTTGAATAACTAGCCCAAATACTCATGTCAGTCTCTAAAACTTTGTGTTTTCCTTGTCCTTCCCTGGGTAGTATGAGTTGGTATAGAAACTACTGATTGAAGTCTACTGCTTTCTGGGCCAAATTCTCCCTTGGGAGGAGTCTTATGTGAGGTGTCCCTTATATGAACTTATTCTATTTTTATTTCTGTCTTACTTAGTGAGTATGAATTTATAATTGTCTGTTACGGTGGCTGTTAGAGAAATAGCTCTTAACAGCAGACATGCCACCTAAAGAAAAGAAATGGCATAATGGAAAGCCTATTTAATTTTAATAAGAATTTTAACAGAAGTGATTGAGTATTCAGCAGATCCACCTTCATGCTTCCTTTCAGCAAAATGTCAAGCTACAGTTATTGCTGTCTCAGGCAATCAGTACTAGTTGGCTTCAATTTCACCAGTCGTTTGAAATTTTAGTAAATTCATAGCATTTGTGGTGCTGGTGCCTCTTTTGTAATGGAACATGTTAATTCCTGTATGACACAAGGATTTCTCTGAGACACATTTCACAACTTATTTTCACACTGACCTGGCTATTTTTTTTTCATTGTATGTTTTATTCTTTTGTCCTTACAGAATGAATCCTAGCATAACAATTTGCAGGCAGAATTTCAGGCTTTGGTGCTGGAATTAGGAGATTCAGCCTTTGGTATTCAGAGAACTCTAATAACAGTAAATGTGAAAAACTCTTCTCAATTTATTATTAGACACTGGCTTTTTAATGACAGCCATTTGAAACTGGAGCAGCAGGTACACCAGTGGGATACTTTCAAACAAGCATTCTAATTCTGTTATGAGAGATTGTCAGCAGCTGTGACTGTCTGTTTGCATCCTGTATTGGTCAAACAGATTAGATTTTCTATTTCTGTAGAATATATAAAACATTTATGTGTTATGTTTCATTGGGAGCAGGATTGAGTTTTCAGTGCCTTATGGTATAAAAATTGTAGAAGTAAGTTTATAAAGCAAAAGTAATTAAACTCATATCTTTGGAAAGCAAAGCAGTCATGTCTCTCTTCCTGCAGTTATAACTGTCGAGGTTAGAATGCATGGAAGATAGCAGAAGTAACTGCAGCCAGTTTTCAAAAAGAGAAAGAAATATATTTTTCAAGCACTGTGTTAAATACATCAAAAGTTGATGTTAAATATGTGAGTATATCCAGATCAATATCTAATCAGTATTTACTAGTATGCCCTCACAAATTTTTACTTCCTGTCTTCCATGTAGAAGCTAAAAGCAGAAGTACTACTAGGCAGGTTACACTTGCACATTAAGAATCAAACATGAATCAAAACATGAGAATATTCTGCATCATTCTCATACAATACAGATGGTGCTGTAAATTTGTTCTTTTTGACCCTCTGAGGAGAAGAATTCCTGTGTTCCCAAGTCTCAGAACAATGTGGTCTGCCAGCATAAATCTTCCTAAATCTCTTAATGAAGAGCAAGAGAGAGGTAGTGGGTCAGCTTGCAGAAGAAGATGAATCTGGAGAAGAGGAATAGCTGCAGCACAGAGTGCGTCCTGTGGTGGAAAGCAGCTGTATTAGACAATACGTCATGATATTGCAGTGTGCTCCCCGACTGCTGCAGGGGCAGAGCTTAGGCAGTTCCCTTGCAGAAAGCTGTGGGACAGCTCACTGTCAGTGCTTCTAACTTCAGTTTTGAGGCCTTGTCAATTAACAAATGAGAGCACTCTCATTTCCTTATCTAGAAATTGCTCATAAGGAAAATGTAAGCAAGCTGCAGCTGAGAGAGAAGAACAGTGCTGTGTTAGCTGCTCTAATTTGGAACATTAGAGACTAGATTTACATTATGCACAGTAAATCCATGGTAACTTTATAGGAGAGCCTATTTTTCATAATAGTCAAGGCAAGGAATTCAAAACACCTGATTATGGTTTGTGTTTTCCACAAAATTATTGTTTGTGTGGGCAGTTACTAAACAAAAGTGCCTCCTGTGGAATTGCAGGCACCACTGACAGAGTTCAGCTGCAGCAGAGGACAATGCATGGAACTGCTGAGTGTGCCCTGCAGCTGCACCCCAGGAATACTGACTGAGTGCATGCTGAAGGAGGACTGTGTGATGTAACTGCTGACAGTGGCATGCACCAAGATACTCTTTTCTATTAAGACACTTCCTCCAAACAGCTGTTTTAAGTGGAATTAGTCACGTGTTTTCTCACTCAAGATAAGAATGAGGGTGGCAATGGCTCATTTTTCTGTTGGTGGCACAAAAAAGTTTCCCTCTTCTGCAACTGACTCCAGATGTTTGTGTGATTGTTTTATATATGATCTAAATTCCCACTGAATTCATCACAGCTATTACTAAAAAGCTTGTTTCAGTGGACACCCCTAACTGAGTGAAACAATAAACTGTCCTTTTCTGTTCAGCAGTGAGCCCAAGTCAGGGCCATGAGAGGCATTAGGGCAGTGCAGTAGTGCTGTGAATGCTAAATACATTTGGACAACAGAGGTAAAGATGCCTTTAGTGTCTAACATGCTAGAATTTAACTCTGCTAATAAAATTGAAAGGGCTTGGATACTGTTTTGCTACTCCAAAGATAAGTTGGACTTCACCATGCTTGTGTTTTTTCACAGGTGGATATAATATGTGGTGATCACCTGCTGGAGCACTACCAGACACTGAGGGAAATTCGTCAGGTCATAGGAGAGAGTGCAGTACAGGTAAGTGGCAGATGGGGCTTTGTTCCAGGTTTTCTGCTTCAAAACAGAAGACTTCTCTCTTAAGCCCTCAGGTAGCACCTGCTTGTCTGTAGAAGTCACTTAGAAAAAGCTCTTCAGCTTATGCAAAATTGTTTTTATCTTGTAAGGAGTTGACAAGTGTACCATGTTCTTGCTGGTCTCATGATGTTCTGGATATGAGGGGTTTGTGTTGGGCTTTGTTTTGGAGGTTTTTCCCCACCAAAACAAGTTGCTGTCTTACCAGTGATAAACTGTACCAGCCATTCTTTCAATTAACATTCCATGCTCTTCCTCTCTGGGAATTGCATCTCTGCAGGAAATCAGAGGACAAATCCCAAATAAGGCTATCCTTGTGACTGGGTCAGGAAAATAAACTTGCTCAAAAAAACACAAACCTCAGATAGAGAGTAATGAATGCAGTAGATGTGCTTGATACGTACTGTATTGGTTCTGGTCACAGCGTGAGTGTATGGCCAGCTATTTCTTGTTGATAACTTGCTGACTTTAGTGTTGCTGGCTTTGCAAATAAGAATACTTTTTTTTTAATTCTTTGTGACTGTTTTCAAAGCATTTTTAAAGGATCAGAATGTTTTAGAAGTGCTGCTAAAACAATGAAGTACTCTATCAATTGCATAGTAAGATAGAGATGTAAACTATATTAATCTAAACTTGGAAGTCTGAAGTGTGAAGAAATAGGATTAGATATGTATTTTATTTGGAAAGCAATCTTAGCAGATAGCAGAAGGGCTAAAACAATAGCAAAATCAGCTCTCCTCACTTGTTTGTGCGTACACATGCACAAACATTTACATTTAAATTTCTGCTGAGCTCTCTTATGCTACAGGAAAGCTTCTGTCTTGGGGGCAGGAAGTGGAAAGCTGATTTTGAGGTATCTTGGGCTTTGCATCACTTGTACCTGATTTGATTGACTAGGAGGGGTCCCAGAGTCAGGGCAGAGGTATTTGGCTCATGTTAGTGTTAGCAGACATTAAAAGTCTGTGAGGCTTGTGCTGTTTCTGCAGTTGAAGGCAGTGAATACCACATCTGATGCCTTAGCTGTTTTATAATAGCATGAAGAAGAAATAGAAATGTAACCTAACCCAGTTTGGGGAGCAGGGAATAGAAACTGGGAGGAAGTGGGTACTGCTAACAAACTTGTTTCTAACATTAGGAATCACTGTAAGTAAATTCATCAATCAGCACATAGTGGTGGAAGTGCCCTCTACTAAAAGCTTCAGTAAATGGCAGGGGAATGATACATTTCTCAGTCCAGGGGTTTAGTCACATATATGGTTTTAGACTTGAATTTAGCATGAAAGCTTTTCCTGTATGAGAAATGCTCTTGGGGGAGCACTTCAAGGAATACTGCACCAGTTTCATTTCATGGCAGAATTGGGTCTGCCTGATTGATGTTTAGTGATGAAGTACCAGTCAGCAGCTCCACAAAGAGAGCAGTTGCCTTGGGATGCATCCTTCAGTGATGTTTCAAGTCTCATTGATTACCAAATCCGTATGCTAGCAGTTAATTCTCTCAAGGCTTCTCTGCTGGACAAACAAACAGGAAAAAACAATCTTGGCTTTTTGTGAAGTCTTGTTCTTTCATAGTCACTTTCGACAGGAGATTTGAAAGACCAGGTTCATCCTTAATTTCTCTTCATTTTGTTAGAAAACCTCTTAGGATGCCAAATAGTTACAGTAGGAATGTTGTTTCTTTTTTGATATTGAAATAATTGTGACATTTACATGTTCTTTAGTCTAACATTATTTAATTTAGTAGAAATCAAGACGATGCATTTCTAGAATTAAAGAAACCTTGGAAAATACTTTTAGATATGGGAAAAAATCCCAACAGACAGATCAAGTCTAAAATGGTGAGGGTTGTTTGTTTCTCACTAGGATCTGAAATTCAGTAAGGGGCACAGTTGTCCTGGCCAGTGAAACTACAAGTACGGAGGAATGTTTGATGAATTTTACATTAAACTCCAAGGGCATCTTGTGCCTTTGTAACTTTCCAGCCTTTCCAAATCAGTGTTGGAGCTTGGAATGTCCCTAACAGCTCCCACCAGGATGCCAAGACACTGTTCAAAACTGCTGCTGTCATTTACAGGTTTCTGGGGTTCATTGTAGATGCTTCATGCAAAGAAAATTGCTTCAGTAGCTACTTCTGCAACAGAAAATAATTTAAAGGAATAAACATTGAGCTCTTTTATTTAGATGAGTACCACCACTGTCAGAGGAGAAAAATAGCTGCTATTCTGAGTCACATTTTTCACTTGCAAGTTCATTCATGTCAGCAGTTATTCTTTTTGCTGGGAAAAGTGATTATAAAATTGCAGATAAGTTTCTCTTTGGCAGATATATTAATTTTAATGTGCATTCTTTGGTACCATTTGCAGTGCAGCATAACATGCGTTGTGTGTGATTTATTCTTCTGAACCATAACTGCTGCAGGGGTTTTAGTGTTTTTTCCTTACACTGAATGGTTCTTAAGATTTGTTTGTGAATATTTTGGGTGTTGCATTTCTTTAATTTTTTTTCCTAATGACTAGCACTGTGTAGTGATGCCTTAGAGCCTGACTAAATGAAAGTCTCCTGGAGGTGCAAGCTAGCAAGATTTTAGCTCTTCTGAATACATTTCTGCCTTTCCAAAAAGTGTGGGAATACCAAGTGTGATCTGATGATAAAATAAATATTGCTGGCATTGGCCCCATAGTAGCCTATTTGGGTTGTTTTAGTTGGAATAAATAGGCAACTAATTTTAGTGGTTGAATGTAAGCAATTAACATGTTCATTTCTGAGTAGTTGATAGAAGGCTAAAAAAGAATCAGTACTAAATCTTGTTTAATCTTATAGGTGTCAAGATATTTTGACATTTCTGAAATTGGGTGCCTGGTTAAAATTTCTTATTAGCTGAGAGTAGGATTTCTAGCTCTGTTTAAGGCAAAAACATGAAAACCTCACTGACAGAATTTATACAATAAGAAACATCTTTGCTTTTTTTTCTTTTTAAATAGTGTAAAACTTGTGGCATTTGCTGCAAGGAGTGATCAAAGACGCTTACGGAAACTTTTAAAAGCTCTGTTTTGTTACCAGGCATTGAGATCTGCCTGTAATTAAGAGTTTGATCAAGTAGCTTGAGGAAGGAAGCTTGTTATTAACTAAATGGGAATATAACTTCTTCCCTGCATTTACCTTCCTCCCTTCTGCTGCACAAGTGCAACCTGACCCAAGCTGCTGGTTATTTTCACTCGTCTAAAACTGGGCTTTCTCAGAGTTCTGCATCACTGATGGATATAATGAGCTCACACATGGGAAAAGCTAAAAGGAGTAGCTTCCTTGATGTCCTTGGCCCTTGGCACAGAGGTTTGGCAGATTATAATGGTCTCTTTGTAGCTCTCACCTTTTTGAAACCCAATGCTATTGTGCTATTTTTTGGTCTCCTTAGCTAGGCAGCAAGAGCTGTGCTCTAATTTAATTACTGTGACCTTTTAGCACACATTTCCTATGGAAGTGTTTTACTCTTTGCTGTGGGGTTATTGAATTTGGAAAGTGGGGCACTTTTTGTTGCTGCTGCTCTTAGAACATCAAAAGGGATGTATGCTCTGATGTTTTGGTCTGTCAGTTGCACTGTAAAGTTTATAGCTGGGTGTAACAGGTGGGATCCTTTGCAGTTTTTTAGGGTCACAAATGTGTGTCAAAGGACACTCAAGAGCTTTGCTTTTCTTCTGTGCCTGTCTGAGTTAGCCTTGAGATTTGTAATGAGCAGTGAGAGCTCATTGTCCAGAGTCCTCTCTGTTTGGACTTCCTTTTAATAACAGTATCTAGAGAAAGCAACTGAACATAGATAGAAATGTGTTATACTTTACAAGTGAATAATTACAGAGTAAGAAGTGTCAGTACCGGAGTAACTCAGCTTCTCTTTCTAGAAAAGGAATTGCAGTGGGTTTGGCCTTCAGTTAACAGGGCTATTTCTTTTCAATGTCCTACTGCCAAATGTACCATTTAAAAACTGTTAATCAAAGAATACATTGTAGCATTTTCTTCTTGTATAAATATTTCTTTTCTTTAAGAAATTGGAAAATAGAGGAAAATCTGGTTTTGACCACAGGTTTTCTCCAAAAAATAAAGTTTCGAATGTGCCTTATTCTCTCTTTTGAAGGAACTAACAGGCACAAAGTGTAAGTACCTTTGGGAAACTATAGCAATATTTTATGTGCCAAGAGTTCCTGAGTAACCTCTTATAACCTGTTCTACCTGACAAGAAGTGAGGACAATCAGGCTTCCCTCTTCATATTGCAATGCTATTATCCCAATTTATGCTAGTCACCTGGTGAGTTAAAACTCCTGTTTCCTCCTGTATCCTTTGGGGAGTTAGCAATGGATTCCTGGTTATTAACAGGATGAGAAGATGAAGGAGTTAGTGAGGTGGTACTAATACATCTTATCTTACATCCTGTGTGTTAACAGATAAAAACATCTGAAGCAAAATACGGTAGAAGTTCTAACATGTCAGTTGGTACTAATGTAGTTCTCTCTTCAAAAGAAAACTTTATTTTTAAAGTCTGTCCATATAAACAGGTGTAATGCAATGTCACGTTCTCAGTGGATCTGTGGTGGAAGCAGACTAAGTGCTAGGCCTTTCAGCAGCTGTGTGTGAATTAAGTGACATAAGTCAGACTGGGTCAGATGTGTCCTGCTTCACGGGTGAAAGGGTTTTTTCATTATGTCAAGCAGTCTTTGAAGAGGAGAAACATGAGTTAATAAACTAATAGTTTGTCATTTTGAGGTCTTTTAATTCAATATTACTACTTAATAAATGTATGTAGTAGTAGTCTGGACTCTTCTACTACAACTTTTGGCAGCACCTTCTAGAACTACTTAATGGATTACTTTCTTTTTGCTCCACAATATCATGTGGAAATCAGCACAACTTGTGAACAAGAGTCTATTGTATGAAGATAATGCAATTAAAACTTTAAAATAAAAGCAGTACTAAATTTTACCTTTTTTTTTAACACCCTTCTCCATCTGAAAGAGGAAAGGGGAATACAATTATTTGCCTTGATATATCAAAACTTGCCTTGTCCATACAGAAGGGACATGGTATAAAATGGTGATATTGTATCTGGGGTCCTGCCATGCAGCACTTGTACCAGCTGGTGACAGAAATGCCTTGAGGAGAAGGGAAAGTGCTATGATGAGACAGTTTCTTTCTTTTCTCTTCTCTCTAGGATGGTCTCCTTGTACTGCACTATGGCCTGGTGGTATCTCCACTGACTTAAAGGTTGCTGGAATATCAGAAGGCAAAAGAATCTGAAGTCATGGAGCTTCTTCACTGCTGTTCCTCACCAAAGAAGCCGTCGCATTTCCTGTGGCAGGAAGCAGGTGAAAGGAACCACTGCTAACTGCTGTGTGCTTGTCATGTAACGTCTGACTTCACCACTGGCAAATATTGCAGCTTCTCTAAGTGCAGCTGTAGATGTTGCTCTGCTTCATGTCACAAATTACTATCTTCAAATTTCACTCAGCTCAGGGAAATTAAATGCTCAAAGTAGCTGAATTTTTTTACTTTATAAAACCACAAGATTTCACAGGGTGAACAGCCTTTTTTTCCTCCAAGCTCTGAGATATCTCTTGTTGTCTAAGTGTCTAGCTAGAACAGTGCACTCAGGGATGATCTTCAGTGAGCAGTGTAAGTTGTTTTGGGGAAGAGACAGTCATTTGCCTAAAAAAAAAAAAGAAGTGTACTGTGATCATCTGTCTTTGGATGTGTTTTGGGGAGAGGAAGGAAACTTCAGAAATGCAGACCAAAATACAGACCAAAATAGGTAGAAAATGATGCGGCACAAGCATTGTTTTTTGAGAAGTAGCATTAAATTTAGTTGTTTTTCTTCAAGAAAGACAATTTTGTTTGCACTGGAAATATACTTGCTGGTAGTTTGGCTTAAACCAAATGGTGGATCATGCATCTCTAGTCTGAATGGAGATGAGCTAGCTGTAAGCTGGTTAAACTATGCATGAAAAAAAAGTAGCACCTCTTTCTACCTGCTTGCTGTATATAAAATAATCACTGTCAACCTGATTCTTCTGTCATGTAAAATCTGTCAACTGACTTGACTGTCAGGAGCATAAATCCATTCACTTTAGCACATACCTCTCCAGCGGCTGTGAAAATGGTTGCTTTTTCCACTCTTTCTGATGTGTTTTAGTGCATTGTAGTGGAGACCAGGGTTTAGTACCTGCCTGTTACTACCACATTCACAGAAGACATTAGGTGACTTTAATTTTAACATGTTAAAATACTAAGTTTTGGGACAACTGTAACACTTCAAGTTTTCTTCTGTTTAAGATTTCTGTGTTGTCTTGTGCAGCATTAAGGACCAGAGAGCTCTGTGTGTTGTGGTCTTGCTGCATACTGGGTCATCAGGGTGGGGATTCATGAAAGCTTCCACCAGGCACCATGCTCCTTCCCTTCCATACAGTCAGTTCAGGGAAAAGGAAGAGATTGCTTTGTAAGGCATCTCAGAGCACCTAAGTTACAGAACAACAGAATTGTTGGGGTTGGAAGGACCTCTGGAGGTTATCCAGTGCAACCCCCTGCCAAGGCAGGGTCACCTGGAGCAGGTGACACAGGAACACATCGAGGTGGGTTTTGAATGTCTCCGGAGAGGGAGACTCCACACCCTCCTTGGTTCAGTGCTGTGCCACCCTTAGTGTGAAGTTCTTCCTTCTTTCAGTCCTCCTTTATTTCTTTCAGTCAGTTGGTGAGGCAGCAGCAGTGACTGAGGTAAGTCCAGGGGTGAGGGTTTGACTGAGCTGTACAGAGGTTCTGGGGGAACCTGAACAGCAGCCCTGAGCTTCATCCAGACCTGGAAGCCCTGGGCAACCAGTCAGGCATGGAGGGGACATTGCCAGGAGCAGTGAGGGGGGTTTAAGTGTCCCTAAGGAGCAGAGCAACCTTTTGTGGCCTCTGCTGGGCCCTTTCCAGGAGCTTCTTGTCCTTCTTGTACTGAGGATGCCAGAACTGGATGCAGCACTCCAGATGTGGCCTCACCAGGGCTGAGCAGAGGGGCAGGATCACTTCCCTGGACCTGCTGGCCACACTTCCCAATGCACCTCTTCCACTGGGCCCCCCTGGCTGCAAGGGCTCAAATGTATTTGTTCACTGTCAGCCCAAGAGGACTGGCATCCTTTGTCTAAAGCAAGCTTTCATGAATCCTCCCCCAGGTCTTTACACTAAACATTGTTTTGTCTGTGAAGGTGGCACCATAAGAAAAAAAAGTTTTGTTTGAAGTAATTCTCGTGATGCTTCTAAAAAATGTAACAAAAAGCTTTTTTTAGCTACAAACTCCTATTTTACTGTTAAAGTTTGTATAAAAGTAGTGTTTAAAATGCAGCAGAAAATGAAATTATTTTGTAAACACTTTGTGAGTTGTGTTGATAAAAGATTATATATATTGTAACAGTAAAATAAACTTTATTTTAGCCAATTTAAAATTGAGCCCTCTTGTTTCCATGCCATGTTTCCTATGTCAGCTTCAGAATTATAGCAGTTGATAGTGAAACTGCTGAATGTGCTCTGGGGTTGTTAAAATGACAAATTTCAATTAAGAGGCTGAATGGTGAAGGGTAATTCAATACCAAACTCTCCACTGGAGCTAAGTGTGGTATTGTTAGCTGGAATAACATGAAATCTCTGGGACTCTCTTTTTAATGTGGATCTTGGTGAGAAATAGCTCAGTAAAGATGTCAAGAGGATTTTTCCACAGAAATACAGGAGAAATAATCCTGTATACTTACAGGACTCCTTTTTTCATCAACAGGAACATCTTTTTGTGAAAGCTACCTCTCGATTATTTTCTTTCATGTTTATGGCTGCTGTTACCAAGCCCCTGTGAACTGGATCTTTCTGTGCCACTGGAATCAAGGCAGCTGGTTCAAATACTCCATATTGCCCCTTCCTGTTCCATTATCACTCATGGCTTTGTTTTCGATTTATAGCTCTGTGCTAAAAAATCATTATCAGTATAGTCATATTTTACATTGCAAATTCACCCCTAATCCTGGCTTGAATTTCACATCTAAAGAAGACTCGTGTGCAGAGTTTAACAGCTGTATAGGAGCTGGTAGTTAATTCAAATTTGTGTCATTCTAGGATGCATTTGACTTGCATGGCCCCGAGAGGGCTGTGCTGCCACTGGCACTAATGTCAGTGTCAAATTCTGTTTTCCAAAAACAAAAAAAAAAGGACTCCTGGATATTTTCAAAGGATTTTCCTGTAGGGTAAATCACATGCCAGCTAACATGCAGAAGGCCAACACTCCCTTCTTCACCCTTTTGGTGGCTTAATGAGGAGGATTGAAGGTCTGTAGCCTGAGGTATTTTGACATGAATGCTTAGTGACCTGTTATTTCCCTTTTGTCCACTTCTCTTTATTTCTTCCTCACCTGCCTTCAGCAAGTGTATTTTTAGCACAGTTTTCCTGGCTGAACATCCTGCTTTCTTTCACCTGAAGGCACTGATGTGTTCCTGCTCTCCAGCGCGGCGGCTCCCCTGGGGCACATCCGTGTGCAGCAGGGTGACATTTAGCTATTGCCAAGGCTGAGCTGGGGCTCTGTGGTTTCCTGCATAATCAGCCTGCTTGCTTTAAAATGTGCCAATCTTCTTTCAGCTCCCCTGCTGCAGTTTTATTTCTGTTGGTCTCCTTTTAACCTTGGCTTCCCTCCAGCCGCTTTTGGTGCTGATGATAGAAGAGCATCTGTAACAGCAGGCCGTCTATGGGATGGCATCTCTGCCCTCCTGGGAGATGGGCCAGCCTCATGCTCTGCAACTGAGGAAGGTGTGCTTGGGCTCATTCATTATTTTACAGACACTATTGTTTCTTTACTTAATGAAATCATTCCTGTTTTACTTTCTCGTTACCTTCTTAACAGCATCATGGCTGACACAAATCCTAATTAAATACTGCTCGTAAATGCAGCATAATTCTGAGTTCCTTTACAGGTCTGCTAATTCCCAGGAAGAGGAGATGATGAGCCTTAGCTTCCGGACTTCTTACAAACACAGAATCACAATCCAGTTCTGAGCACTGAGTCATATTGGTTACATTCTGCCTGTTTTATTTGTGTCCAGCACAGATTCAGTGTAATAAGAAGATAAGGTTCAGAGACTGGTGAAATGTGCAGCTGAGCCCTCTAAGCAGCAGGGAGCTGCAGTGGCCAGGGATAGCTGGCCATTTATGTCCTGAACACAACAGGACACTGCACTGCCACCAGGCCGTGGCACATGTGAGCCAGGGGAGCTCTTAAAGCTTATTTCTGGAGATGTGAAACAGCTGAAGAGTTTTATTGAAAAATTATTCAAGCTTGTCTAATACTAGCCCGTGCTGAATTTATTTTCAAGGAATCATTAGGCATTTATGTGCAATGATTTATATTAATACATTTTTAACGGTCACTAGCAAAATTACATCTGTGGCATTTCTGGTTTTACTTTTCTTCAGTGTGGAATATCATTAGTATGAAATTTGTGTTTAATGCAAATGAGTGGAGGGATTCATTCCAGCAGTTGAGAGAAAGACTGTTAACAGATATAGGAGTTTTTATGTATTACATGCCTTTCTTTTAAAGAGATTGTCACATTGTCCCCATGAATCTTTTAATATGCTCAATAGAATGCACCAAGGGCCAGCCTAAATGTTTAGGTTCTTTAAAATGTACTTTTTAGGCTGCTATAAATACCTGCTGAGAGATGGAGAGATGTTGCAAATGGTGCATTCACTTCTGCTTTTTATTTGGTTTTTCTACCTCCTGGTTTGTCTATAACACTAGAAAGTTTCTTCTGTTTAGCAGAAGGAGAAGCAAGGTGATCACAAATGGAATTTTACCATGTCATCTTTAAGATACCCTTGTTGAATGAGCCAAAGGGTATTTACATTCACTGAGGTTTCAGAATGTTGCCATAGATACAGGTTTAATCATTGGACAGGGCAAATTTTATTATTTTTGAGAGAGAAATGGTAATCACATCTGAGGTGAAATGCAATACTGATTGGCTGCCCTGCAGCTGCAGAATTCTTGCTGGAGCTGCATCACCATCTTTACTAGATTTGGATTTAGTCTAAAACAGTGCATTTGTGTCAAATACGGCCATGGTCTGCAAAAGAAATTATTTCCCAAAGTGGAAAAGAGATCTTGCATTTTCTAATTGTGTGGTAAAATAGTCTGTTTGGAACTAAAAGCTTAAAGTGTCTGTTTTCTTCCAAGGGCAACATTAACAGTAGAAAAGTGGGTGGTGCAGGCCTGGCAAAGTTTGAGAAAAATTGTGTGTTCCTCTGAGAGCTACTTTGGAGCCCTTGGTGTTGAGGCACCCATAACCTCTGTGCTCTGAATGGGTCTTCTGGTGACCAGTAGGGGAAGCTCAGCTTCTCAGTCCATGAGAATCTTTCACCTGTGTACCTGATACCAGGAAAGTGAGAGGGGTTTGGGTTCTTTGAGACTTCCAGTGCTCTCAAATGTGGCTGAAGTTAGGCTGATGAGCATAACAAATTATCAGGGGAGGATGCTGGGGGTAAAGAGGACATGGAGTCACACACTTCCCTGGAAATCCTTGCTTCCTCAAGAATCTAGCCTGAATGTTTTGGCTCGCTGAATCATTTTGGCTTGCTTCAGGCATTCTTATTCATGCATCTCCCAGGCCTCATTGCTAGACTAGGAATTTGCTAATGAGGTGTCATATCTGGGGCTTAGGGGTGGGGGTTTTTTTTTGGTTTGGTTTGGTTTTGGGGTTTTTTTGTGGTTTTTTTGTTTTGTTTTGTTTTGTTTTGTTTTGTTTTGTTTTGTTTTTTTTGCTTTTCCATTGAAAATTTGCTTAAAATTAATGATCTTCTGAGCCTCAGTGCAAATCACATTTTTCACTCTGATCTCAGCTTTTCCAAATGGCTTGCTCTTAACAGACCACACTTGGGTCTGCCTGTGCATCATCTCAGGAAATGACTACGTGTCTGTCAGAGCATTTACACGGCTGCTCTGGACATTGGGGAGCCAAGAACTTGTTTCTCCTTGTGCTCTCTGCAGGGATGCAGGCAGGCAGCACCTGCCTCTTGATTCAAGGGCAAAGGAGCAGAGTGACCCTGCTGTGATAGGAATGGACTTTGGGCCTCTGTTGTTTCAGAGCTGATACAGCACCTCAAGGGCTCTGCTGCCATCAGCAAGTGAATGTGTAGCTGGGACTCTGGAATTGCACTCTGACATTTTCTGGGTATTTCCCTTCCATCTAAGCAGATGTTTAGCATGGACACTGTTCCTTCTTCATGTTCTGTTCTATGTCAGTTCTGGGCAGCACAATGTCTGCTTTAACAAGGATGTAGTTGCTTGTCACAGAGTTGCAGGCTCACCTCTGGTTGAGATGAAGACCCCTGCACAATCTGCAGGAGTGCTTTCCCCCTGACACCCCCAGCCCTGCAGCCCTTCTGGTTCAGCTGGAAGCACTGGGACAGACCAAGGTCAATGAACCTTCTCCAACCCCACCCCAGGCAGTGCCCTGTTTGCACATTGTGCTGCATTTGCCAAGTGATCCTTATTCCCATAGGCCTGACAAGACTTGAATGAATGAACTGGCATTGCTTGTGCTATTTTGACATAAACTCTGCTTCACAGTGTCAAACCCCAGTGCTGTGGACATTTGATCATTCAGAAGCATCTGTTTGGCTGCTGGTGTTAGGGCTCTGTGTGGGTCACTCTCTGCAGGAAGAAGCTCTTTTCCTTAAAGAGCTGTCTGTGCCAAGAGCTGGCAAAGAGCGGGTTGGCTGGATTCAGCCAAAGGTGCCGGAAGAGACTCTGCTCTGAACTGCCTATTGATTGCTTCTTGCTGAATGACAGCATTCTTCCTCAATCTGGAAAAGGAGATGGTTGCATTCCTGCCAAAGGAAAATGTTTGGGGTTTGTGGTTTGTTTTTTTTTTCCTTGGGCTGCTTTTTCTTTGGCTTTTTAATTAATTCCAGCATCTGGATAAGTGTAATTAGTAAAACTTCTCCATGTGCAGCAACTTTGTCTGTTTCCAAGAAGCTGTACACCTCAGCTGCATGAGCCAGTATCTACATCCAGGGAAAAAACAAAGGACCAGCCTGGCGGTGGGAATTTGTCCCACTGTGTGGAGGCTCAAGTTCTCCCCAGCATAAAGATGAAGGAAATGCAGTATCATGGAGAAATAGCTGATCTCTGCTGCTTCCTGAGCTGATGGTGCAGTCCATGTCCACAGCTGCCTTTTATCTGAGAGGTCAAGGTTTTATAGAGGTATAAATCTTTCAGCATCTGCAGTGTGACTCACTCCTTCCCTCTGGCAGCCTGGGTGTTTAACCCAGTAAGAAAGATGGGACCACAAAGGAGGATTTATGGCCCTGTTTCAGCTTATGGTTTCACTGTAGAAGCTTTCTGGTGCATATTTGCAGGCAGGTAAAAGGAGCCACTCTGAGGAAGATAGCAATGGAAAAGGAGGCCTGGATGGAGGTAGTCAGAGGTCATTGCATTGGCAATGTATTCAGCCAGGCTTGTCCCTCTTTGCTGTCACTTTTCTTCTCATAAAGAAAAGGAGATTGTAGCTTTGGGCCTCCCTGCTTGTTGCCCCTCTGTCACCTCTGGAGTTTAACACCACGAGACAGCACCAAACTGCTGCAGAGCTCCAGAAATGCAGGAAATCTCTGGGCTGGCCCTCACACTGCAGCCGCTCTTCAAAACAGTTCCTTGTCCTTCCTGCAGCTCCTCCATCCTCCTCCAACACTGCAGCCCCTTCACAATGATATCACCAAAGTGAAATTCCCAGCTTCATTATTAGCATCCAGTTAGCTGAGCAAGCAGGAATTCTGATGGAAGATTGTGCTGGGAACAAAGGACAGGTCAGGCGGGTTATGCTCAAGGGGCAGAAAGCAGCAGCGCTGGAGAGTGTTTGAGATTCAGAGTATATTTCACTAGCTGCACAGCCACATCTGCTTTTTATTCCCCCTTTGGATTGGGAGAAATACTGTATATTTGCATTTCCTAACTGACAGCTGAGCCAGGAGATATTTGGACATTTCTTGATCTTTGCTTTATGTGCCAGTGCCTTTGGCTTAACTCTGCAGGTGCTGGCTCCCCCAGGTTCTGCCTGGGCACCCCAAGTTGCTCTGTGATGTTTTGCTGGGGGCTGCTGGTGAGCTGCACTGCTCCAGCCATGCCCTGGGACCCCTCCCCTGCCTCTGGAAAGTGTCCCTTGCTTTGTCCACCTGCAGGGCTGCCCTCCCTGGGGCTGTCACCCCACAGTGAGCAGCCTGGCCAGAGCAAGGTCCCTGAGGTTATCAGTGTGACAGGATCAAGGTGTAGCCATGTTGCTCCTGGCCTGCAGCTCTGGTGGAGAAGCCTGTGACTGTCACACCGTGTTCCTGGGGCTCTGGGGCACATTGCCATGATGTGGTGCAACAAAGCAGGAGTAGGAAGGCAATAGGAGAGTGTGCTCAGGCAGGGCCACCCAGCAGGAAGCTGCTTGTGCTCTTTTCCTCTACAGGCACATCTCAAGCAGAAGGTGTGCATCTTCCAAAGATAAGCTACTGCTTATTAAAACATCATTAATACTGCATATTATAACAGCACCTGTGACTGCTAAGTTTACTTGGGATGTGGGTACACCCTCCCTTCTTCCTCTGCTCTTGTGTAAATCACTTTATCTTCAGTCGTGCAGGGGAACCATGAGTCTGTTCCTAACCCCTGAGCACACAGGCAGGGTGGAGAGGAAATAACAGACACCTTGGGACAGAACTGTCTTGAGTGTGATGCAAATCAGCCTCATTTTCTGAGCAAATGAGGGTGCACTCAGCCATGGTAGACCTTGATCCCTCAGCCAGCTGGCCATGAACTCTTCTGCACAGCGGGGCCCCCATGACAGGGTGAGCCCCACACATGCCCCACTGCCATCGGTGGGCCCAGCCTCACCTTGTAGCCCCAGAAGGAGGGGTTGGCAGCTGCACCCCAACACCAAGGTCTTTGCAGGGGCCCAGAGGGACTGCTGGGCACTTACCCAGCTGTGGGCCAGACACCGAGGTGTGTTCCCAAGGCGACACAGCAGTAAAGACGACAAAACAGCTCAGTTTGATCCACACAACTATTTCTTTTTTTAATTATTAACTTGTGCCTTACAATAGAAGAGGAAAGAGTGCGAGCAAACAATTTGCTGGTTCCAGGAACTACTCTGGCAGCGCCACAAGGGCAGCGAGGTCTGGTGCTGATAACCCTGCCAGGGCACTGTAACACAGCACGTGGAGTCTCCGGCTCTTGCAAAAGCGATCGCTGGCAATTTAAGGCATTGAAGGAAACCTATGGTTGTGAAATCCTATATCAAATTTGGCACACATTGGAACAGTTAGAGCGGAGACAAGGATGCTTTGTGGGCTGGTGTTCAGGAGTCCTGCAGCTTCCCAGTGCCATCTGGGGCACGGTGCTAATCTGGGCACAGGGTTTTCATGTGAAGACTGTGCAGCCAAACAAGGAGCCCTCAGACCCTGATATTTGGGAGACAGTGATACTGCCTGAGGTGCTGCACCCTGCAGCATGGTGGTACCTGCACCTCCAGTGTAGCAGTTCACTGCCCTGTGCCTGCTGCTTATAAACCCCATGTGCCTGGCTTGTCTAGTGCTGTCAGAAAACAAGATTTGTCAGTACAAAGAAAATATTAACATTCCTTGTAGTTCAAAACGTACGTGGCTGAGATCAGATGTCAGGGGTGGTTACAGTCCAGTGTGGCTATTTCTGTGCTTCTAGGGTTAAAAGTGAATGGCTACAGTTTGAGGAGTGGGGAAGAGTTTAGCTGTACATGGGTTTGGATAGTTGATGAAGGTATGTAGCCTTGAAACTAGTTATAGTAAACATGTTGAGCTGTTTCCCTCCCCTCCCCAGAGAGCTGGCTCAGCAGCATTCCCAGCCAGCTGCCCCTCGCCCGCCGCAGGAGGAGAGAGGGAGCGTGCTACGAGTCCCTGTGCCACCACCACAACGACCAACATGCATCTCTAGCTACCTGTCCTGCGTGCCCCCACCCCATTTAAAAGGGAGCAATGTGCCAAGCTCGGCCTCTGTGTGGCACGGCCCGCAAGGAAGCCATCCCTGGGTTGGTGTCCCCAGGAAGGTAATGTGTTTCTAAGGGAGGCTTCCTGCGAGCCCAGTGCGGCTTCATGCTCAGAGGAGCAATTTAAAGGCCGAGTGGAGACTGTTCCCCCTCAAATGCATGAGAACAGGGTCCTGATGGTTACATCTTTGCATTTGCAAGGATTCCTCCATGCAGGTTTAACCTCCCTCTTTTCTTGACAGAGGTTATGGTCCCCTCAATCACCTCAGCCCTGCTGGATGATATTTTAGAGGTCACTTTAATAACCTCTCCTTGCTCCTCCTCTTTGAAGGACAGAGTAGAGGAACTAAAGCTCCTTGGCTGGAAGGAGTAAGTGGGGCTGGGGAGAGAATTGAGTGATGGAAGGCCGCCGCTTCCCATGTTGAAGAGGTTCTCCTCTCCCTCCAGCAGCTTCCTGCAAGCACATCACAAGGGAAGAGGTTAGTATGGGGATGTGAAACATCTGCAAAACTTGAGAGCAGGTAGTGCCATGAAGGCAAGTCCAAGCCATTGCCCAGGTCACTGCACCATGAAACTGATTCAAAATCATATTTTGGTCAACCATTTCTGGAGGACTTGCAATATGGGGTATATGATAGCAACTTTCTCCCCTCTTTCCTCTCCAGAAACACCAGGAAAATAAACACCCGAAGCACAGGGACTCAGCCTTTTGCATCTACTTACGACTTTGCAAGAGAGACAAGTTTCCAACCCCAGCTGTCCCCATTAAAAATACTGCTTCTGGGATGGCTGAGTGATGTGGTTCACAGCTGCTGCATCGAGGCAGGACAGGGAGCCATGGCTGCTCCCCAGGCAGGAGCATGGCTGATCCGGGTGGGGGAGATGAACAACATGCTTGTGGTGCTCCTTATGTGTCTACCCAGGTATTTTCTAGGCCCTTGAAAATACCCCAGCCTAGCGGGGTCAGGGGATTGGGCTTGGGAAGTGTCCAGGTAGAGCAGGAATAGAACAGCCTTACCTGTAGGCAGCTATCTCAATATCAAGGGCCATCTTGACATTGAGCAGGTCTTGGTACTCCCGCAAGTGCCGAGCCATCTCGTTTTTGGTGTTTCGCAGGTCATCCTCCAGCTGTCCAATGGTGTCCTGCGAAGGCAAGAGTGCTCAGGGCCGTGTTTTGGAACAGGGACTTCTCCCACAGTCCCACTCTGCTTTGCCCATTGGAGAGACAGGGAAGTTGCAATGGGCAATTGCTCCATGATGGCACATCCCACCAGGAGCTTGGGACCATGAGATCTCATGCTAGCAGGGATGGAGAAGCAGGCAGAGCAGCAGGCGTGGCTTGTGAGTGTGTGCAGTGCAGGAGGCTTTTGGTGGATTGCCATTGATGGATTTATGTAGTTTCCCACCTGCAGTGGGGACTGTGAGATGAGCAAGTAGTGCCTGGTGGTGAGGCCCCCAGTTCTGCAGGGAACAAGGTGGGCTGCTACAGAGGGAAGGGAAGTTTTGGGCTTAAACATCATCAAAGTAGAGGCAGTGGCTCAACAGGACGAGTGAGAGCATCCCACACTGCAGCAGCAGGAAAGAAAGGCTGCAGTCTGCATCTGCAGGGCTTAAGAAGAGTTGGGACACGCTTCCAGGAGGTGGAAGGAGAGGTGCTGCTGCCAGGGGTCTCCTCCAGGAGGTGAAGTCTGACACCTTCCCAAGAAAATGCCTCAGAGCTCCAGAGTGGGGTGTTCTGAATGCAGGGGTTTGGGGAGATTACAGAGACAGGGGCTTGCCCTGAAAGAGCCAGGATGCTCAGGTGCCCAACAGCATCCTTCTAGCATCCTTCCTGTCAGCATTGCCCTGCCTTTTGTCCCTTATAACCAGTTCTACCCAAGATGTGGAGGACTCCAAGGCCAGATTTCCTGCTAACAAAGGAGACTAATCTTTTCTTCTATTTTTTTTTTTTTCCTCAGAAGACAATCAATCTGTATTTTTCCCACATGCATCTTAGGTATCTAAGCAGCAGCTTGAAAGCAATGAAACCTGCTCCCAGAGGGCTCTTTCCAGTCAGGCGGTTTCCTGCTGCCAGTTGCCCCACTGTGCCACCAGAGGAGCGTGATTTGGAACAGGAATGAGTCAGCAGTTTGCATTTAAGCCAAGATATAGCCCTGCCTACAAATTCCTGCAATGGCCACTGCCAACCTCCCCTCTCCTGCAGCCCCTCCCAGAGTCAGGCCTTCGCAATTGCTTCCAGATCGTCTGTTCCAGCAAACGGTCTTTGTCTTGCCATATCATCCCCATCTTGTCCCCTTTCTATTCCTATCATTTGCCCAGCTTCCTCTCCTGCCTCACCTTCCTCGTGGACAGTGCAGAGACAGCCACGGGATGTGGAGCTGCCCAAGGAGCAGGGAGCTGTGCTGACCCTGCTGCAGTGAGCCCAGTTCAAGCAGAGCCCCTCAGAGAAGCAGTGGCAGCTCATCCTGAGTGCAGCATGGAGAATGTCACAGATTAGCTGGGCACAACCAGCCTTGTGGGACATTTAGGGGTCAATCATGTGGTCTCTGCTTTGACCTGTGCTGCCCTGACCACTTTCCACAGCCAGAGATCTGCATGAAGCTGTGCCTCAGAGGAGATCATGGGGGCATCAACTGAAAAGCCTCAGGACATGCTTGGCTGCTGCTGCTGTACAGAGTAAAGCCTCTGCTCTGATGCAGACAGATTGCTGCTGCACCGAGCCAGGACACAAAGAAATGACTTGAGGTGATCCCCACCCTGGGACAGCTCCACTCTTGTTGCTGTGACTCTTTGTGCCTCCAGCCCCCTTTCCCTCTGCCTGCAGTCCACATGAACAGAAAGCTCTTTCAAAACTGGTTGTCCTTGTTCCTTGTTCCCTTGTTCCTTGTCTGCACGTCTCTTCCACACTCCAGCTCTACCAGATGGTGGAATAAAAACCCGCTCCTCGCACCACTGCAAACCTGTCCCCTAACAAAAAGCTCTTGCATGTTGGTTCAGATTTGACTGGGCAGCCCACAAATACAAAGACATGCCTCTGCTTTGGCAGGATCATTTTAAAAGGTCAGACAACAGGAATATTATCTTTTAAGACACTTCCAACCTTTTCCACTATTTGCAGCCAGGGAAATTACTCAGCTGCTACGCATGCACATTGCTCAAATGACTTTTAATTATTGCTACACATAAAGCAGATCCTGAGGGTCATACAGGAAAGCACTGCCATGCTGTCACTGAAACAATTTCAGTTATGGTGCCATTTAATCCAGTTGCTTAATATTTTTTTCCCCAATTGATATGTTGCTCCCAGAACTCCTCATTTACATGGCAACAAGACTATTTAAGAAGATTACTGTTTATAATTTTTTCACGATAGATAATATTTTATATTTTATATGCCTATTTTCACAAAAATTGTTGAAGACCACCTCAGCTACTCAGGAAGCTTGCAAGCAGCTTGGAGCTAAGTCACCAATTCTAGAGTGCCGGGCAAAATTAGGCCTTGGAAATGACAAGGCATTACTTGGGCCCTCCAGGTATGATTAAAGGCAGCTGCTCCAGTATTTAGAAGGAAACTGCTTGATTTAGAAATCACAGATAATTTAACAGCCATATAATAGAACAATCTCAGGATTTATTTTATTATAAATCATGAACATTTCCCTGTAGCAAGAAAATGTGGCAATACTACAGTAATGGAAAAAGATATATAGAGCACTCATTGTCTGCCCCACATGAGTCTTTCCACAGACATAAGAGGTGCTGGGATCTGTCTGCAAGTCCAGAGTTAACCTTTGCAGAGCTCCAATTTCTGCAGTGCAGGTGCCAAGAGCCAGGCCACAGGGCAAAGGGCCAAGCCTGGGCAGACAGCTTCGAGGAATTACCCACAATGATGTGTAGGCAATTTTGGACCTGATCCTTAAGGGACAGGGAAGGGACAGATCGATGCCCCAGATAGTGCTACCGTGTGCAGGAATGTCCCCTGCAGGGACAGTGGAGGGTGTTGGAGGGAGTGTTGGAGGGGGTGTCCTGACCTGCTTCCCCAAAATCTGCCCTGTATGGTTTTGCCTCTGGATAAAGGGTGAAGGCAACAGGCAATGCTGTGGTGGGGCAGGATCTGTGTGCAGGGCAGAGAGGCACAGTGCTGGGTGGTGGGAAGGCTGCAGGGATGCCTGGCACTGCGCAGCGCTGCAGGGGCACTACCTGCATGGGTGGGTGCTGCGCCGGGGTGCCCAGCGCTGCACAGAACTGCGGGAGTGGCTGCTGCAGGGCACAGAGCTGCGCTGCAGCATTTCGCAGGCCGAGGAGATGCTCAGCTCTGCACAGGACTAGGGTAGGGAGAGTGCAGGGTCGCAGGTGCCGGTGCGGCACCGCGCCGGGGGTTTGCGTGGGATGAAGATGCCCGGTGTTACACATTACAGGGGATGGCTGCTGGGATGGAGGTGCCGACTGGCGCGGATGGAGCGGGAGGAGGATGCTCGGTGTCGCCCAGTGCCCGGCGCTGCCCGGTGCCAGGGGAGGGGACGGTGACTGTTCCCGGCGCCGCCCGGCTCACCTGCAGGCCGGCGGCCTCGGCGTTGTGCCGCTCCTCCAGCTCCTGCAGCTGCCTCTCCAGGGACTGGTGAGCGCCGCGCAGGCTCTCCATCTCCACCAGGCGCGCCTGGAGCTGGCGGCGGCACTCGCCGGCCTCCCGGCGGCTGGCGCGCACGGCCTCCTGGCTGCGGGCCGCCCGCTCGTGCAGGCGGGCGCAGCGGGCGCGGTA
This sequence comes from Rhipidura dahli, assembly GCA_013399225.1. NCBI lineage: Eukaryota > Metazoa > Chordata > Aves > Passeriformes > Rhipiduridae > Rhipidura > Rhipidura dahli. Next base: position 317,186 of record VXAC01004707.1, on the reverse strand, counting down.
CCAGTCCTCGGCCGCCTGCAGGTTGCGGGCCGCCAGCGCCTCGTACTGTGCGCGCAGCTC
>VXAC01004707.1:128729-310771 GCA_013399225.1 Rhipidura dahli | reverse complement strand
CGGGCAGAGCAGCCCCCGCCGTGCCTCAGCCCCCCGAGCTGCCCCCGCCCGGGGCGGGGCGGCGATTCCGTGCCCGCTCCGCCGCCCGAGCCCCCGGCACGGTGCGTGTGAGCAGGGCCGGGGCCGGCACCCGGTGCCTCCGTTTCCGCTTTCCTTCCGCCCCACGTGGACCGGAGGGTCCCGGCGGCGCCTTCCCGCCCGCAGGTCCCCCCGCGGCGGCCGCTGCCCGGCCGGGAGAGGCGGCGAGCGGCGATGCTCCGTCCCTGGGCGCGGAGGAACAACGCGGTCCCGGGCAGCCTTGGGGCTGGGCGAGGGTTCGCTGTCACCACTCCCGCTCCGTTCCGTTTGAGTTGCTCTTGGCAGCCCGGCTGTGTCAGGCTGGAGCTGATAACCCAAAGCCAGCAGCGAGGAACCAAGTAAATAAATAAATAAAACAAACCAGTGCAAGATTGCTTTGCTCGCATTTTGCTTACGCTTTTCTTTTTTTTTTTTTTTTTTTTAAATCCCTCCTTTCGTGCCAAAAATAATGTTGCAAAATGTATGATGGAAACAAAACCTACATGGGTTCTCTGATAGACCAGATGACTTAATACGACAGCACTGCTTCTTGTAGCACAGGCAGTTTTGAAAATTCCTGGAACCACTGAGATTATGAAACGCTCAAGTTTATTCCCTTGCTAGTGTTTCTAAAGGCTGCCAAGCTGGATGCTGAGGCTCCTCTTTGACGTGGTGTTGGGAACATTCCTCCTAAGCCATAATCACTCATGTTCTAAAATACGTTTTTTTAGCTCTCTAAGATTTATTGTTTGAACATCAAAGATTGCAAAATGCTAAGTAGGCACTTAGAGAAGTCTCCCTGTCAGTTTAGAGTAACATTGTCACCAACTGAAATGTACTGATACAAATTCTCGTTTGTCACTAGTGATTAAACATAAAGTAGGAGGATTTTTAGGTCCTTTCAGGTGCCGTGTGGTTTCACTGAAAACCAGAAACAAAACTCAATACTTCATTTTGATCTTCGGTTCTACTTCTGAATTTGTAGTTCCAGCACTGAGCAAAAACCCCGGTGTTTTACATGCAAACCCATCAGCTTAGCTCAGGAAGTCCGTCACTATCCCTGTCAACCCGTGTCAACCTAAACATATTTTAGAGTGGAACTGCTATTTAAAATAATCTATTGCCATTAGTCCGGAGTCCAAAAGATCGTTCAGGAACCTGCTGGTTTGATTAACAGCAGTTGGGGTTTGTTCAAGCATAGACATGGGTTCATTATATAGCACAATACAACCTTTACTCTGTACAGCGTCATTCAAACAAATTGTATGGCAAAATGCACCACCGAACTGCATTTAGAATGCTCCATTGAATTAAGTACAATTGCAGAGAGAAATGGGGAGAAAAGCTGTAAGAATGGGAGAGGTGTTTTCAGCTGAGGTTTGAAACTAGCATCCTGTTAGTATATTTGCACTGGTAGCATTAGTGTTATATGATGATTCTGGGATACACGCTAGTGAAAATCAGATGCAGGTTGAAACTTTCCCAGGCAAATTTCCAGTTTGTAGGCAATTTTTAATCATCATAATGATGATGATAATAATATCCCTCTGGAACTGTCACTCCTTGTCATGTTTGATTCCTACTATAACTTGAAGAGAAAGCTAATAGACCCGTCTTAAAAATCACTAGAAATATTTATCCTAGACTTTTTTTAACTTTCAGGGGTATGCTTGGTTTTTTTGAAACAGAAAGCTTAGTGTGATGTTTACTGGTAAGCATTGTGGGATTGTGCTTTTTGGGATAACACTGAAAGGAGGCTTTTATTTCCTTCAAAAATACACAAGTATATTATTTTTGTATTGGAAGTAGAAGGGATGCAAGCTATTAGAATACGGTGTTTAAGTGATGCCTATTGAAAAAGCAGATAGCTTTATTTAATCACATCATAACTCTTGCAGTTCAGCTTAATAAAATAATGCTTGTTGAAAAGTGATAGGTGGGTGGGTGAGCTGTTGCAGCTCGAGCTGTTATCTGGCAATGGTGCAGGCCGGCTGCAGAGCAGGTCTGGTGCTCCAGGACAAGCTGAGAGGGTCTGCAACCTTTGGATCCTGCAGGAATTGTACATGCTGACTTGCAGGGAAGAGCAGGAAGAAGGGCTGACCACAGCTCTTTCCCTGAAAATCTTGAGCAAGAGACAGAAGTGGGGCCATGCAGTCGCACTCAGTGAACCCATCATTTTGCGGGAATTTTAAATTCGGGAGTGCTGTGGAGTCTGGGTTGTTCAGTACCATGGAATTTGTCATTGCTTGGGGACTGGTGACAGTCCTACACAAAGCAGCGTTACCACGGAGAAGCTACTTGGCCTGGGGAAAGTGGATTAATGGTCTCCAGCCAGACTGCAGTGGAAAGTTGTCATAGGAACTGGCTCGCTGTTCTGCAGGCCTGTGCCTTGTCTTTGCTCCTTTAGAAGAACACCTCAGTAACTAATGGCCTCCGGATAAGAAATACTCACATGCCACCCAGTGTTAAGCCATGAAGAGAGCAGGGCACTCCAGCTTGACCAAGGGAAACTGAGGACAGCGCTGTACCCAGCAGGGCACAACCTGAGTGATGTGCCTTGGGATGAGCTCACAGTGCCTGCTCTGCGCCAGGTCCCTGCCTCAGGGTAGCCCACAAACACTGGGTGTCCTGATATAAAACAGCTGTGGCTTCTTTAGCAGTGAGAATAACAGGAGAGAAAACTGAACAGAATGTGCCTGGGAGTGGGAGGTGGGAGCCTTGCCTGGCTCTTTGGGATGTATTTGGGATGAGATGTTTGCAAGCCAGTGCATGGGAATTCCTTACTTATTGTCTGCACTGCATCTGCTTTTAAAATGTCATTTATTTAGTGTCAGCAGCACAAATATAATTTGATATGTTATTTGAAATGGCCACAATCTGAGTCTTCAAGAGCTGGCTATTCTGTGCTGAATCAGTCTTAATGAGTATCTTCGAAGAGCACATGATAAAAATATTTCCTATTTTAAAATGTCTGTTTTGTGCTATTAAAGAAATTATTATGTGTCATGATTATGAATCTTGTAGCAATGAGCTGCATTTTGTTTTTAAATCATTGTGACTTGTTAACTGGAATGGTTCCTAAAGCCTGGAACTGTGCACTCTACACAGAGATCATGTGTATAACATGAATTGGCTTTTTTAAAACAACTGCAGAGAGAATCCAGCATATACAATAAATATAACTTTATGTATGGTAAATAGACCTTAAGCAACATCTGGAAAGAATTGCATGGGTCTCTAAGGTAGCCACTGTAAGCAGTTGATAATCTAAACCTGCCTACATAAATGTAGTTACTGAGTCACGTGCTTGTGTTTGCAGGGCTAAAAAGGTGCTGGGGAGACCTGCCTGTATGTAGCCGTGTTAGGAGAAATAAATTTTTTATATGGGCAGTATGAGATCGAGGAGGGAGCCTCAATAATTCAACCTAAAAAACTCAGTCAGTCTGTGTTGAATCTTTACTGTTACCTGAATGTGTAACAGTGTGTGCACCATGCTATAAAGTCAAAAGCAGATTTGCTCTTATTTCCTGGCCAGCTGGGTCCCCAGACATAGGAGCAGTGAGTGGCTATGTGCCAGAACTCTTAGTCCTGTCACTTTTTCAAGTCTGGTACAACATGGTAGAGGTTAAACCTGTGGCTTGCTGGTGACCTTAACTTATCATCCTCTGGGTATGAATACCTGCTGTGGGATTATCAGCACAGTCAGCCCTTTTTTGGTGGTATCACTAGAGATAACATTCTGACTTAACTGGGGAGGCTGGAGACCCCACTGTGATCATCTGCATGTTTCTCTTAACACCTGAGGAAAAAAACAAGTGGGTTCTTCCCCTGTGCATCATACCAGCTCAAGCCCACTTAAATTCTGCAAAGGTGTGAGCCCATCAGATGTGGAGAGCAGGAACCACGATAATTAGACACCTATAGAAATGATGCTGGGACTGAAACCTGTTGGTTTCTCTTTTGAAATTGAAGGATGTGTGGGCGGAGCTTCTGTAGGTGGATGGAAGAAGAAGGGGAGGTCCAAGGAGATGCGGTCCTTCTGAGATCGGAAGGTGGCTCCCAAGTGAAGTTAGTATGAACAGATGTGTGGGAACAATGTACTCCAGTGCAGCTGTGGTCTCTTAACTACCATTCCGGCTCTTCTCACCACAAGTGACTTATTTAAAAACAAAACCTCCTTGAAGTCATTATGTGGTCCAAACTTAGCTTAATTTAGTTATAGAGTATTCACATCTCCCAGCTGTGCTTCAGATATTTTCAAAGACTTGCTATTTTGCTTATGTGCTTACTACAAGATTACCATTGAACCTTGCTTGGTTCAATGGTAGGGGTAAAACAGAGGTTTCCTGTATGTATTTCTGCAGGAGACTCTGAAGCAGAGTGGTTTTCCACTGTTTATTTAAGAGCAGGCCTTTGGATTAGCTGGCTTTGACCCAGGCCTTGTAGTCCTCCCTGTTAACACTGGCATAATAGATAAAACACTTAAGATACATTCTCTGCTAGATTTTCAGGAAGCAACTTCTCACTGAACCTTCCGGAAAGGTACACTTCCCCAGAGTGTTTTCCAGCTGGGGTGGTTCAGTTTTGGCAGTCGTGGTGGCCAGATCTGGAGTGTGAGACCTTCTGGGTAGGTCGTCCCCGTCGTGTGAGCCACTGCCTTTTCCCTGGCAGCAGCTGCTGCCTGCACTGCTGTGGTGGGAACAGCTGCATCATCCCAGCTGTGTCCACTGGGTTCAGGAGGAAGCATTTAGCTGTTCAAGGCAGTGTTTGCTGCTGGACTCAGTATTCCTTACCTCTTTTGGAGAATGTTAGCTGTGGATAAAAATCAGCTCATACTTTACTGCTTGGACTGTGCTCCTCTTGGCATTTGCATCAAATGCACTGGGTCTGGCCATGGTGTATAACAAGAGAAACTTTCTAGTCAGCTTGTAAAGTAACCTGGAAAGGAAGGTGGATTCAAAAGACTGAAGATGGTTTAGCATAAAGCACCCAAAGTTATCTAGACTAGCAGAAATCAGCTGGTGTTCGGGTTAATTCAGTTGGTGGTGAGTTACATATAGGCATGCTCAGTGAATAATTAGGAACATGAGGTCAGAGAAGAGCATGTGAATATTCTGCTCAGAGAAACCCAAAGAGGTCCTGAGGTTTATGCCAGAGCTTTGTAATCATAACACAGCAATTACCAATAATAACATCTAAGAATAAGTGCTAGTAAAGGGCAGGCAGCATAGATAATTTTGGAAGTCAGTAAATAGAACAGTTGCAATTAAAAATAAATAATCTTTTAATGTTGATTTTGTTTGCTTTCTCTGTCTCCAAGATACCTTCTTTTTTCCCCCAAAGGATTAGCTGAACATGTTGGCAAAGGTACTTCAAATGTTTCTGTCTGATCTTTTTGGATATTACAAAGCAATTCCATTTCAAGATTATGCAAAGATGTACGTGGCCTTTGAAGTCACAGGAAAGGGCTGTGAAATTTGGTCCCAAGTGTCCTGCTTAAATCTGCCTTTCTGACACCCTATGCAGTATTCCCTGAGAGCTTTTAAGAGCAGACGCCCATAACAGCTGCATAGTTGTTTCTTTTTCATTGCTTGTTCAGTTCCACTTTTATAGTGTTATTCTCAGTGTGTTCTTTTAGGTCAGGGTGAGTTCATTCCCTAAAGAAAAAAACCTGATCAGTTGAATGTAAACTGCAGGTGTTGTGAGCATCAGTTAACTTGAGACTGACCCCGGAAACTGCTCTTCCAGTTCAGTTCCTGTAGCTTTCTCATCATTGAATACCAGTGGCTGAGTGAAACTGGAAGGAGGAATTTAGCATAGAAGCAAGCCAGACTGGTAAATCATCTGTTAGTTCTGCTGTCTGGAAACTGAGGCAGGAGTCAAATTTCATTTTCTGCTTCATGCTGCCCGCATCAGTCAGTGCACCAGTGATGTAAGGGCAGGTCAGCAAGGCAGCCTGTTCTGAGTCTTTCACTGTTTGGGGATGCTGCATTTCCCCATTGCTTACCTTTGTTAAAAGAAAAAAAAAGGAATACAAAGCATAGCCTTAAGGAAAGTACAAACACGTGAACCAAGTCTCTCTGAAGGAAGAAGTGGTCAGCAGACCACTGTACTCCACCTGTAATTAAAAGCAAGACTTCAGCAGACAGGGCTGGGTAGAGATCTGCTAGGGAAAAAAGATAAAAATGAGTGGTTTTGCCTAGAGCTATAAGTGGTTCAGGTAAGTAGAGACAAACCCCATCTTCTCTACCTGAAAATGCTTGCTCTTCCCAAAAGTGTCTCTCCTAAGCAGTGGCTGGTATACCAGATGATCTTCTGCTAAGTCTTTTTATGTTAATTATGTGAATTTAGCCCCTAGAAGGCATGAGCTTGCCTGTACCCTTAACCACTTGGTGACTGCAGACAGCCTGAGCAGAATGTGTCTTGCACGTGTTCTGTTGGTTATTAGAATCTTCCTTATAGTGGTGTTGAAATGGAATGGTTTTATAGAGGATAAGTATGTTAAAAAATGTAATTCCTGGAATCATCAACAGATGTATGTGATACTTCATGAGCAAATTTATACAAATTGGAAAGAGTTTTACTTTCTGTCATCTAAGATGGAGTGTCCATCTATAGCCTTCAGTAATTTGGGGACTTTATCACTTCTGATCAAAATAACTCTGTAGTCTTTCTAAGAGCTAGTTAAAAACACATTCGCAATCTCACCTTTTTTTTTTTTTTTTTAATGTGATAAGAGATTAGGTAGGTTCTTAACCTCTTGTTTTATATGTGTTTTAACTTCTCTTTCAATATTGCACTGGCAGTTTTATGAGCCAAGGCCAAAAAAACTCTGCTTGCTAAACTTGAGCAATCAAGAGGGAACAGATGATGAAAAACTAACAGTGTTTTACTCATCTACCACTCATTTTTCTTCACAGACATGTGGAGAGTAGATATTAACAAAGACAGTAATAAAAGGCACTGTGAGTCCTCATAAATCGATGTGTGCTGGTGAGGTCAGGAACAAATATTGGAAAGGTTAGAACATGCAGAGAACTGTGTTCTCATGTTGTGACGCTCAAAGCAAGGCTGGGAGTTTTCCAGTTGCTGATTTGAAAGCAATTAGGAGGAGGCATTTCTGTGGCTGCCCAGGAGGCTTTGTGCTGGCTGGGCGTGTGGTCAGCTCTTTTTTTTAGTGGTTGCAGTAGGTCAGGTAACACACTGAAAAAGAAGTCCTGGGTGAATCAGGGCTATCATATTGCTCCGCTCGGGACAGATTTTTTACAGGCATCTCAGAACCCAGAGGATCCAAGCTGTTTGCTCGTCTGCAGCAGGACACGACTGTGCTGTTGAATGCATCTTCAAGTCTACGTCGACAAGATACTTGAGGTTCCCTGAAGAGAGAAGTTCTGGCCAGAGGGAAGGTTCAGTGTCGGGAACTCTCATATCAGGTTTTGGGATAACAGGGATGTGCTGATGATGCCTTCCTAGTTGTTTGTTAATGTTCTCTCATCCTTCAGGCTGGCAGGTTTCTCCCAGTTTGCAGCTGATGAAGTAGATCTGTCACTTCATTGTGTTCCTTCTGAGAACTGCTTATGCTGAGACAAATGCAGAGACAACACTCTGTGTCCTCCTCTGCTCCTGTCAGGGAACAGTCTCCTGTGTTAGCAGAATTGATTTAACATTAAAACCTAGAGAACTAAAGGGCCTGTGGAAAGGTGACTGTTTTCCCCAAATTAACTTAGTGGCTTGTGTTTTGCTTGGGCAAGATAGTAAGAAGTTTCCAAAGAAAAGAGGTTGATTCAGTTGGAAAGCAGTTTAATGTAGGTCTTTGGAATCACTTGATAAAGCTGAGACAGTTGGGTTATCAAAGAGAAGCCAGAAACCTAGCAAGAGCTCAAAGTAATTGTAGATGTTCAGTTATTTTACTGATTAATTTAGTCACATAAGGTGCCTGTACAAATTAGATGTACAAATTAGCAGTCTTTTGGAAGAGCTTGGGTATATTGCAAAGAAATTATTAGTAAAATTAATTTACTTGTAGAGTTTCCTGTAGTGGTGTCTCGGTACTACACATCTGTCAAGATTAAATGAGATTTGGGGGCTGATAACATCTAGGTGGGGACACTATTATGCCCTTAGGACAGATTTGTAATTTCATTTGTAATCAGGCAGACTATAATTACTATATTTGCCTCTGATTAAAAAAACAGGTCAGAAAAGTAATGAATTGTGCTCCTTATGGGGGAAGGGGTACGTGGGGGAGGGGGGGAGAAACTTCACACTGTAAGAGCACTTCAAAACACCTACAGACTTCACATTCTCTAATTTTCCATCTTTGTGCTCGCTCGGTTGGTGGGTCTGTGTGGCTTGTTCTGTGTCAGCGGGGAGCCTCTGCCTGCTGAGAACAGAGTGCAGGAAGGGTTTTGGGTACGTGCCTTTGTGACGTTCAAGATGAGTGCTAGGTACCTGCCAGCCTCTGATTTGGGGAGAAAGAGCACTTTTGTGTGTCTCAGGGGAGGGGTACCTGTAGGTCCTGAACTAGGAGGAACACAGAGCAGGAAGAAGTTGTACTTCTGGCCTTTGTGAGCACTCCAGGAGAGTATGAGAGCCAGCCCAGGGTCGATTTTGATGAGCTGAGGCTGCATGCAGGCTGTTCTCACCTGAAAGGCTGGATCAGCCTCAGGGAAGGCTTCTTGGAAGGGAGATGGGTAACCATTATTGTGGATGAAAGCAGGAAGCTCATGAAGTCTTATTAGGCCAGTATGTGTTTGGACCCCTTATGTTAGGATAGCAGAGAGTCAGGATCCTCCTTACTACATGATTTCTGTATTTATTTTCACAGTGCTCTGTACTGCTGAGGAGTTTCATTATTTTAGTTTAGGTTTTGTGAAGAAATAGCAACTTTAAAATTGGCTGAGTTCTGTGTATGGAGTCCCTGGCTTTGCTGAGCATTATTCTATGTTTGGCACAGTTCCACAGTCATCTGGTTTTTTGAAAGATGGGTTTAGTTGTCAAAGATCTGTCTCGTATTGTAAGTTCTCAAAAAGAAGAGAGACCAAGTTAGTATATGAGCATTTGGTAAGCTTTTTCCTTAAAGAAGCTGGGAGAAGGGAATGGCACAGGAAAAGAAAACTCTTAGCAGGGAAAGAAAGTTCTCACTGGTTTTGACAGAGCAGTTCTCAGCATTATTGGATTGTTTTCAGCTGTTGATCTCAGTGTTTATTTTCAATCCCTTTTTTTAATGAAGGAGGAGCCAGTGTTCCCCAGTTCTTTACTCAGCAGTGTGTCCCTTGGCGAGTGTTGTGTCTGGAGCCCTGGGACTGAGGCTGACCAGCCAATTGGCTCTGCTCACCGGGGCTGAGCAGGGAATGCTTTCTGCCGAGGCTGGAGGGAGACGTGAGTTCATGTTTCCAGCCTGCCGAGATGGTTCAGATGCTGATTCTGCTGTCACATCTGTTTGTGTAGCCCATAAATGTGTAGAGAGGGCCCATCTTGCAGGGAAGAGGGCTCAAGTGTCTCTAAAAAAATCATCCTTCTTCTTTTTAAAGACTAGAAAAAAAGCTAGAATGAAGTTTCAGTATCTTTGCTTTTCCTCTAAAATATTAATGAAGCAGGGATGTGATCTTCAGAGGCAAGAGGGTTTTTTTTACCAGTAAGTTCAGTCAGTAAGGAAAGACAATAAAAATGTCCTCCCTCACCTTCCGTGTTCAGAAGATAAAGTGAACTTTTGGCTGTTTGCATTATCCACGCTGTCCTGGTTGCATGCTCTCAGAATGACTGCCACTGAGCTCAACTGTGCATCTCAAATACTTAGTCAGTTGCTACCATGCTTGTGGAAAGGCCTGTTACATCTGCATTTGCTTCCCGAAACACAGTGGAATCTAATGAAAAGCAGCATTGTTTTGAAACACCCTGATCTGCTGCCAAAAGAGCTACTGTTGTATAATCCTTAATAGCAGGTTAGAGTGGCAGTTGCTCCTCGGTTTGAAATTGGTATGTGGAAGGATGGCTTCCCAGATCTCTCTGGGGATGGCACGTCTCATCTTGTTCTTCCCTTCAGGATCTGTGACTCACATGGTGTTCAGCTGTCCTGAGCTGGGAATAGACCCTTGAACAGGCTTGAACATCAGTGGTGCTACTTAGGGGTGACAGCCTGAAGGGAAGAGAAACCAGCAGACTCCCTTGAGAATGGGGAGCAACGCTCTGTCTGCTGAGTACCAGGGATTACATTTGTCTCTTCTTGCCACCACATTGTTCTGATGTTAAAAAAAAGAGTTGGAATAAAAAAAATTATCTTGACTTTCCTTTCTGATTTGCAGAGCTCAGTGTGTTCACTTCCATGCTGACATTTCTGCCTTTTGTGATCTTTATGTTAACCTGAAGCTTGGCTGGCACACTGTCAGGCTTCATCTGTGTAGTAAAGACAATGTTTGCAGGTATCGTTCAAACATTGAGTTCCTGTTGCAGTGGGCATTGGCATCAAACATTACCACCCAATTTTCTGCTAAAGCAATTTCTAATAGAACTCTGATAAATATTTTTTAATAAATATACTCTAAATAATTGCTATAGGGTGGACTGTATTACAGCAAAGGGGTCAAATTCATCTCTAGTTTTTAATCTTTCGCGACTCTGGGCAACTAGAACTATTGCTTATGGGAAAAACAATGTGAGTAAAGTATCTGAATTATGTTACGTGTTTCTTACTGGAATTTAACAGCTGGAAACAAAAGGCAGTGAGAACATCTTCCTAGCCAGGTCTATGCTTGCCTTTGGCAGGTGCTCAGTTGGAGAGCAGTTTGGGAACCTCTGTGGCAGGGGCTGCCGCAGGCTGCTGAAAGCCTTTTCCCAAGGAAGTGAGTTTCCCAGGGCCATCAGGGTGCACAATTTATGTCGGTGTTGGCTCAGAAGAGCTTTTGTTTATCCATTCACCTTGTGTCCATGTGAAACCACTCGCTGGAGGTTTCTTTTGAATATTGGTTGTGCCTCAGCCTCATATCCACTGAGACACTGGGGTGTAAGGTGAGGAAGAGTCGCCTGAGGCATAATGCTCTGACTGACCTTCTGTATAACTCACACTGTTTGACTTTTCTCCATTAATTCTTGACTTTGTGAAAAAAAGGCTTATTGAAACACCCACACACTTTATTTAGAGACCTCTGATGATGGAAAAAGTGTTTCAGAAATTTGTTGTTTCATAGCTAACTGTCCTCTCTGTTAATATTTTTTGTGTTGGTTGATTTATTTAACTTCCCGTCACGGGGCTTGTTCTGTCATTGCGAGACTGAGAGCCCTCCACAGTCAGGCTGCTTGCCTGTGTCCAAATGCTTCCAAACCACTTTCAAATCACCTGCAGAGCTACACTCTGTACACTGGCAGCCTGCCACTCCAGCCTTAGTCTCTCTCACAGTTTTATTCCTTTCTCAGTATAATCAGTGTCATTCTGAATGGGGACAGCAGGCTGAAGACAGTTATCCAGCAGAGTTTGTGTCAGTGATGGAGAGAGACATGGAGTCCTGCTTGGTAGTCCTGTACATCCAAGCCTCATATTTGACCTCCAGTTACAGCATTTCTTTGAGAGCTCGTGTTTGCTAATTCTTCTTTGTGGCATAGCTCTTGTGCTTCTGGATCAAGTCTCACATTCCTTAAGTATGGTCCTCCTCCCTTTTTTCTAGTGCTGGGAGAAGGGGGCACAGAGTTAGAGAAGTGGACACATAGCATTACCCCAAACAAACTCTGTGTAAGAAGCAGTAAATTGGAAATAACTTAAATGATAGCTCTGGAAGAGATAGTGAGAAGCCTGAGCTATATGGAATGTAGAAAATATGCTGATTAGCTCACTGGAGAATGGAGTTCCTGTTACAAGGCATTAAGCTAATTCGCAGATAGATGAGGAGAATGGGTGGTCTCATGGTACTCAGAAAGTGTCAGATTTGAGGTTTACTCTTCACAGAGTTGCACTGCAGAGTTCATTGTTTTCCAAATTCTATTCTAACCATCCATAAAACTGATGATTAAATAATACTTAAAATATTTTAATGAACTTGTGCTTCTTGGAATTCCTGAAAGAATAGAAGTCCTTGGGTAGAAATGGATGGAGACATGAAGAAACTCCGAATTTATATATTTGTGGGTTTTAGTGCATCTAATGCATTTAGGTCCTGAAGAATTGCTGGAGCTCTAGGGACTGCACAGCCACTATATGGGTATCGTTGTCAGTAGAAATAGAAATGAATAAAAAATCCATGTAAAATAAGCAGGGTTTTGTTAATACATTTTACAATGTATTTGATACATAGACATTACTTTAGCATCTGGCTTTAAGACAGAGATAAAATTCAGCCTGAAATTAGATCAAATCCTGTAATAAATGGCATGAGTAGAATTCTCCTTTCTTGTATCTTACCCATTCAGAAACAGCCCATGAGTTACCATTGTCTGTCAGTCAGACCATAGTGAAATGAACGTGTGACTGGGAATGCTTCACTGATTTCACTAAAAGCACACTCTTGGAAAGAGCAGCTTCGTGATGTAAGCACTGTGATGGTGTCCGAGAGTAACTGCTACCCTCTTCCTGAGGGAAGAGTCAGAGATTGCAGGCTTGGAGCTAGGAGGGTTAGTATGATCAAAGGAGCAAGGAGAGAGTTAGCAATCTAATGTAATCCAGAGGATCTTTGGACACCATAAATGGCACCTGTAAGCTCACTACACATCTGGGGCTAACCTTAACAGGTTCTTAACAGCTGCTCTCTACCTTTTTAATACCCTGTAATCAGTATACAGAATTTTCCTGCTTAAAGCCAACCTCAATTACCATGAGGTGAGAGTACACTTACAATTGTCTCTTGGAAGTAATTTACTATTCTAATAAGAAGAATGTGTTTTGCCTTTCCTGCCATCACGAACGTGAAGCCTTGCTGTCAGAGAGGCAGCCACACAGAAGAGGAAGATCTTCAAGTGAAGTACTTAACTTTAGGCACAAAGAGGGGGAAAAAAAGAGGCAGTTTTCTGGTTTAGGTCATTTACAAGCACCACTGCTTCTCTCTCAAGTCACGGACAGCGTAATTTTCCAAAAGTATCTCTAATTAAAAACACCTTTTGGAAACAGTTTGCCTTTGGCCATCAAGCAGAAGTGCTGGTAGTAAAACACAAGAGTGGTTTGAATTGTCATCCCAGGGCTGTGGGGGAGAGGGAAGGAGCTACGTGAACTAATGGAGCAAGTGTGTAGGGCTGCAATTCAGAATAAAATCAGAGCGTCATTTGGCATCCATGCAATCCCTGTGTCTTGGAGCCCATCAGAGGCCTGCTGCTCTGTGGCTTCTGTCACGCAGAAGTACAGGCTGACCTCTCTGTGTCTGCCAGTTGATGCTGAGTATTGAAATTTGAATTTGTGTAAAAGTATACCATGCTAGGAACATGCAGCGTATCTCCGATTCATCCTGACAGCGCTAGGAACTCAGACTGACTTTTAGCACAGGGACTGAGGAATTAGTGCTCCTGCATTTGATTCCCACTTGCTCTGTGTTATTACCTTCTCTATGCCTTGCTGTCCTTAGCTGACAAAATGGGGACAGCACTTTTGCTGCCCATGAATGTGTTATGTGAACGGGAGTTTGTGAGGTGCTTTGGGATCGAAGGTGTGAGGATGGCACTTCTGGTGAGGCCAGAAGCCTGCCCAGCCCCTGCTTGCACGGTGGCACTGGGAGGTAACACTGAGGGGGATGACACAGTCCTGGCCGCTTTCCACTGTCCATCCCAGAGGATCAGGAGGTATGATGCTGCCCTGAGTGGATTCCACCTCCTGCAGTGCTAGCTGTCCCAGGTGTCCAGCCTGAACAAAGGTGCAGGCCACCTCTGCCCTCAGTGGAGGGAGCGGAATGCACCTGGAAAGTGAGTCACTTGCTTTTCTGAACCACCCCTACATGGACAGCCCTCTAAACTGCAGAAAAGATGGGTTTTCCACTCCCCTGCCCTATTTGTGAGGCCACATCCAGGAATTTGACATGAGTCATGAGCAAGCCAACTCTATTCCTGCTCCCTTTGCTTTTTCCAGCCCTCAGGATTTTAGGATGGTTCTCTCCTCCCTTGCTGAGACCCCACAGAGCACCTTGAGATGGAGCAGCACTGCAGCAGGGAGCTGGGAGACGCTCTAGGCTTGGCAAGGGCGTCACGAGGCTCGTCTGCACTCCCCCAGCCTCTGACTAGACACAAAGCTCTTCAACAGCGAGCGCTGGGTGCGATGATTCTCCCTCTCTTCGCTTTCCCCTGCGCACGTACGTGTGTGGGCTGTGCTGCCAAGGTATTCATGATTCTTGAAGCAGAACATGTGAGCAGAGGCAGATGTAGAGCACAGTGAGTCAGTGTGAGTACGCTACAACCTCGGCAGAGGTTAGGGATGCTTTTATTTCAGCTGTACAAGCTCTCGGAGAATATCCTGGAAATAGCGGGATTGTCACCAGAGTTTTGTTCATCTCTGCGTTTCAGTGTGTGTGCCTCTGATTTGGCTTTGCATCATCAAAGTGCCGAGACAAACTCAGGAAAAAAATAGAGGCAGTCAGTGCATTTAGCATGAGCATGTCAGGTATTATCAGATGCTGGAATTTCTAACTATTTGCTGACCAAAAAAGATTTAAAAAGTAACTGTGAAACTTGAAGAGAAACATTTCAGAACATTTTATTTAATTTATATGAGTATTTGAAAACAATACACTATGGATAATATTTGAAATCGTCCAAAATCTTAACAAATGGACTTAATTCAAAATATATGCTAAAAATCTCATGTTCTTTTGGACGAAAGCATATGTGGGCAACAACTCTGTATCAAAGCTTTGCAGCTGAGATTTAAATACCTTTTCAAAAGGAACCATGTTCCATAAATGCTATCAGATGCTTAATTAAGACAGCACAAGCAAGGAGTATGTTTGCAATAAATTATGGGGATGTGTTCTAACATGCTTTATCTATGTAAAGATTTCTATTTTTATGTGAAGCTATTTACAGATTATTGATTTCAAAAATAGATTTGTAACTAAAGAAAGATGCATCATATTTCAGTTGCTTGGGGTTGAGAATCTTGCCTGGCTGTCTGCCTGCTCTCTTAGATGTTTATTCCAGTGGCTTACAAGTGTATGGAGTGATTCTGTCCTTCTAATTTTTCTCCCTCTATTTGGAAGAAGGAATTTGATTTCAGGGACCAGGTCCCAGGTTTCTTACCCACAGAAACTGGCTGATTTTTATGCCTTTGAAGCACAGAATAATTTCACTGAGGTCCGTGAGGCTTTTTGTGTGAGTAAGACTTTTGGGTGGCAAAGATCCCTCTCAATGTATTTTGCCAGTTGTCACTGTTTTGTTTCAGGGCAGCAAGCTGTTGTCACAGTGTCAGTGGAGCCTGCTAAGCTGTAAGCCTGCCTTGGAGTACATGTAATAGAAACCTTCAGCATAATTTTTTGTTACTTAATGCAGTGTGAACATTAAAAGAAATATTTTAATAAATCAGGGCAAAGCCCGAAGGTAGAAGTAATATTTTTCATTAGAGGAACCTTTAGAATTTTAAAACTCATGCAAGCTGGTGTACACAAGCTTGTGTCTATTTTTTCCAGCCATACCAGCTGGTCTCATAAAAGATACTGCCTCTGTCTACAGACCTTGTCCTGCCTGCAAACTCTGTTCATTGCATCTGCAGCAAAATACTGCTGGATTATTAAAATAATTCAGGCCTTCTTTGCTTAATTATGGAAACTCAGATTTTTGTGGTTTCCTGAAGTCTCAGCCTTTTGAATCCCAAGGCACACACACAAAATGATGCTGTTTGGTTTCTCCTGCTGTAGAGGAGGGTTTCATCACATAGGAGCTCACTGCTTCACTGATTCCTTATTTTAGAATTGCTAATATAAAGGTAGCCTGCTAAAATTCTTCTGCCATCTGGATTTTAGGGTATTTTGTAGGATACTATTGGTGTATACTGTCAGCTGTCTGGCATGGATGGCCTCTGGAATTAGTCCTTAGTACCTGTGTCAGCATCTGATGTGGTGTTGTGGTGATGGGAAGCAGAAGAAGTGGGAAGGAGAAGCTGGCAGAACAGGAAGTCTCTGTTGTAGGCTGTGGGTGTAAATCTTCAGTCTTGCTACGTGTCTGGCTGGGTAAGCAGAGTGGGGTACACCTTCTGAACAGCAGGAAGCTTGGGTTTGGACTTGTTTGGAAGACCTAGACCCAGAGCTGTCTAACAGCTAAGGCCAGCCATGCAACAGTTTTTTCAGAGCTGTTTAGTGTGCCTTTTAGAGGCCCTCAATGAGTATGTCTCTTGGATCCGCATCTGGAGCTCCAGGCTAGTAACTTTAAAATAGACCAAGGTGGTGATGATCTGGACCACCTTGAAATATCCATGGGGTAGATGCTTTCCCAGCCTCAGAGAGCACAACTGCTGCATGTCTTGGCTGAGCCTGTCACCCTTGCAGGGACCCTGCTCCTCTCCCGAGCAGCCCTTGCTGTCCCTGAGGAGCCTCGCAGCAGGCAGTGCCTGCCTTCAAGTGAAATGGGAACAGGTCGGTGCTTGAGGGGTGTTAAGTTCTGTGTCCTGTGCTGCCTTCTGTCTGCCTTTGGGCACGGCTTAAATAGATAGCTGGTAATTACTTGTAAAGCCCTTAGTGGCTGTGGCTGGGGCTATTTTGGAAGCTGGTTCCCCCTGCATGCCCTGTTGTGAAAGTTGTGGCTGGCTGGAATGGCCCGTCGCCCTCTCGCTGTGGTGACCTCCTCTCCTGGGTGTATTGCAGGGAATTCAGGGGGAGAGCTCTCAGCAATGGCATGTGGTCTCTTGGGCTGCCTTCCAGGGCCTGAATTTGGTGACCTTTAGGATGTGGCAGAAGATGCATTTGTAAACCTTGGTTATAGTAACTGGGAGACAAGCAGAGAATGCTGGAGGAGGAGGAGGAACGTATTTTTTACAGACAAGCTGTTGGCTCTCTGTTTGATGTTTATGACCAGCAGCTAGTAAAAATATACTGAGAAGTGCTGTGACAATTGGAACTGTTGCTCTTTAATAAAATTTAAAATGAAAAAATTATAAAGATTTCCTTGAGGAGCATGCGTGTGACGGTGAGAGCCCTGTGACTTCTAGCGCTGGTTTGAACATTGCTCTCTGCTTTGCTGGAATCATTAAATTCCCTTCTGTAAAATGAGTGCAGTCATATTTTAGAGGTGTCCAGATGTAATTGCTGTATCATTGCCCATGTAGTTTGTGGGAGGTTTTGTTTCTTTAATGAAGAGCAAACAAGCCAAGGCCAGCAGTTCAGCAGTTGTGTGGGTTACATAAGAATGTGGTTTCATGTAATTCCTAATTTGGTATCACTGTGGGTTGTGTCTCCCACCCTCTTCTCCACACCAGCTCTAGTGACAGTGTTGTGGCAGGTTGAGCTGGGTTCATCCTGGGTTCAGCTGACCAGTGGAGAACTTCTCAGCCTTTCCTCACCTTTGGTCAGTTGGTTTTGATAGGTGAGGACTTGGACTGGTGAGCTGAACTGACCCACCATGGGGCTGCTGCATCACCCCACCTGGTGCCAGGGAGTGTGGCACGACACGTGTCTGGCTGGAGGAGCAGGCAAGCAGGATTGCCCCAGTGTGCTGATAACAAAACTGGGAAAGGTGCCCCTCTTTCCCTCACTGCTTGGCCTTCCTGATGAGAAGGACTGTCTGTGGTTTGGCTGTGGCAGCCAGCACTTGAGAAGGGGTGCTCATGTTTGTGAAGATCTGCTGGTGAATATTTGCATCGCTCATGTTACAGGTTTGCAGTGTGTTCTTGCTCTGCCTGAATGTGTCTGACCTGCAGAGGACAAAGGATCATCTTTCTACTTTCCTTCCAATTGTTTCTGCTAATTTAGCATCAGTTTGAAGCTTTGTCTTTGCTTGGAGATCAAATGGCCAGGGACAAGGCTCTTTGTTTTCACTCTGTGGTAAAAGTGGCAAGGTCAGTCCCAGTGGGGATTGTAGGGTTTACACTGCTGAATTTGTCTCATGTATTGAGGGTAGGTTTTCTGTCACCTACAGCTAATGCATATTGGTAACTCTCACGTCAAAAATACCCTTTTTCAGCAATGAAAACAAGGTCTCTGTTTGTAAATGCATTTTCACCACAATGGATAGGAGTATCTTTGCAGCCATGTAGAACAGCCTTCCCAGCTCTCTGTTTCAGCATCTCAAAGAGCAGCATCTTACTTGACCTGCAAACTCAGATCATTCCACTGGGTACTTTGCAAGACTTCCTTAGTGGCACAGGAGTTCCATCGTACCAGGAAACGGGCAACTTTCTGGTGAAACAAACCTTCAACTTAAGCAACCTTTTCTTTTCCATCTCTTTCAGAAATAAGTAAGCCTTTGAAGATGACAACCTCATGGAGTGACCGACTCCAGAATGCAGCAGATCTCCCTGCAAACATGGATGGGCACGCTCTGAAAAAGTACCGCCGGGAAGCCTACCACCGGTAAGCCGTCCGTGTAGCTCCAGAGCCAAGCATAGCCCCCACATTCCTTGGGTTTTTTTCTTTTTGTTTGTTGGTTAAACACAAAGGTTGTTCTTACCTTCCTTGTAGAAGTGTTGGGGGAAGAGAGCTTAGAAGATGGCACAGTATTGGCCTTCAGGAGTTTGCGATCAGCTGAGTTGAGATGCATGTACTAGAGCAAGAGAGGATATGCTTCTTAATGCAGTCAAGGGATTAATCAAACTCAGATTTTGGATAGAAGCTTTCGAGTCAATAAATACTCAGTGGAAGAGGTTTTATAATAATAATTGCAGTGCACAGTGGGAGAGCAGAGCCTCAGACACTGGAATGCACAAATACAAAAAAGGAGGAAATCAAATGGGATCAGAAACTGTTTGAGAATTACACCTAGTGTGATTAATTGTGTGACCACAGGAGCATGCAGGAGCACCAGGCAATGGCCCAGCCTTTTCACTGATAGGTGTACCTAAAACCACCTTTGCTGTAAAACTATTACAGTAAGTAAAGAAGATAGAGTTCAAAATAAAAGGAATGTTATCACTCTTTATTTTACAGTTTGAGAATCAAAGTGCAGGCACGAGGTTGTTTTTACAAGATCCTATTGGAGGTTTGGTTGAGCCAAGAATTTAGCCTAGAGCTCTCAAGGTTCCAAGCACAGAGCATAAAAGACGGATGAAGTCTGTATCCTTATCAGATGTCTGGACTGTTACAGAGTTAAAAACAACAGCATCTAGTAATTGTCAGTATTCCATTTGTGGGAGGTGTATCTTCAAAGTTTAGCTTGGTTATTTTGAGAAGTCATACAGTGTGATGATCAGAGGATATTCAGCAGAAGGGGAAATGTATGTCTGATGTAGACACAGAAAAAGAAGTCAAGTTTCTCAACCTCATGCTTAAATGCCACGTTGCATTTGTGATTCACTTTGGTGGTATTTCTGGGGCAGTGTTTTGGAAGTGTTAGATATCTTCTGGTTCTCCAAATGGAATCTAATTTGAGAAAAACGCCTTAGTGCATCATATGATAGGCCAGGTTGTGCAAGTTGCATTGTCCAGGGCTAAGTAATGGAGCCTGTGATGTGTTTCCAAAGCTTTCCAATTTCCAGTGAATATGTTTGAGCAACATGTCTTAGGTGGTGGCATTATTTGAATCCCTCTGTCAGCTGGTTTGTCAGGTATGAAAGCATTTAATGAATGTAACTATATATAGCACGTAAAAAGAGAGGGATTTTATACCATTCCCAGTCAAAAAATCTTCACCTTGTTGCAGTCATTGACAGGTTTACCTTTGTGTCATAAATTTACTTAAAACTTCAGCTGTGTTACTCCTTATTCAGACTGATGGAAATCAAGTCAGAGTAATGCCTATTTTTTTTTCTTAGTATTTCCTTAACATTTGTTATGGTTAAGTGCTGAAAGTTTGCTAAATGTTGTACAGTATCCAAAGGAAGCTGTGCTTGTTTTTAATAGTTCATACATTCAAGTTTTCATCATGTTTACCCTTACTTGTGTAAGAAATCCTTACTTTCAGAAAGAATTTCCTTATGGAAATGGAGAGTACAGTTAATAAAGGGGGGTTTCCCACTAGGAGCTGGGATCTGGTAGTCCAAAATTGGTCTGGTAAAGTTTAAGTACCTGTTTTTAGAATCTAGAAATGTCTTATACAAAACATACTAAGCAGAAATGCGGCTACCATCTCAGATTTCCATGGAAAGCACAACATTGGAAATACATTAAGGGGAGGCACATTTTTGTTTTGGAATTGCTATCCTCTTTCAAAGAGAGAGAGAGAGAGAGGGAGGGAATAGGAGAGAATGGGAGAACCTGATGCCAAGACTAGTATAAATCTGTGCTATTAATGGCTTTGGTATACCAGTTTCATGGGAGTTATTTTGATAATCCAGTATTGTGAGAGTCTGAAACAACCTCATTCCAGAGGCAGTGTTGTCAGATTTCTATTTCTGGGCTTTTCATGGTCGTAGTGCTAACAGATGTGATGTTACTTTAAAAAGTGCAAACTTAACACGATTGAGTATGGCTGAAGGTATTTCCCCTTGGTGTTTGATATAATATTTTTTAGTGTTTTATTAATGCTTCAGATGCAGAGTATGTGTGCTGGTCACTGCCATGAGTTGTAGGATGTAAATTTGTTTCACTATGGTCCAGGTATGCTCTGACTCTTGGACATTGCTGAAGCACTGCAAATTTTATGAAAAAGAAAAATAGAAAATACAAGGTGTGATTGTCAAGATTGTTTTCTTTCTCTTTCTTCTTTTTTTTCTCTTTGTTTTTCTTTCAGTCTTTTTTGCTCTCTTTCTTTTCTTACTTCAGCAGCTAAATGAAAAATCCTTGAAAATATGAATCTAAAGTGACTTAGAAACAAAACCAATAATAACATTGAACCTTTTACTTTTTTGCTACTTTAAAGCTGGCCAAAGTTATTGTATGGGCCCAATCTGAAAGGCTGGAGGAGCTTGGCAGCTGCACCGCATTTACAGATGAGCATAAGTGGGTCTAGTTTTTGTTACCTGTGTTGAAACCCTAGTTGGGATCAAAGTCTCAGGACAGGCGGGCGAAAAGGACCCTCGTCCCACGAACCAATATGATTAATTCCAAACCCCTTTTATGGTTTACATTACACTGCCCTTACACACTTCTGCTGCTGCAGTTCACACAATCACCCATGACCCGACTGGGTCTCTATGCTGTCCATACCTGCATGCACCTTCCAGAGAACCTGGTGGGTTCCAGTTCCAGATGGTACAGTCCTTATTTTTATCTGCTTTCTTGATGTCTTGTTGCTTCATTTTCCAACAGCTTCTTTCCCAAATTAGAATTGCTTACATTTCTGTAGCCTTGACGAATTGTTGAGGTCTCTGATAGTGTTAGCTGAAGACAACTTTGCTGGGGCCTATAACAGGATTTGAGTGCCTCACAACAAAAGTCATTCATTGGGATTTTCTAAATGCTGCTAGTAATGCCTAGCTTTCTGCAGTGTGAAATCTAAAAAACTTGTTTCACTGTTTGTTTGCTTCATGCTTACTTTCAGATGAAAAAAGGGGAAAAGTTTCCAAAAGCAAAATAGTTTACCTTAAGTATATAAATATATAAATGTTCTTGTGGCCATAAAACTTCTAAAAAACTTTTTAAAAATTACCTCTGAAGATGCCACTCTAATAGTCATAATGTGCTGTGGTCATTCTTACTTGGAATGTGTTTTTTCAGGTGCTGCACTTCTAATTGTATCATAATTGATGGATGGATGTGCAACATATAATAATTGTTGGCAGAAGTCCCAGCTGGGACTGGTTTAACTGGTGTAGTGCATACTGACTCAGAGTATGATGACTATATCGTAACCATATCTGGATGCCATGGGCAAGAATGTTCAGAATCAAATTTTTATAGCTATAGAATCAGAAAAATCCGTTGGGGAGGAGAAGTGGTGGGGTTCTGCCTTCAGGGTATTTCTGACAGCTGTGATGGAAGCTTTTGGTTAGCTGGTGCTGCTGTCAGACCTCGTTGCACAACACTGCTGGCGCCTGTCGGAGGTGAGGTCTGAAGATGAATTAATATACAAGCTACATGTTACTCATTCTCTAGCAGAGGTCACTGGTAAGAGGATCCTGCATTGCTGTGCTATTGGCAGCACACATTTTAATTCGGAAATAAAATGGCTGTGTAGTTCTTGGGAGGCTTTTCCTTGGTGTGTGTGGTTGTGAGGCCACCTCCCTCGTGTGCTGCTTGTTGACTTTTCCGGGTAGGGGATAATCACTAGATCATTTGTTCTGGAGGAGCACTGTCATTTAATGTGATTGTAATTAGGCAAGAACTAGGTTGACTCCGAGCCACCAAATTGCCCTAGTGTCTATTTTTTAACTTGGAGTGAGCACTTCTAGGCACCCTCTGGATTATCTCACATAGCTCTTTAGCGTTTAAATAGCAACCACATCTAGTTAAAGCAAATAATGGAAAAAGTTGGTGTTCCATCCACTCTTGTTACTGACAGTTACCAAGATCCAGGAAACAGGTATTTGCACTTATATTTATTTATCTGTGGTTTTGGCTTAACAGAGCAGTGAGGCTGAAATGGCCTTTTTGTTAAACATACTGACTTTGGGATGCTTCTACCACTTTGCATCAGAATAATTTGAGACTACTCATCCTGAATGTGGGGTTTCTGTTGTTGTTTTAATTGTTGGGTTTTTTTCTTGCTCTCTTGTTTACTGGCTAGTGCAGGGCATGTGGCATCATGATTCTTAATCCTAATTCTCCTGCTGACTGCTGATAGAATATTGAATAAATTGCTTCGTATTTTTGTACTTCAGTTTGCTTTCAGAGCACCTTGTGGTGGTGATATAAATGATTTTAGCTGTTACTTTACACTGAGATCCTGGATTAAAAAATGGTATATACTTTAATAATGACAAAGCAAAAGGATTACCAGTTGGTTGTTTTCATTTCATGGATTAAAGATGTACTTTAGCTTGTTCAAATTTGTAGACTTTGGACTATTCACTGCTAATCTTGTTTCTTCACTTTATTGTTACTGGATCATCAGTGATTGCAAACAGGTGGAAATGTTGTATAAACAAGGCTGTGAGACTCAAAACTGTTCATCTGTTTGGGTGGCTATATTTAAAGTCACTTCAAAATGGCCAGTTCATTGAGGTGGAAAATTAGAACAAATCTTTCCCAGTCTGAAAGGGCTCTTTTCATCAGACACACGTGGACAGGCAATGTGTGGTGTTCCCATGCTCTGGGTAGCTCTGGAGGCTCTGCTGGCCGTGGTCTGTCCTTGTGTGTCCAAGCAGCCTCCTTGGAGCTGTGTGGTGGCATGTGTGTGACAGAGGGCAGCGTGTGGCTCTCTCTGGTTTGTTTTAGTGCTTTAGACATCGGAGGAGGGAGGGGGAGTGTCAAGTCTGCAGAATGGGTGAGCTTATAAAAAAAGCACTACACTTGCCAAATTAATAATAAAGAAATTGCATTGTAAGTGCCCCATGATCCTTAGCTTTAATAGTTTCAGGGAGCAGACGAGTGTTATTTTGGGATGGAATCCATATGTGAGCTTCTTGGCACTTTGCTGTTGCCTGGGAAGAAAACCCAAACAATGAAAACAGAAATGGCCAAGGCTATCTCTTTGCATCTGATTCCTGCTGGATTTCAGGGGGAAGTGCTCTTAGTTGTGTTTCTGGATACAGCCTCATCATTCTCTGAAGTTCCAGTCATTACTGGATTTTCCAGTTTTATGTCACTCTAATTGTGCAAGGACAGTTTAACTTGTGAAATTGTGGGGCTTTGTGCTGGAAATGTTACTAGAAGTGGCCAGGAAGATTTTATGCCCTTCCTTTGTTTCTGATCTGATAGTGTTTCATCCCCTAAAGTTATTTCAAGACCAAATACTATCTCTAAATACAATTACAAATATCCAGAATATCCATCTTTGGTTGAAGAAGGAATAAAATATAACGCTGAAAATCTAGAATTAAAAAATAAGACCAAAATGGTATGATAAAAAATAATATATGGAATAGTCAATACCTGCCTAAAGAGGCAGGACTTAGCAGAAGAACTATTTCATTTGTTTTAAAAATTCAAAGCAGTTTGTTTCTTCTCTAAGGCAGCTACCAAAACATCCAGCAGCCAGAGATGACACGTTTTGATAATATGGTAGTATCTTCCTTAGATTGCTCACATGCTTTGTGCCAGATGAATAAGGTCAGTGGGGGAGTTTGCTGCTGCTGCTGCTGGAAGTCACCTGTGACCAGAACTGTATTGTCATGCAGTGACACAAGTCCCCAGGCAGATCACATCTGGGGGCTGGCTGGTCACACTGAGAACATCAAGTTGTCATAACAGCAGAGGGATGTTTATTTCATTATTCGCCTTTTAAAAGAGGCCATGGGGAACGGGGAGCATGGGAGACTATTAAAAGCTAATCCATTTAGTTCCCATTATTTCTTTTTAACTCTTCTAGCTTATTAAAAAATGGAAGTTGTCCATAAAGTGAAGATGAACTGAAGTTCCTAAACCCTGAGTAAGCAGCAATCTGAGCCTTCTGGCTTGTCAGTCCCCGTTTTGTGGTTGGCTCAAGCCCAACTGTCCACCACAGGCTTTTTTAAACACACATGTAGGTCATGCATAGCCAGCTCCCACTGTATTTGCTGTTCCACTCAGCTCTGTTGCAATTTTCTTTGTATTTATTTAGTTTCTAGTGAAACATACTGCCCAGAAAAATGCTAATTGCTGCAAGGTATTTCTAGAAACATTTGGGAAATTATTATTAAGTGCTCTGTTCCAGAAACTTTGCCTCACATTGTTCATTTTCATTTTCTCGCTGTGAGGAATCATGAGCCACGTGCCAAGTTCCTCTGTAATTATAAGGTTCTGTGCATTTTGTTTATTTTGTTGGTCAAACTACGAGAGTCTTATGCACACAAATTTCATTCAGGGCACACAGTTCTTTAGAGATTTTGCACAAATAAAATAAAAACATTTCTCCCTCTCTGCGTTTGCTCCTCTCCAGTGTTACTTGAGAAGAGTTGGGATTTAGGTTCCTGCTTCCGAATTGATTGACAAGAACAGTAACAAAACCAAGATAACTTCTCTTGTGAAAATATAAGGACTATGAATTGCAGAGTTGAGGCTGTCAGGGGTCTGTGACTCTCCTTATGCATGCTCAGCAGTTCCTTCTTCCTTGCAATACAGCACATTTTTCTCTTACCCAGCACAATTCATAGAGCTCAAAAAGAAAATAAACACTGTCATCATTGAGAGCTGTCTGCTGTGGCCGAGCTGCAGGCTTTAATCTTTGAGGAAGAGCTCATTAGAGAGGAAGCATTCTTCAAGGTTTCCCTAAAACAGCTCCTCAAGTCCATTTTTCCCGAGGTGGGGATCTGTGGCAGGCTAAGCCAGCCCAAACCCAGGTGCTGCTCCCCCAGTCCCAGCTGTACTCAGGGAGCCCATGGAGCTGGAATGTGGTCCCTCAACCTCCTTCCCCACATGCTCCACACCTCATGTCACTTCAGCCACACTGCACAGGGAGTCCAAAATGCAGGAGACTCACAGGGATATTCCTCAGAGCAGAAATGTAAAGCTTGGGTTTTCATCAGGAGGAAAGGATGAAGGCAAGAGGAAGGCAGTGTCCTCTTTAAGGAGGTGCTCTGGGTGCAGACAGGTGTGGAGCTGGGTTTAGGCAATACCCACCTCTGCCTCTCAGCACGAGGAATGCAGAGGGTGTTCTCATGCTGTGCCTACAGTTTGTTTTGTCTTACTGCCCAATGCTGTTACGTTTTTAGATCAGCTTAAATTTTAACTCCAGTGCTCCCAGTTAAAGTGGCTATTTTCTGAATGGAAAAAACCAAACTCAGGGGAAGGGAGCGTGTGATTTCTTCTGATTCTGGCAAGTGGAGAAATAGTTCTACATTAAAACTTGCTTGCCTAAAAATGTTAGATCATTTCAGTTTTCCTCTTATTCTTTTTTTCTACTGTTAGTAGTCTGGAAGCTTCTTTGATTTTTGTTCACCTGGATGAGCTGTAAAAAACTTGTTGTTTCATCCTTTCCTTTCAAGACCAGAGGATCTTTTCCCTCAGGTGGTGGAGGTTCTTAGGACCCTCAGGTTGCTCTTGCTTTATAGTCATTAAAAACAACTCTTTTCATTTCTCTGTAGCATTTCTTCTGAGGCGATGTTACGTTTTTGTAACCAACAGACACAATGTCAGGTTGGCTGGGGCTTGGAGCAACCTGATCTGGTGGAAGGTATCCCTGCCCATGGCAGGGGCTTGGAATGTGATGATCTTTAAGGGCCCTTCCAACCCAAACCATTCTTTGATTCTGTGATTTGATTGTATTCTTGTAGTCAGGCCGAGTGTAGCTTCAATTAGGATTTAAGAACAGCTGTGAAATGGGCTAAGGCTGCAGCCTCTGAGAAGCACCTGGCTCTTCTCAGAAACTGTCCTACAGATTTAATCTCTGCTTTTAATTTCAGTTTCTAGGACACTGCAGATATTTACTACTTTGAATAAAACCCTGAATTAAGCCGGTCAGTTTCTGGGAGTACTTACTCCCTTTTGTCAAGGGGAGACTGTTCATGGGAGATTTCTTTATCAGGATTTAAAGTTGAGGTCCTGAGTGCCTACAAAATAAACCAATATCTCTCTGGGCCTTCACAAGAGGAGTGAAATTGGTTCCTTTTTTTTTTTTCCCACTGTTTAGTCTGCATTTAATCTGCCAAGGCATATGCAAGTTTAAATTGATTACAGTGTTCTCATTTCCTGTCCTGAACATGTTGTGTAATAGCCTTCTTTAGCTTTTTTTAATATTTGCTCTGTCTCACTGCAGCACTGGTGGATGAAGTAATTACCACATCAGATCAGTTGGTAGGATGCCTTGAAATTGCCAGGTTGGAGTGTGATTAGATCCTGCCAGTGCAGTTTGTAAGGTCATGGGCAATAAGTGCAAATTGGTGGAGAAAGAGACATCTTCACCAGCTGTTACCAAAGGGTGCTGCTATGGTAATTTTCATGTTTCAGTCAAAAGACTTCTTTTGGAACAAAAATATACTAATGGGTGCTATTTGTTTTGTTGTTTAGAAAACTTTTCCAGATCTCCAGTATCAAGGGATGCTGGTTTTGGGTTCAGTTTGTAAATAATGCAAAAGCAAGGGATGACAATCTGTCAGAGGTTTAGAGATCTTTCCACAATTTTTGGTCAGTTTGGTGTCATCACTGTCTAAACACAGCAAGGCTGGACTGGAACAGATCTCTTGGGTCAGCTCCCTTGTTTCTGCCTCTCACAGGCACTGTCTTATTACCCTTTTTTATAAGTGTGCTTGGCTGTGTCTTGGTATTTGGGGGTTTTGTCCTCCTTTGGGAAACTTAACAAATGTTGCAGTTCTGAAATGATCTTGTGAGCTTCTCTAAATTTGCCTTCTTACTCCCGTCCTGTTCAGACAGTCAGAAAACTGTGCTGCGGGGATTAAACCTAAAGACAGGAGCAGAACTGGACTCTGCAGGTTAGACAAAAAATGTTCCTAGTGTCTCCCTGAGGTATGTTATTCCTTCTTAAAGCTCTGCTTTCTCAGAAACAAGCTGCACAAACATGAGATCAGAAATTATGTGCTTGAATTAGTTAATAAAGAATGTTTCCTGGCAGCAGCAGCAGCAAAACGTAATCATATGCATTTACAGAATATCAGACTGTATTTAGTACTAAATAGCACTTCACACTGGTCTCTTGTAAATCAGAGCTGTCTCGGTGTTAGAAGACAAACACGGATTCAAACTGCAGATTCGGATAATTTGCTCCTCCTACTCAAAAGCCGGCTATTTCAGGAGAGAATTTTACTGAGTTACGAGCCCATCTCATATTTCCAAAAGGCATTTCTGTGCCAGTTTCCAGTGTCCATCCCATCACTTTGTCTTCTTTAGGTAATACATAAATCTATCAGAAAAGAGTGTCATCTACAACCTCCAAGGCCCCTTAGCGACAAGCCCCATTGTCAAAGGCAGGCACTTTGCCAGGAAACAGTGACTCCCAGAGAGAGTGTGCAAGGTTAGGGGGAAAGTATACTATTGCCAGAGAAACTGTATTCCAAGTGGATTTGTGTGGAACAACAACAATATCCAGTGACTGGTTAAATTAGCCACAGATGTGTTTTCTAGAACACTGTCCAAGAAGATACACAGTACGTTAAGGCTTGGTTCAGACATAATGATCTTCTGAAGTCAAATCAGATCCAAGCAAAATTGCACGGGTACCAGGGAAGCTTTAAAGGAATTCTGTAATGCGATTCAGACAAGTAGATGAATCAGACTTCTGCGAGCTGAGCAAGGAGCACGTCGGTGAGAGATGAGGTAAGAGGACTGCACAGCAGCCTGGTGTGAGCAGTTTGCTGTCGAAATGCGGGCTGTGGCGGATTGACAGGGCCGGAGGAAGGGGCGCGTTGTGCCGGCCGCCTGCCCGGAGCGGGATGTCCCCGGGCCCCCGCAGCCCTGCGGAGCGCAGCGGAGCCCGGCTCTGCGCTTGCCGTCTCCGCTGGGTCCCCGCCCCGCGCCCCCGACCCAGCAGCGCTGCCCATCCCCTGTCCCAAGAGGATAATGACCGCGCCGAGGGCAGGGCACTGGTTAAATATTTGGATAATTTTCACATGCTGAAATCAGAGTACAAGTGAAGGCTCTGGGGCTTTTCTCATACGGGAGAATTTTGTCTTGGCATCACGGCACGAGCGGTGCATGGGATTTCGGTCTGAGATGGGTGTTGAAAAGCTCGGCTTCCCTCCCAAAGACAAGTTCTGACTCTCATTTTAAAAGTTCAGATAAGACAGCCAGTGAAGAGAAGTCCTGTTGAATTGCAGATCTGCTTTATGCTTTAAAGTTCTGGGGAAGCATAAGCAGCTTAGTTACTGTCGTAGTTGGAACAGGAA
This sequence comes from Rhipidura dahli, assembly GCA_013399225.1. Lineage (NCBI taxonomy): Eukaryota > Metazoa > Chordata > Aves > Passeriformes > Rhipiduridae > Rhipidura > Rhipidura dahli. The sequence goes on along the minus strand of VXAC01004707.1, from coordinate 281,814 downwards.
GCAAGAAAAGCTTTTGTTGCGTTCTCTGACCTATTTCTTTACCATGTTATTTACTGCAACTAAATTGGATATCATGTATTAATGTTGTCATCTGAAAGGGCCTGGAAGTATTCAGCCTAAATTCTCTTTGTAATAAGCATTGATGGTAAAAGTGGAATTTACAAAATAGCAGTTGTCAAGTTTCAGAGGAGTTATAAATAAAAAGAAAAATTTTCACAGTAGAAATGGCATGTCTTGTATATGAAAATTTTTCTCAATTGCTCTTTTTCAGAGCTTTATTAAATATTTTTAATGGTATTGGTGAAAATGTGAAAATGGATCTGTTTGGGTTTGCTTTGAATTTCCAGGTATAGTTCCAAAGAGGAGTCAAGTGCTGTGAATATATTCACAGAAATATTATTGCATTTTATTTTCCTTGTTACCTCTTAGTAATAATTTGTTTTAATCAAGCGAATTATATTGCTTTGTATCTACTGCTTCCAGTTTCATGCCCTTTGTGGTCTGAATTCTGCTTTAGGAGATTTTGCACTTCTATTCTTAGGAATTTTTGCAGGTCACATGCAAGGCCATGTGTGCGTGTGCATGCATGCGTGTATGTCTTTGGACAGCATAGCAATAATTAGAATAACTCTGCAAAGTCATGGCTTTGCTTCAGAAGAACTCGCAAAAAATGAGACTTGCCTCTGTTTTCAGGTATATTTGCTGATTTTGATCTATGAAAGCCAGACATCCTGACAGTGGCAGAATGTGTTTGTTCTAAAATGTGAGTATTTTGAAAATGCTTGTACCTATGGTGATATTTCTTCTCTCTTTTTAGGGTCTTTGTAAACAGAAGTTTAGCCATGGAAAAGATAAAGTGCTTTGGTTTTGATATGGACTATACACTTGCTGGTGAGTATCTTCTTAATTTTTTTGAACACTGACTAAGTTTGGAATATTGCTTCTTGCTGAGCAAAAAGCAGCAAAAAGCTGATTGGGCTACTCCAGTTAACAGGTGCTTCATCTATTAGTAAATGTATCTTTCACTATTCATTGCACTTTCATTTTTGGTGTTTCCCTTAAATTTGTTATCTGCAAGCTGTATTTGGTCACAAGCCATGTTACTGTAGTACAGTTTCAAGTGATTATGGGTGTCAAGAAAACCAAAGCTTAATTAGTCTGATTGCTTCCTTAGATTCCACTGTGTTTTGACAATGCCCCTTGTGCATGCTTGGCTTTGAATAACAAGGTGCTTTCTTTTATCCTTTGTAGCAGGCTACACCTTTGGCCAGCAGGTTCTCCTGTGTCCTGGGAGGGTCATTTTTGAATAGGTTTTCCTCTTTCCCCTTCCTGGGTTAGTCACATCAAGAGGCATGGCAGGGGGAGTGCCTTGTGTCAGCTGAACGAGTTAATTTGGAAAGCTTTGCCCGTTCTTTGTGACAGATAAGCTTTGGGAGGTTGCATAAGATCTTTTGGTTTCATAAAATTGTTTGCATGACTTCTCCATCTTCAGATACTCAACAGGCAAGTTCTCTGAGATTTCTGATGAGAGGAAATAAAACTACCATTTTCCTTATAGTCAGACTTTCATGTTATGTATTTTAAGGAGGGAAAAGTTAAAAAGCTCACTTCCACTTTCCTAGGTTATAGTGTCACACGGGCTGTAACTGAGGATGTCATGTACAATCCTGCCTTCTTCTCATTACCACTTCCAAGGCTATGGATAAAAAGTTCCTATCACCAGCAATATTTCAGTTTAGAGACGTTGTGTATGTGAACTGAGAAAATGTGAGGTAGAGTGTCAGGGTCACCTAATAATAGGTTAATGCAGTATGTCAGCTATGGTCATCTGGTTACTGTGTACTGAGAAGGAATGAGAGATGAGTAATGTGGCTGGGGACAGTGTGAGGGTCAGAGCTGGGGTCAGAGGCTAAGTGAAGGGCAGGAAGGTTTCCATAGGTTCACAGTTCACTTGCAAGGAGCAGTTTTGGAGACTGTGGCAGGTAATTGCAGTTTATATTTAGATCAGTTCCTTGTGTTCTTTTATCCACGAGGAAGTCATGACATATGAAAGGTTTAGTTGTTCAACGCCTTATTTATGCATCTGTTTAAAGTTCTTGCCACTTTTTAAGTCATGAAGTATATCGCTGTTAATCTGTGCTGGATATGACTGCAGGCAGGTGCTCTCTGTTTGTGTTTCCCAGCTGTGACAGTCTTGTGGCAGTGCTTTTAAGGAGTGCATGAAAAACACTTGTTCAAGAATAAATGCTTAAAAAGTTTTTTAAAAAAAGGAAAAGAAAAAGTTGTGGGTTTCACTTCAGTAACAGAAAAACAACTTCTGTGCCTTTTACAAAGGAAGTGGCAGCACTTCCCAAGGACCCAGGTGATCTCAGTGGGGCTGGTATGGAGCATGAAGTTTGTTGTTAATTTTCATCCTGACAGAAGGAGAACTTCAGCACTGTCCTCACTTATCTGATTGTTCATTTTACTGAAGTGTTGTTTGTTGCTGTAAACACAGAGCAAATGTGTTGTTACCCACAAAATGATGCTTAGTGTGATGAAAGGAGAAAAATGTGGATGTTTCCAGCATCCTAAAGCACTACCAGGGACATAAAAACCTGGTGCTTCCAAGGCTGGAAGATCACAGTGCTCCAGTTGAGCAGGCAAAGTCAGTGCATTCGGGGAAGCTGAGTGACTGAGTGTGAGGCAGAAAAAGAAATGGGATGTGATCTGAGCAGAAAACTGGAAATCCCGACCCCTCTGGGGTAAGCTGCTGTCCAGTGACTTCTTCCATGGTACAACAAAGATAATAGTTGCAGATCATTTTACTAGGAGTTGTGAGAATGTAATTAGGTTGGAAAGCCTTTTGCAGATAAAAAACATCATGACTGGTAAGTACTATTTCCTTTTTTTCCACTCAAACTAGAAATTAACATATGAAATCACCTGTTTATTTTCTTATGTCTCAGAGTCATCCTTTCCTCTCAGTGTGGGCTTTTATTATCTGACCATTATTTTCTATTTATAGCTTGCATACAAGCAAAAATATTCACTGCAGGGGCTTTAAAGAGTGCAGTGTTAGAATATGATTACAATTATAGTGAATTAATTGGAAATGATAATGAAGAAGTGGGACAAGTGAAGTATTACAGTAACATGCTGTAGTTAGTGCATTCATTAGACCCTGTTGTGTTTTCTGACTGCTCTCGTTATCCCTTACCCCCTCTTTCACATGGACATGCTACTTGTCTTGATTAAAAGAAGGAAAAAACCAACGTAAAAAGCCAGTTTATGTGTAATTTAACATCTGGAAATGGTATCTGCATACCAGATGGCGCATGCTGAGCAGAAGCCTTTTGGAGACCATTCAAAACATGTAAATAGGCCAAGGAAAAGAACAGAAGCATCTCCAGTGTCATTAGGTCCTCATCTAGTTTGCTGTATTTGTATTCTCAGGCATTGCTAGGCCACTTTCCTGTAAATTTTTTAAAATATGCCAAGCACAATCTTCCTATTCAACACTGAAAGCAGGGTCATTGACCCTGCCAAAATCTGTGGGTGACATCCCCTTCTGTTGTGAACTTCCACATCAGAAACAGACTGATGAAGTCATACATTTGACATCTCAGAAGAATGATTATTTTGATACACACTGAATTACCTGTCTTGTAAAGAAGTACTCCTGTCTCTTGTCTCTCTTTCTTCTTTCCAAACCAGGGACCACTGGTAGCACCAAAAGTCTTCCTTAGGAGGTGGCTCAGTACCAGAGAAGCCATAATCATTTCATGTATTTTGAACTTTAGAAGCCTGAGACAGTTTTATTCTTGTACCTTACGAATTTAAGGACACAGACCTACTTACAATAACCATCTTTTCTGTCTAGAATAATCTAATTTTGGTAGGGATGTGGCATTTCCATTTTGAAATCTGTAGTACAGCTACCATGCACAGGCTGCAGTGATCGTGTTCTACTACCAGCATGTCTGAGAATGTCAGCTTGCCAGCTGAGAGCAGTTTTAGTATTATCATGTTACATTGCACATTAAGTATAATTTCATGTGTTATTTTATAGAGTAGCATTTCTTAGAGTTATTAAATTAAAGAACCACTTAACTCAGAATTTAAAAGAATTCAAGGCTGTCTGATACAGCGTTTCCACAGTGGTTTTGTTTGCTTTCAAACCAAAATTAGGTTAAACTTTGAATTTTTGTAAATAACTCCTGTGTTCCCTGATTGTGCTTCTCTCTTTCCTTGCATTGAGAAATACTGTTAATGGTTGGGTTGGGCAAACAAAGTGGTTTTTTGTGTTGAAGAGCCTGAAGCTCTTTCTTTTAGCTTTTTCTTCTGAGAAATGATGAACCTTAAATAGCTGAATTTGTAATCACTGTGATTACAGCTAGAATTAATTTTGACTGCTGGGAAAATAAAATGAAAGCAAATTGGAATAACTCTCACAGGTTTTAGATTTCTTGTTTTCCTGTAAGATTGTTTTATTCTCATGGGGTGAATAAGATCTCTTATGTGTATGGAAACTCCCAAATCTCCCTAGGTTAACGTTCCGGATACTCTTAATACTAGAGGCTCTGAAATCTGTGTTATGTATGAAACTGGCTGGCCCCTTCCTATTCAGCCTGTTTGGGAATCACATTTAGTACATAAAATAATGCTTTTTTAAGCTTGGTGTTACTGGGAGCAGGAAGTGGAAGGAGCAGGAAGAATGGCAGGGTTTGACTGTGGTTTGTGTGCTTAGTTAAGCAGTTGCTGTTCAAAGTTTGCAACAACAACCGAGTCACAAAGCAAGCAAGAGTCATCAGCTATTTCAGCCCTTGCTGTTAGTGGAGGTTAAGACAAGTTTTTGTGATGTTATGCAGCCCTTCATTCCCTGCCTCTGACCTTGCTGCCTGCCAGCCTGGCAGCGAGGCCCTGCCAGCTCCCTACGGTGCCCTTGCTCCTTGGGAAGCCACGGCATTACACCCAGGGCTGAATTTGCTGTCAGGCCAGAACTGAGAATTATTGAATAATTCCTGTTTAAATTAGAGAGATTGAAGGTCCTTTCATAGTTATTTTTTGTGTGCTAAATAGTAGTTTCTTTTATTATCTGAATGATTCATCACTGCTTATTCATCCAGCCAGAAGATCAACAGCCACTAACAATTCTGGTCTGCCCGCCTTTTTTTCACCAGTACTGTCAAAACTTCCCCTGCTTTGGTAAAGGAAAATGTTGCATGCAATCCAAAAGATTCACAGCCTTCTCTGTTTTGTGTTTACTACTAAGTGCAGAAAGTAAAATAAAAGTATGTCAGTGAGAGTCTTCACCGTGACACTCACCTGAGCCTGAGGAGTTGGTGACGTCCCTTGGAAATGCAGCAGAGAGAGATTGGTTTCACACAGCACTTTATTTGGCTGCTTTCCTACTCAGTGTGAGCTACACTTAATTATTAGATCTGGATCCAAATAATGCAGGAGGCCTTGGCATTACCAGCTCTTAAATGGGACAGGCTGCACAATGAGGTGATGGATAGATGTCCCTAGACAGGAGCAGAGCTAAAGCAGTGGGGTTCCCAAATTGGCTGTAATTTCACACTGGGCCATTGGCAGATGGAGAGGGATAGTAAGAATTACAAACTCAATTGTGCTTGAAAACATTCCTCTGTGACTACTCTTCTCTGAAAGTTACAGCCTTGTTGAAAGTTTTATCTTCTATCTCTGAAGTAGATAAGAGGTAATATCAGTAGACAGGATGCTTTCATTTGGAATGCTTTTCCTGTGCTTAATTCATTGCTTCTTCTGTGTTCACCAGAAATTGATAATAAAATTATCATTGGCTGCTGAAAACTGTTTCAATAAAAAAGATGGGGAAACGAGGCTTGAAAAAGACTGGGTTTATTGTGTGCAAATGTGATTAATGCAACATAATCTCATTGGAATATAGCTTGTGTCCTGGAAACACTGCCAATTTAATGCCAAGGTTTGGTGCACTGCAAAGATTTTATTGCAAAATTGCTTATGCTTTCAGCTAGTAGCATTTCTCTTCTCATCACATGGGAAAGACAGCTTTAGTCTTTCCCAACTTAATCCAAAGTACAACATGCATAAACAGGTTTTGCCCCTTCCCAGGCAGGTGTTCGTGTCAAAGCCATACTTGCAATTTGCACAAGGAAAATTTTTCACACCCTCATCTTACTTTTGAAATGCTTTTCTTTACCTGACTCTGGAAAAGATGCACTCAGCCAGAAGGTAGAATTGGATTGTTGCTGCATGTGATCTGGGAGAAAAGATGATAGCAGAATTGAGAACTGGTTCTTCAGTCCATCTACTGTTTTTTACTGTGGCTGTTTATCAGGTTTCTGTGTTTCAGTTTACACAACTGAGAAATGGGACTAATGAATTTGTACCTGGTATGAAAAAACTTCTGAATTGCACAAATGAAAAACAAATTATAAATGTGGGAATTTTATACATGAAAGATTGAACTGAATACTTAAAAAAGGTTTACATTACCTTGTAGTGTAATGTATTCAGATACAAGGTATCTGAATGTCAGTTCAGGTGCTATTACTGTTTGGTCATTAGTGCTGAACTCCAATGCAAATGTTCTAATGAGGCTCTCCTGCTTAGGTTAAAGATTCTCCTTTAGTTTCATCATGATATAAGGACTACAGGCTGTGAGGCTTTTTTGGGGAGATACGAAGAAGTTTTGCTTCTTTCCCAGTTTGCTGGATAATGCAGTTCTTTGTGTCATACAGAAATAATGTGGTGGCTGGAGAAAAGAATTGATAGATGTACAGGAGAAGCCTTCCAACGCTCCTAGCCAGGACTGGGAGATGCCCTGACTGTTGCACATCTGCTGTCTGCCTTTTCACATTGCACATTGCCATTTTGACAGGTGCAGATTTTGCAGATTTCAGAGGCTGGTTTAGCCATTGGTGTTTTAAAGCTAAAGGCAGATGGAGAAGCCAAGTTGTTCCGAGTATGCTTTGAGCTGGATGTCTTTTCAAATACCAGCGCAGTGGTTATTGTCCCTCCTCTCTTTGTGTTGCTGCTCTTCAGAGCCTGACCATTTAAAGCTGTGTAATGAGCACAGGAGGGCTGGAGCTGAGGGATCTCCCGTGCTGGCACCGGCAGTGAGGAGCGCAGGCAGCGTGCGGTGCTTGCTGTGGCCCAGTAAATCACCGACTGACAAACTGCTAATCTGCCGGCTGCGGAGTCTGGAAGAATCGCAGTGATAAACAGAAGCTGCTGAAAGAACAGTTCTTCACAGTGTAAGGGAACTTTCAAAAGCTGCTATATTCGGTTTTCTTGCTCTTAAAAACATGGTGATAACAGCAAGCTGGGGCAGCAGGCTGCTTAGTACACCGAGGCGAGTTCTCGTCTTGCCAGACGATGAAAATAGGGAGGCATTTTTCAATCTACTCGACCCCCTTATCTAGTAATCTTAATACCACAACAGAAGTACTATTAAGTTGCAAATACCCTTGTGATGACTCAAACAGCTTACTCTGTAGGAGGAACCAAAGCTGAGAGTACAGAAGGCTTTACCTCTGAGATCACATGTGTGCCATTGCTTTGTGAATGCCTTATTTTAGCACGCTACAGAAAAACTTCTGTATGTGGCTTCTTGCCAGCATGGGCACTTGTGCTGTATCTAAGCCCAGGTGCACACTGATAAACAAATGTGTGGCCTTGGAGGCTTTCTCTTCAGTGAATATGGAGAAAAATAAGAAGCTGGATCTGTCTGGGCACTGATAAACCTAAAAATGCCATAGATACATTGTGTTAATGACTACTATGCCTTTAAGTAATTTCCTTCTTACTTCTAGATGCTAGCAAATGATGTTTGAACCTGAAGCCCAAGCAACTATTTCTGTCTAATTAGTAAATCTTCATTGAAGAACTAAGCTCATATTTTGGCACAGTAGTTTGTTTCCATGGAAATGCAGGGATGTTTCCAATATGGGATTATAATTCACAGTGGGCTGCATCTGAGAGAGGTAAATTGTGGAGGCCACCTGTTAAGCACAGAAAACATTCTCTTGTGTCAGGGAAACAGTAAAAATTTCCTGTAAAAGAACAGGTGACTGTAGTCATCTTTATAGTATTGACCCGGTGCAAAGGAAAGTTATGCCAACTATTAAAATAGACAAACTGACGTTTCCTTGAAATGCAGAGTCTGTCTGAGTTGCTTCTCTCAACATACAAAATGTGACCTCAGTGCTGCTGTTCTTACCTCAAGCTATTCATTTTTATTCAGCAGAAGAAATCTTTCCAACACTAAGCTCCGCTCTGCCAGCCTCTGAGGCATATTCAAACAGCCCAAATCTTTGTTACATCGAAGGCAAACAAAGTGCAGCAGCAGAGAGCTAAAAATATCTGGAATTTACCAGTGAGAGCACTAATAAGCCTGCTTTGGGAAGAGTTAAAGCTGATGATGGTTGACAACACTTGGTTTTAGTACAAGTAGAAATGCAGCACAAAAAACAACCTGAAGTGTGGACCCAGCAATTCACAGCCAGGCTGCACATCCAGCGCTGTGTCAGTCCTTGAAGCAACAACAAATCCTGTCTTTACATACCCTGTTAGCATGCAGAGTGGCAGAAGGGGAGCTGATACAGTTCCAGGTTCGAGGTTTCGGAGCTGAAGGCTGTGCTGTGCACTTGGGGATGTTTGCAGGAGCGTTAGAGGTGAGGAATTTTCCACTGCTCTGCTCTTGGGCTGCAGTGGCAGCGTGGCTGCTTTGTGGGCTCTGCCGCGGCCGGGGACTGCAGAGCCCCGGTGCTGCTCGGTCGGGGAGCGCTGCTTTCCTCCTCCAGCCCGGGCTGGCAGCAGCACAAAAGGGTTGCGAGGAGCCACTGAAGCTCCCATCCAAAAGATTTAACCCTCTGCTGATTAGTGACCCTTGCCTTAGTTGCTGTTATCAGGTTTGTTGCCGAAAACATCTGTGGGAGGGAGCAAAGGCGCTGTGCAAGCTCTGGCTGCTCGTGCAGAGTAGAGCAGCTTGTGTGTTAAGCATACAGAAGTATTCTGGGATGCACCTGGAGGTTTTGTCAAGGTATTGTTTGCTGATCACTGCAAATACAAAATTTTTGGTGGAATAGAGAAAGCACATTAAATATTGAGGTGTGCTTAAAAGCTAAGCTTTGTCTTACTGCACAGGTCACTTCTGTGTTTGAAAAGGTTTCTGTAGATAAGTGAAAATGATGGCAGCAATGGCAATATGGCAGCAGTTTCTTCTCATTTAGACTGAAAAATTAAAAATTCAAAGAAACAAAACATAATGTTGCTACCCGTTTTGTTTAGTATTATGAAAAGTCGGTTTAAATATTGAAATGCTGCAATTCTGCTTTCCATAACACTGTGCATTTTTTTTTATGGTTTAGTGCTTCAAATCAAACCCCAGGAGTCAAGAGGACTGGAGTCTGTTCTTACTTGGTTTTCAATTCATCTTGACTGTAGACAAACCCTTTATGGTCACAGTTCAGCCGAGTTCATAAACAAATGGCAAGTCAGAAGTTCACCACGTTCCTAATTGAAAACATATGAGTCGTCCCATGGGTTTCATTTGGGATTTCTTGTGGTTGCAGTCAGGCATGTTTACCACTTTGTCAGTTTGTTTACAGGCACTGAGCTCCCGGGTCAGCACAGCACAAAGGTGCTCCACTCCATTGCCTGCAGGCAGGGCATGTGTTTACCTGGGCAGAGATGACCCAAACCACTGCTGGACACACCAGAGCTTTAAATAGGAGTGTTTTTCCCATCACATCCAGTGAGGATTCTGTGAAGTGAAATGCCTGCAGTGGCCATGGCAGGAGTTGAGGTAACACTTGATGTGTCTTTGGAAAGAGAAATGTAAGGCAAGGGGATCTGGAGGTCTGTGCTCATCCCCATTCCTGGGATTGCTGAGCCAGCTCAGTGTTCGTACAGAGGGTCCCACAGTACAGGTGCCTCTGCAGGGTTTCTAGTTCTCATGGGAAAGAAAACCCTCAGTTTCATTTCCAGTGCAAAGTGACAGCACCCTGCCAGGCTCTGTGAGCCAAGCGTGAGTCTGGGCTCCCATCAGGGCTGAGCAGTCTGACTCCACTGTCAAAACTGAGGGTAGTTAACACCCAGGTGTGAAACTTAAACATGACATTTCAGATTCCTTCCTGAGTAAGTAATGAATTATTTTAACAGGGAGAGCAGCAGAGCTTGAAAAACGTTAGCATTTCCCTTTTGTTATGTTTCAGTGGCAGTGCCTGATTAGAAAAGGCCCTGTAACACAGAAGCTGAAGTCATTAGTATGGTGGAGCAGAAATCCTCCTCTTTTCCACTTGTGTATGAAAAATGGCATTTCTCTGTAGCAAATTTTGCAGATTAGATACCCTGAAAGGAGGGTCTGTGTGTAGAGCTCAGCATTCCTCACTACCTGGTTACTTCCTGGGGATCCTCAGACCTCTGGCCCTGCAGCTGAGACAGACTTTCCTCACACTGTGGCAGTATGTGAAATGCTTGCCCAACACTTACTTGAACATTTAATTGGTATTGTTATTTCAGTGGGGTTTGGTTTTTAATTAAGTCCAGTGTCCCAGACACCTCCAGGACTGGCTGTTTTCCTCTGGATTCTCAGCTGGAGTTGCAGGTCAGATGATCAGAAGTGCCAGAGGATGAGTATTTGGAGCTTGTGTGTAATAGCCAGTGGTGTGGTTGTCGTGGAGGGGTGACTGTCACAGACACAGCATAGTGGACACTAAATGCCTGGCTTTGGGGCCATGTGCAGAGATATTGACAGAATGGAGAGCTCTGGGGATAGATCTATCCTGTTTTGGGACACTAGGATCTCATTTGATAGACACTTGAGGCAGGATACATAGATACTTGTACTGTTACAGGGGATGGGTTTGGAAAAGGGGATCTCAGTCCTCAAGGCTTTAACTAAGCAGTTTTTGTCAGCACAACACTGATAGAAATCTATTGCTAATACATACTTGTGTTACTTATTTGTGGTGCAATTCAGAGCAGCACTTTGATCCTGCTCTGTAAGTCAGGTTTGTGTAATTTCAGAAATGTATTTGTACAAGCTTAATTATGCATGTTGTGCCTGAGACATAAATCTGGATACCAGCTTTCCACCTGCCCATGTATGTCCCCAACTGCCTGATTTGCATGCCTTACTCACTGGAGAATAAGCAGCAACTGAAAAAACCTGTTTATAGTTATTTTACTTTCATTTCTTCAAGACTTAACACAAAGTAGCTGGGCTGCATTTCCTGTGCTTCAGAGAAAAGGCGAAACCCCGTGCATTATCTGCGCACATTTTGCCTTCCCTGTCTTGGTGTGACCTCTGGAGAACCCAGAGAGGGGGCAACATTTCTGAAGATTGAGTATCTGTTAAAGCTTTTTTGCAACCCTTCTGGAGGAGGTCATCACCTCTAGTTTAAGAAATACTGATCTTATCTGGACTCCTGAAAGTCAGCAGCACAGACAGTGCTCTCAGCACCTGCGTGGGGAAGGAGTGGAGACAGTGTGTGCTCAGGGGGTCAGAGCAGGGATGCATCACCTGCAGGAAGCAGCTGCTCCCGTGAAGTGCCCTGCCAGTGTGGGTTTGTTTTGGGGGGCATTGCAAGCACCTTTCCCTGGGCTGCTCTTGCCTTCCAGCTGGGAGGAGAGGCAGGTGAGGAATTGGCAGATGGAAGGGATGGAACTCCTCCAGGTGGTAGTAGAGCGTCTTAAGAGAGCAACAGATGGGGAAAAACCAGAGGAAAGCATGAATGATACTTCAAGTCATCATTTAGTGATGGCTCTGCCTCTCTGCCTACAGAAGCTGCTCTCCCTGCAGGTTTCTGTTGTTGCAGCAACCTCCTGAGCTTGTTTTTCCCTTCCTAAACAAGGGTTCTGGTGAAGGGGAGCTGTTCCTCGAAGCTGCCTGGGTGGTATGGGAAATCAGTGTGTTGTCACTGTTCCCAGTTCAGCACCAAATCCACAGTGATTGGAAATGCAATGGCAGGCAGGCCTGGCTTGCAGGTGAGCAGTTTGAGACAGCAGATACATCTCACAAATGGGAGATGACTGAAGCAGTGCAAAAAGGGGTCGTTATTTTAACTTCAACTCCTGCTTCTCTCCTAAGATCCATGAGTACCTTGTAAGAAGTGTTGGCAAGCCGTGGAACAAACCATCAATGCTCGCCTGCCTGAATTTGTGTGTGTAGGAGAAGCAAGAGAAGATACAGGCAGCCCCTGAAGGGCTTTCTCTTCCCCACAGCTTAAGCAGAGCCATCACATGCACTTCAGCCTTCCCCAGCTACTCATTTTGAAACAAAACAGGCTTTAAACGTTTATTTTCAGAGAAGCCTTCCAGGAGGTCTGCATACTTCTGTGGGTCATTTTTGCAACATCATTCCTATCGCTTCAGTGTTGTATTTAGTGCAAATTATATCTCAAAGATAATTCTTGATTACTCTGTGCATACCTGTAAGTTGCAAAATAGCTGTGGTGTTCTCCCTGTGTGTGCTTGCCAGCGAGAGCACTGCAGTGCAGCTCTGTGTGCAGGTTTGGTGCTGGCTTCTCCTGCGGTGCTTTGCCCATGAAAGCCCAAGTGAAAGCGTGTCCAGGGGGTTATTTAACTGCAGACATGCACCACAGACTGACCCAGTGTGCGAGGCTCTCGCTGGGAGCACCTTCAAGGTGTAGGGCAAAATTCTCTTCTCAGGTTCCCAGAGTAGCTCCTGACTCAGTCTCCCAAGTTTCCTGTGTTGACACTTGCAGGCATTTTATGGCGAGGGAAAGTGAGTGTCCTGAAAGGAGTAATTTGTCACTGACTGAGGAATGGACCATAATGGCAAAGCCCCAAAAAGAGCACGAGACCTTTTCTTGAACCAGTTGCTCTGCGTCTGAGAGAAACAAGAAGGGTTTGTGTCACTTGGGCAATGTGCTTCTAGCCTCTTCCTCCTAATTATCCCTGAGCTGACGATCTGAGACTGCTGTGTGGATATGAGGACAGAATTTTGCCTGCAGGATGCACGATTACCAGCTGTGCCTCTTCTATAAATCAGTTTTAAGTGTATTTGGAATAACTGCCAGGCCAGCTTCTGAGCTTACCAGAGGACAGAGCTCCAGCAGACACAGTCCCACATGGCACAGAGCTGTTGCAGTTTTAAAATCAGTCTGATTTTTTTCTTTAACAGGGGAGCCCAGTGTAACTCCGTCAAGCCTGGAGTGACACTCTGAATCTGCATCTGCCTCATGTGAGTTAAAATCCTGGCAGCAGCATTTTGCATAAGCTGGAGCCTCTGTAGAGAGCTTTTTTTTTTCTTGTTCTTTTTTTTTTTTTTCCTTTTCAGGAAGGCTATAAAATTGTATGTGTCTTGGCAGCAAAGGTAAACACAAACACACAAATGCATGAGAATTGCATACCTTACTGCACAACCCCTGCTCATTCCAGACCAGCTTCCCTCCTAGCACGTCCTGTGTCAGTCAGGGACGCCCACAATCATCACAGACCTGAAAGGCTTGCAGTGTTCACTCAGGGGTACTGCTTTTTACCTTTTAGTGGTGTATTGTTAAGCCAAGTGATGGTATTAAGGGGAAGTTGGAATGCTGTCAACTGGCTTCTGGGTTTTTTTAAACCTTTAGTTGTTTTCTTTCCACCCTGGTTGCATAATCCATGAGCACTGGGTGCTGATTGCCCTGTGCTGCTGAAGCATTTGCCTGCGTTGGAGCAGGACTATTAAAATAACAATTCCTCTGGAGCTGGGGACTTGGCTTGGTGGCAGAGACATCGCCATCAAGCAGTAAGAAAAAGAAATCAGATGAAGTTGTAGCATGTGCTTTGGTTTTAGTGTCCTCCCATGTGTGTTGGGCAAGAATGGTGTGAAAATGTGTTTGTGGCTCTGCCTCCTCCCCTGCCAGAATTGGGGATGCTGGAAGACTGGGCCCTTCTCAGCTGGGTGAAAGAGCTGGGCACGGGAGACACTGCAGGGCAAACAGCCGAATTCATGATGTTGCCATGGCACACAAACTATCTCCACCAGGATTCAGCAACCAGGTCTGAGGGAGGGAATATTCCAGCAAAGTTTAAAACCATGTTTTCATCATGCAGCTGCAGAAAAAAGTATTGATATGTCCTCTCTACTCTGTTTCTTCACGGCTGCCTGAAGTAAACAAGACATGAGAGGGAACAACCAGCCCTGAGTACAATATTGAAATTTTTTCATCTAGTAACACCTGTAACTGCGGCATCTTCCCCAAAAGTGCTGCCAGAGTTTCAGCGATGTCAACCTGTCCATACTTGATCTGAGGAGGTGGATGGTTTGTTTGCCTGGAGGAAGCTCCTGTTACTCAAACACAAGAGGTGCCAGGGGGCTGTGGCTTGTTCTGTTGGTGCAGCCAGCGGTGTGGCGTAGGGTGCTGTCAAGGTGAGCTCAGGGAGCTCTCAGTCTCTTCCCAGCTGTGTGTCTAATTAAAGGAAAGTTTATCTGGAGCAGTAACTGTGCTGGTAACTAGAGAACATTTATTGTCCCTTTCACGAGTCCAGTTTCCTGTGTCTCTGTTTAGTTCATGTGTCAAGGGGAACGCTCTCATTTTCCAGATACTGGGGAGTAGTAGGAAGATAGAGATGGGATCAGAGGCATGAATGAGCAGTTTAATTTTATTCAAAGAGACATCAAGGAAGCAAAATCTAGGGCTTGAGAGGTAAGGGGAATAACTGGCCCCCCAAAAGAAACATTTAGATTAATCCTAATTAATCTAATGTACTGCCTCAGCAGAGGCTTGGGATGATGAAGGCTGAGGTTGATACCTCTTCTTCAGCCTTTTTCCTAATGGTGCTTCAGCTTGTTTCCTTAGAGAGTGGAAAGGAGGTCTGTGGTGCTTTTTCTAAGACAGGAAAATACAGAAAGAAATAGAGTGAGGGCATTTTGTGAGCAGCTGACCTCATGTCCCACACAGCTGTTCCCTGGTGGAGTATTAAGAAGATACACAGATTGCTCATCAGAAAGCCCTCCAGTTTCCCTGGAAAGGCTCTGCTGGAGCTGTTGATGAACTACTTCTGCTTGTCCAGAGGAGATGCCAGTGTGCTCCTTGAGGTTCCTTGTGTCTGGATAGCATCACCATGGTTGGTGAGTTCAGAAAGAGCAGGGTTTCCTTGGAGAAAGGTTTTGTGTGTAAGTGATGTTTTATAGATTAAGTTGGTAACATGGTCAAATCTGCAGGAGGCTAAGAAAGTGCAGCAGCTTCATGGACAGAGCAGGGGATTGGAGTCTGCTTCACATAATGGGGAGCTTTGCAGAGCTTTCACATTTTGAGAATATGTGCAGGTGTACTTAAAAGTGTTCTCCCTGGGAAGTGCCTTTACTGTCCTGCATCAGAGGAATTCCGTGTTCCAGATGATGCCCTGGTGTCACTCTCACAATTTTGTTCATCACCTAACTGCCTACTGCTCCCTCCAACTCTAGCTCACTCCCCAGAATTGCCTTGTCAGTCACTGCTTTCTTCATTAGCTGTACTTTTTGATTGTTTATTCTTATCTATAGCTCAATCAGTCCTTCCTTTCCTAAAGGACAGAAAAGACTATGTGCACTGAATGTTGTATCATGTTGTTGATGTTTGCCATTGGTATAATATTGCTTGAAGATTTTGATAACTGCTTTTTTGATTTTAGTTGTCTGTTTAAGACCATTACAGGTTTGCTTTTTACATTCTTAATGCTGTTATTTTAATGGGGAAAATTAACTCTTGGGATTCTGGTGCTTTTTAGATTCTTAAGAGGTATGGGAGCCCTCTGTCATGGGTACTGTGATCTCAGTCTTCTGACAGTCTTGTTTCATCTAAAGTCCTTGCCTTTTTTCTTTTTAGGGTATTTTTTTGTTTTTTGCTTTCTCCTCTCACATTGAACTTCTGTATCCCACAGTGAACCTACATGCTTGTGCTTACCTGGGCAGGACAGACAATGTGTATTAATATATATAGTGAAGCCCACAGATGTGTTAGATCTCTCTCAGGAAAAGCAATCTGTCTTCTAATGAGTTTACTGCATAACTTGCACATTTTCAGCCAAATTTGAAATGTTCAAGTGTTTGAGGCAGTTGGACCCATTGAACCCATGGTAACCCTCATTGCAGTCAATGTATTGTATTTATCTGAGGATCAGCTTAAGACAGCAGCATTATGATATCCCACTCTTAAGGGGAAGGCAGCACCCAAGATTTGTAGGTTCTTATTGTCAAAAGGAACAACAAAAGTCAGAGGGTCCACAAAAGCTTACAAATTTTGATTAGTAAATTACACTTAGCATGAAAATTGGTAGGTTAGTCCCTGACCTTCTACTATAAGCACACAGCAGTGAGGTTTGGAGAAAGGGGTAGGGTAGAAGGGAAGAGAGAAAGAGATGCACTAAAGAGGGGGAGACAGAGAGAAAGGAAGAAAGCGAGAAAAACAGATCACCAGTCCTGGCAGCAGCACTGATCCAGCTGATGGGATGTCCTGGGGCCCACACACACCTGGGCTTTGGGAGGGTATCTTTTTATGGATAAGTTTTCCCCACTTTGAAAACTGCGTTCTTGCTTTCTATGGAAATCAGTTGCCAGGTGCACTCCATTCTTCCAGACCTTTCTGAAAATGGGTCGGAGGGTCTTGGTGGTCTTGATCTCCCCCCTACAGTCCATGCCCACTTCGCAACCTCATTCCTGCACTTGAGCCGTGCCGTGCTTATCTCCAGGAGCCAGAACAAGGACGTTGGTCCCAGAAAAGTGCTGCCCTAACCTCCACATAGCCCCCTTCTCCAGCCACATCCAGTTCTTTCTCACAACATGTTATTACCAACAGTCCCTGTGTGTTATTACCAACAATCCTTGGTCAGCATCACAACTATCCAGCTGTTTCAGTATTTGAGACATGCACATTAGCCCCTTATCTTCTGGGCTTCTGCAGACATGCAGTGAGCATAAACACACCGCCAGAGAAACCCTGTGATTTCCATCTGTCCTGATTGCCTTTTAGAGGTAATTTAATGATCTGATTAAACAGTAACATTTTCAGTACATGGGAAGGTCATTTGCAGGAAGAAGAGAGGGAGCATGGTAGGAATGGCTTAGTTGAACAAGTTGATTTCTTTTGCATGGAGTGAAGGGAAGGTGTGTGTCCCAGGTGAGCAGCTCCTCTGACATGTGAGAGCAGTGAGCTTGCTTAAAAAAATCACATTTTGATGCACAAGGGTAATAACGAGCAGATTTTTACAGTACCATATGGTGTTATTAACAAACAAATCATATGTTAACTTGACATCTCTACCTTCAAGCTAACGTAGTCTGCAGCAAACATTAATTCCCCTGAGATGAAATCTGGAGCAGTACTAAGCTTTGGGATTGTATCCAGAGCAGTAACAGTAGCGCAGAAGTGATGAATTTCAGGCTTTCCAACCTCCAATACATGTGTTCCCACAATTTATTGGTTTCTTTATCAGCTTTGCAAAAACACAGCAAACCAAAACCCAGTTGGAGCAGGTGGAGCAGGGAGTGTTCATGCATCTGCCTAACAGGACTGCAGGGAGAGGAGCTGCTGTTTGAAATACATTTTTCCTGATGCAGAGAGCTATGATAAACTGATGGATATTTCATCTGGTGCACTCTGCTGCTGAAATTCAAACTGCAGCTGTGCTTCGCTGCAGCCCTGGGGCAGGAGCTAATTCCACCCCGCTCTGGGCTGGGGGACCCGGGGCAGCGAAGGAGGGAATGGTGTGTGGAGATGGGAGGGGGGAGAATGGGTGCATTGCTTTTGATTGCCTTCTTGTTTAACCCCCTAGCTGTCTTCAAGTTTTCTAACTGAAATCTCATCTTGGTACAGTGTATAAATCCCCTGAATACGAATCTCTTGGATTTGACCTGACCGTAGAAAGATTAGTTTCCATTGGATACCCTCATGAGCTGCTCAATTTTGTGTATGATCCTGCATTCCCAACCAGGTAAATGACTAACAGATCCCAACCCTGCCTGCTCCAGGCCTCCCATACTTGTTCTGTGATGTTCACAGGCGACATGTGAGGCCAGGCTTCCGGTTGTGGATATGAAGCCTGTGGCTGGCCACAGATCATGGGGAAGGGACTAATCCGGTATATGGGGGGCCTTTGCACACATGAATCCTTTCCTGCAAAGAGGAGTGTGCAAGAAAAGAACCCTGCTGAAAACATGGTCCAAAAATAGCTTTTCAAAACAAAGACAGCAGAGACACAATTGGATTGGGAGTGAAATCAGAATCAGGGGTAGAAGGAGCCATTACTGTCCAAGAGGCTGCTGGGATGTCTCATAACTTTTTTCTTTAATGATTTTAATTAGTAATGTCCTGGTGAGTAAGACATCCTGAAAATCAAGCTGACAGTAAACAAGAATAATAGTGAGACCAATCCAGTTCACCTGTCTAGATGAATCAAATATCAAAAGCATTTTATTTAGTAACTTTTTGATTTCATAACTTTGAGCTAAGTTAATGGTGCAAAATTACTAAATTCCTACATTTTGTCTTTTGGTGGGAGAGGTAAAAAGGGCATTGTTTGTTTTGAACAAAGCCTTTGATCTAACTCTGCACCTTTAATTTCTTTCCACTTGTGCCTTTGCTGGATTTTGCTTTCTTGACTCCTTTGGAGTTTCTTTACAAAGATTGGACCGGGGGTCTGTTGGTTTGTCGCAGTTTGAGCCTGGCAGCCTCCTTCCTTCCCTCCTCTCTGTGTATTTTACACCGAGAGTTGCTGCTGGCTGTGCCCTTGCCTGTAAGAAGGCAGAGCCCTTCACAAACCTGTGAGAGAGCTCTGTTAAATCTACTACCTTCATCCCAGGGAGGGGACAGAAGGGATATCTCTGTGGGGAAGTTGCATTCTCTAGATGCAAGCTGCTAGATAATTGAGAGTTTTGCCAGAGTCAGAACTGGGGATGTCCAAAGCATTTTGTACCATGGTGACATGTCCCATCTGGCTTTGTCTGTGACAGAGCCATGAAAAAGAGGAGAGAAATTCCTTTATCACACCTTGCTGTTCCCTGCAGCCCAACAAGGGTGTCAGGGGTATGACCCTGTGCAGGAGGCCCACAGCTCCCGGGGAGGTGCACAGCTCTGGGGGCAGTGGGGAGCAGGTCAGGTGTGTCTCTCACCTGGTGGTGCCAGGCTCTGGTTGCTCACCTGCCTCCAGCTAAAAGGGACAGTAGGGACCCCATCTGCATCATAACAGCAGCTCCCTTCTATGCCCCATGCCAAGTGAGCAAAGCTGTTCTAGAGCTGTTCCAGCTGCTGTTAAAATGGTCACCCCTTGATGCACTCGCCTCTTCATATCCTAAATTGCTTTCTTAACAGAGGCCTGGTGTTTGATACCCACTATGGAAACCTGCTGAAAGTTGATGCCTATGGGAACCTCCTAGTGTGTGCACATGGCTTCAATTTCCTCAGAGGGTGAGTGCAGACTCCTGGCTGTTCTTTTTGCCTTAATACACCCTATTGTATCAATGATCCTCGGGGCACCTGTTGTATAAGGAGTCACAGGGACTCCATGAACAGCAGATGCTCTTTTGATGTTCCTACAGCTCCAGGATTAACTGGGGATGCATTGAGGGTCTCAGGTACAGCAACAGCCCAGATGTTTACAAGGGAAAGGGCTGTGCCACCGCAGGCACATCCGTAGTGTGCTGGACATAGAAGAATGTGTGCTGTTGGGAGGAGTTGATGGGATCATCCAGGGGCTGTTCAGCTGCCCTGGCACAGTTTAACATCAGCAGCTTGTCGGTCAAGACAAAGCCATTGCATGAGAACCTGTGTCCCATCAGGCTCCACAGCCATTGCTAAGAAAGTCTGAGGGCCTGAGCTGGCTTGGGATAGGAACAAGCTTGCTCTACCTCTCTGTGTTTCTGACCTTTGAGGGTGTCAGAACAGAGCATTGCATGCTCCTGCAGCCTACCCTGGCTGCTCGTGTTTCTTGTCCCAGAGAATGTGCTTTTGGAAGCAGAGAGGACTGCAATGCCATGTGCCTGATGTATCCCAGCAAATCCCCTCTCCCACGTTCCTGCTGCAAGGGCACATGAATGGAAGGCAAGGCAAGCTCAGGGCCCCCAGGCTGACAAAGTCATTGCAGTCCTCCAAGTCCTTGCATCAGGACTCCATAATTTAGAACAAAGCCCTTATATGTGCACTGAAGTTCCTCTTTGAGCCTGAAGTGATCTTTAGAAGCTCCAGAAATCAAGGAGACCAGAATAATGATATGATTTCAGTCATTGCCACCCTTCTGATGAATTGCAGAGGGCCCTGAGCGAGCCTCCTGCAGCAGAGCCTGCACACCCCAGGCTGAGAGCTGCTGGGGGAGTGGAGAGCAGCACATGGAAAGTGGGGGAGAGTTTAAGATAAGCAAACAATAAAAGTGCAGATGATTTAAAGCATCCTTCGAGCCAGCAGCATGGGGCTTAAGGTTGAGCTGTGGACTCTGGACCACTCTGTGTCCCTGTGTGGGCTCTGCTCAGTTTGCTGGCTCAGCAATGAGGGCTTTGTCCTGGCTCTGCTGGAGTCAGAGCAGCCCAGGGAACACCCCTGGATACACTTTTGTGCCAACAGTGCATGTGGGGAAGCTGGGTGTTGGTTAAAGCACAGAAGACTTTGGTTAGCAGACCCCACTACAACTCAGTTTTGCAGGTCAGCACATTTTGTCTTTGTTATGTTTTGTGGTTTCACTTTTCTCAACTTTATTTATTCTCAGGCCTGAAACACGGGAGCAATATCCAAATAAATTTATCCAGAGAGATGACACAGATAGGTTTTACATTTTGAACACATTATTCAATCTACCAGGTGAGTCTAATGTGAGCCAACACCATCCTCTTTCTGTGCCTTTTAAGGCACTAAAGCTTTGCTGATGTTATACCCTGCTTTTCTGTTTGGGTTTTTTTAGGTGACCTTTCTTCCTTTGGGCACAAGGCCCAAAGTTAGGTGGCTGTATGATGTTGTCCTTGTGTTAAAATCTCCCTCTGTTTTCTTGCAGAGACCTACCTGTTGGCTTGCCTGGTGGATTTCTTTACTAACTGTGACCGGTACACGAGGTTCGTATTCCCTCCACTTCGAGGTGTTGCTGGAACAGTAAGATTGTTATGATATTATACAAGAGCAATACAGCACAGATGGAGCTGCTCTTAATAGCAGTGGAGGCCTCTCAAGTGATTTTGGTGGGGAAAAGCTCAGGCCTCCTGTAATTTAGTGGTGATGAGTTGATCTGTGTGTCCAGCAGAGGCTGGTTGTGAAGGTTTCCTTCACAGGGTACATCAGTACCAACATACTGACTGACACTGATATTTGGGGGGCAGCTTCTAGGACTGCAGGCTTTTTACAGTGTGATCACAGGCACCATTCAGTTCATTTTGAACCTATGTCCATTGGAGCCATGTCTGAACTGGTAACTGAAAGTCTGAATTTCCTCAGACAGTTACCACAAGTGCTTCATGCCATAATAAAGGACACTGCACACTTAGAGGTGAAGTACTCAGTGTGGTGTAAAAGGCTGTTTGTGCAGCATGAGTATTTACCTTGCTGTCAAATACATAGAAGCATAAAAATAAGCTGTGAATGCTGCTGTGCTGCTCATCACCTCATGTGATGGGTCATCTTTGCATTTATGTGAGCGCAAGTCAAAGGTTTAATGGGATTTCAGCTGGGAGCAGGGGAACTGTTTATGCTGGCAATCCATCAGATTAAGTACTTTTTCTCAAGAGAGGCATGATGATTGCTGTCATAATAAATACAGGTCTGTGTAATCCTTCTTGATTTCTTCTGATGCAAGCTGTCATGGCTGTCTCAAAGATACCTCCAGAGTGTCTTCTAATTTCTAATGTTAACTCTAAGTGTGCAACACAGAAGCAGTTCCTCCTCTCAGCAGCATTGCATTTAGCTGATTTCCATGACACTCCCTGCTCTAGTGCTGGAAAGATGGAGAAAAAGTACCACTCTGTTTATTCCCTCAGTACTATTTATCTTTAATAAAATGCTGCAAACTGCATGTTTGCAGTCTTTTTACCTTGTTGTAATACTGTGGGTGAGAAGTAAGAGCTGCAGTCGCAGGAAGCTGTAGTACTGCTGGGGAGGCACAGACATTCCTGGGTAACCCACGGCTCCTGTTAACTCCAGTTGTAGCCTTCTTTCAAGTCTGAGCTGCACTAAAGCAGTAGATAAGAAACCATGATGGCAAGATGAAAACACGAGCTCCAAACAGCATTTTGAACTTGCTCCTTGGTGTATTTCTTACCTGCTGTGACTGTATGCTAAAATCTCTCTTGTGTCTCCTCACAGCTGTGAAACAGGGTTTAAGGATGGAGACCTCTTCATGTCCTTCAGGAGTATGTTCCAGGATGTCAGAGATGCTGTTGACTGGGTTCATTACAAGGTGACTGCAAGAACTCCCTGGGACGTGTGTGGTTGTAACTGGGTTAGAGGGGCTGGTTTGCAACTCCTGAGCTCAGGTGTTCTCTGCCTCCTCTGGGCAAGGGCCCTGCTTTGCCGCCTAGTGAGCAAATCATAGATTGCAGTTGCGTGGGAGTAACTCAAGATCTCAACTGCCCTCCTAGTATGGGAACATACCTGGCTTGGCTTCCCATTCCTTTTTATTATGCCCAGATTCCATTTTTGTACTGTAATTCATGGGTTTTAGAGCGTGATGCCATGAGGGTATTTGCACTTCAAATCTACAACTTGAACAATGTCCTAATTATTAAAGCAGTATTCTACTGCAAATTGTTTTCATTGGCACTATCCTATGTTGTCTAAAAAGTACCTGCATTAAAGAGAAAAATACATCAGCTGTTCTGTAATTAGAGAACAGCATTTAATCTTCTGCACACACTTGTGAACAAATTCAGAATATAATTTTGTAAGCATTAACATTTGGTTAAAGACCTGATTTTCTTGTTCTCCCTCATTCAAGCAGTCTGTTGGGTGGGATGGAGAACCATCATAGGAGAACCCTGCTCACAGTTGTACTTGTGGTAGTCCATTCACCCCTGCAAAAGTTAGGAATCTATTTTTCTTTCCTTATGCAGTGTTGTGTGATACATGTTGGAGTTGGCCTTTGACTAAAGCATTATGGTCAGTGTTGGAGACAGGTCGTTAACTGTCTTGTTTGGTATGGCAAATCTATTTTTTGTTTGTTTCTATTGTATTCCCTTCTGAAAGGGTTAAAATGCTGTTGAAGTGGATTATTTACCATGGTGAGGGAATCGATGGATCACAGAGTTTGTGATGGTCCCTGCTACTCAAAGCCTCTCATCTCTAGAGTCACGGGTTCAGATTCGCCCTGGTTTGTACTTTCACAGCATTTTAAAGTGTGAAAGTTGGCATTACTTTGTTGTCTCTTACATCATAAGTTTCCATGACCTCACTGGGTTCTGTTCTTTCTATTTCAGGGATCGCTTAAGGAAAAGACCCTTGAGAATCTGGAGAAGTACGTGGTGAAAGATGTAAGTGTGAAGTTACTTTCCTTATGCTATGTGACATTCAGTACTGACTAAGCGGGCAAGAAATAAACATGCTGATTTGCTTCACTAAATCACAAAACAGCTGAGGCTGTGATTTCTCTTGTAATAACCAAAGACAAAGTGGAAAGTTTGGATGTAGCCTTTATTCTGAGCCAGTGACCCACATGATTTCATATTGATGTGCACAGTGTTTTACATAAAATATAAAAGTCAGAGGAAATGTTACCCAGGTGAACACATGGCAAAGCTCATGTTGCTTCTTTCAGTGGTGAAAGCAAATGTGTTCCCTGCCCATGTTTTTCTGCCCAAGCGAACCTCTCTTTAAAAAGCAAAAGTTGAGTGTCTTTTTTAGCCACAAGTATTCTTTTGCCACCCAACAGAAAACTTACACTTAGCCATGAGGCACTGAGAGAAAGATCATGAAAGACTCACCAGTGTCTAGTCCCTTGATAACCCCAAATTGTGTGTTCAGCAAATCTAATTGAGCAAGCTCCAGTGGTTCCCTTACTCCTGCCACCTCTGCAGTGTGCAAGGCCCCTCTGGACCACTTTTGGAATAAGTATTTTTTGGTTTAGATGTGCTCTGTGGTAGATTATCACTTTAAAGCAGTAAACCTTGTTTCTAGTTACATGCCTACAGAATTGCTAGGTAACTGTTCAGTGAGGTAATCAGCTATTTTGGCAGTGGACTGAGATTTCAGATTCAATAAAAATAGCCCCAGGAATAAATTCTCCCTAATTTGAGGTTGGAATTATAATGCGTTCCAACTTGTGGCTCGTGAGCTCAGATTTCACCTGCCTCTGGGCCCATTTCGGGAACGGACTTGGAGCTGGAGCAGATCGGTGGGAGCAGCACAGGGTGCCTGGCACTGTGGTTGGCAAAGGCACTGCAGCCCTGCTGAGCCCTTCCCCCTCGCCTTCCTCCCCTGGGCTGTGCTCTGGAGGGGTTCCCTGGATGGACCAGCAGCTTTCCTGGCTCTGGCCAGTGCACAACACGTGAGTTTGCTTGCTTGATGGTTTGATTTGCCTTTTTTTTTTGTCTGGTGGGATCATAGTTGAGTGTTATTCCCATGATGAATGTCTGTAACTTTTGTGTGTGACTTGTTCCCCTTGGCTTCCAGGGGAAGCTGCCACTGCTGCTCAGCCGCATGAATGAAGTGGGGAAGGTGTTTCTCGTCACAAACAGCGACTATAAATACACAGATGTAAGTGCTGCTTGAATTGTTGGGGATCATGGAATCATGGAATAAGCATAAGCCAGCCATTTGGATGGGTTTTGATGGGACACCTTCTGGTGGAAAATTGTGTTTTTTCTAACCTATATGTGGGATGGGTTAGTGGTGGATGCAGATTAAGTCTTGAGTCACCTTTTGTAGTTCTGGCACTGAGCTAGTATAGGCCTGGCTTAAGTCCCTCTGTGCCTCACTCAGTTCCTCAGCAATTAAAAGGCTGAAAGAGAAAGAGATACTCCATTTTGGACTTTAGCATCCTTTAAAATGCAGTTTTTCCCTTTCAAGTGAGATAGATTGAGTACAGGACATCAAACCAAGGTCCTGGAGAGGTCTGAGACCCAGAAAGGGCTGTCTCCTAAGCTGAGAAATAAACATGGTTACTTCCAACTCCAGGTGAATGTCAGGATGTTGCAATACTGCTGATCTAAAGATTTACAGACCATTTTAAAACATTGCAAGATATACCTGAAGCAGTGTGCAGTTTTCTGAGGAAACTGCGTTATTTGATTTTAAAAACTACTGGTTGGATTCCTGTCACTGTCCTGTTCCATTCATTTTGTCTCCAAACCTTAGGCTGGCTTCTCTGTAAAATCTGAAAATAAAGTTCTGCAATCTGAAGAGATAAAATCAGAAAAGTATGCTTTTATAAACTACACAAATGTATGTTTAAAAGCACATATTTAAATACTTTCTTTCTCTCTTTTAGAAAATTATGACTTACTTGTTTGACTTTCCACATGGACCAAAGGTATGTGAATTCTAGACTGCAGTTGCGATAGACAGTGATGTGCCTAATTATCTGTGTAGCTGGAAAGCATTTTAATCCTGCTTCATCAACTGCATGGGATTAACTGCTTTAATCTGGTTAAAATACACTTGCTGTTTGGTGTCCTGTTTGAATGGGATCAAAGCAAATACAATGTAACAAAGAAAAAAGGGGCATCATCTGGTCTCAAATGATAATCTGTGTTAATGATAACATTATTTCAGTGATAAAACATTTCAACTGTGGCATTCTGTAGCCAGGTTTCTTAGAAATAATGCATAATGGTTTAGATGTTGTTTTAAAAAGCCATGATGGAAAGGAAATACTTTTATAAAACAGAAGAAACGTTTATGGCTGATCGTGCCTTAATTATTGTAACTCCAGAAGTTTCAGTCATGCTTTTTTTTTTTTTTTTTTTTTGTTTTCTGAGGTCAAAACTCAGCCCTGCAACTTTTGGAGAAAGGCTTATGATACAAATTTATACTTCTCTTTCAGTCTCCCAGTGAGAGGCTATCTTATGCTCAAAAGATGTGTTCTCACACTGCTTTAAAGGCAGAAAGCAGCCAAGGGAGAAATTCTGAGAGCATAGAAACTCACCACAACTGATAGCTAAAGCCCTGTGCTGTGGTCTTGATCTCACAAAGTGCAGAAACATGGAGCAGAAAGGGCTCGATATCCTTTGGGCAGGGCTGTGATTCAAAGCCATGCTCTGTGGAATAGAGTCCAGACATTCTCCCACTCTTGGCAAAAGTACCAGCGTGGCCTTGTGAGATGAAGCTGTGGAGTTGCAGGTGTCTGGATCTGCACAGGATGTCACCTTCAGGAACAGAGGCAGGGTGTCATTTACAGCATCCTTTTACATGGCAGCTGTGCCCTGACAGGGATGTTCAGTGCTGTTCTCCTGTCTCACACCACGTCCTCAGCCCCCACTTCAAGGCTGGGATTGGATGGGCTTGTGGCAAAAGGGGAATGCTTTAGGAGATGGTGCTGGCAACCCACCATTGTCCCACAGGAGGCACGAGCTGAGGGATTTTGATGGACCAGCAATGTCACAAGGTTATAGCTATGGACAGTGACAATCCAGTTAAACTCCCTGTGGTTTTCTGTGTCGTGCCTGATTCTGGGATTTGTTTTTGCCTTTGTAGCCTGGGAGTGCCCATCGGCCATGGCAGTCCTACTTCGACCTGATCCTGGTGGATGCACGAAAACCCCTCTTCTTTGGGGAGGGCACCGTATTGCGGCAGGTGGACACGGTGAGTGGGCAGTGGAGGGTGCTCCATGGCTGGAAGGGCTCCTGCACCTCCTGTATGACATTTCTCAGTGACAATGGGCAATGCAGTGTTTAGGCAGGACCTGCTCTAGAGGTTGTGGGCTGGAGTTTTCTCTTAGTGATTCCTGAGGAACCCCATCATCTCAAGGCTTTGCTGGCTTCCCTAACGTACTGCAGGTGACAGGAAAGCAACCTATGGGCTGCTTGGGACTGACAGAGACAGACAGACAATGAGTGAAGTATCAATATAGAAAAGAGCCAGACGATCAGCTGTTCAGCACTAACACAACACCTCCTTCCACAGGTGACCGGGAAGCTGAAGATTGGTACCTACACTGGCCCGCTGCAGCACGGCATTGTGTACTCAGGAGGTGAGGCAGGAGCCCTTCCTGTTCTGTGCAGTGGCTCTGACATAGCCTTCAGCCACTCCAGCTGTGAGAGGACTTGTGCTAGGCAAGGTTGTGCTTCCCAAAGCACATTGTTTTGTGCCCTTTGAACACTGCTTCAGAAGCTCTCCATGATCAGAGCTGCACAATGCAGGGAAGAGATGAACCCGTTCCTCCTCAAATGTCCTTTTCTTCCTTGCCAGGGAGGGTCTGGAAAATCCCTGCAGGGCTTGTGGTGGAGGGGTGGCTGCAGCTGGCCCAGAGCAGTGTCCCCAGCTGAACCTAAAGATGCTGCCAGCAGCATGACCACGCTTGGAAGGTTCTGCCAAGCCAGGGAAGGACCGTGGGTGGATTGAGAGCTGTCTGTGACACCCAGGGCTCCGTTACTCTCACATGGGGTGGGAGGCAGCATGGCCGCTGTTGCTGTTGTTCATGTAGGGGTGTGCATGGGCAAAGCTGCTCCTGGGTGAACTCCCAGGCAAGTGAGCAGTGTCCAGGGCAGCCATGGTCAAGCAGTGGAGGTTTCTGGGAGGAAAATGCACCTGTTTTGGCTCACTGTTCTGAGCCATGCCATTGTTCTCTCAGGCTCTTCGGACACAGTCTGTGACCTGCTGGGGGCCAAAGGGAAGGATATCCTGTACATTGGAGACCATATCTTTGGAGACATCCTCAAATCCAAGAAACGCCAGGGCTGGCGAACCTTCCTGGTGATCCCCGAGCTGGCGCAGGAGCTGCACGTCTGGACAGACAAAAGCGGTCAGGAGCCGGGCAAGCCCCTGGCCAGGCTTTGCTCTTGCTTGTCTGATGCTGCACCCCTGAGATCGCCAGGGCTTAGGGGTGCAGGGGAGAGATCACCCTGGCTTGCCACTGTTCCTTTTGGCCCTTTTCCCTGGGTGTGGATGCTGGTGGCAGGAGCTGGGGTGCCTCTCTGTGGGCTGGCCTTGGGGTCCCAGGCCTTTCTTGTGCTCTTTACCAGGCTTTTGTGTGTAATCAGCCAACTGCTGCCTTGGCCATGGGAGAAGCTGCAGCTGGGTGGGGTTGAGTTGTTCCTCATCCATAACCCCAGAACCTCCTCCCCCTCTGCATATATGAAGCCGTGGCTTTTATGTTAAAAAATTTCTGACAAGACCTGGTTATTCTCCCTGTAATGCCTGAGCCATGACTGCTCTCCCATCTGCAGGGAGTCCCTATTCACCAGCTGCTTCCTCCTCGTTCCTCCCACTCCCTCTGCTGCTCTGCTGCCAAAGTGCTGTGTGTTTCCCATCCTCCAGCGCTCCTGCTTTTCTCCCAGGTTTGCCCTTTGGTGTGTAAATAGGGCTGGGGGTTATGCAAGCTGCCCCATGGCTGGTTGGAAGGCTTTGGTGAGAGAGAGCTGCAAAGGTTCAGCCTCAAAAACCAAAGGGCCAACCAGAAACCAAGCCCAAAGTTCTGCCCATAGCACAGAGTGTGATTGACCCCTCTCCCTGCCCGGAGGCCATGAGGTGCTTCCAGTGTCCCTCTGCTGCCATGCAAGGGGAGTGGGCAGGGAAGTGGGTTCACTTGCAGCCCTTTTCATTTCAACAGTTTAAACTTACCTTTTTCCCGTTTCTTTTCTGGATTTTCCAGCCCTTTTTGAAGAGCTACAGAGTCTGGACATTTTCTTGGCCGAGCTGTACAAGTGAGTGTTCAAACAGGGACAGCTTTCCTGCTGCCTCTCCCGGCTAACGAGTGGCAATGACAAAACCTTGGGGTTGGGTTAGCGGCACTGCTGCCGGAGCCTTGACTCGGGCCTGGGCTCTGCCCACAAGCCCAACCTTGCCCTCCAGACCAGCCTCCCTCCCCCAAGCCCCATCCCACAGCATCTGGTTCTGAAAGACTTTTCACACCATGTATTTACCTTCTCGCCTGTAACTAGGCATCTGGACAGTAGCAGCAATGAACGCCCTGACATCAGCTCCATCCAGAGACGCATTAAGGTACCAATCATCAAAATCCCTTTTCATCCTTCTGGATCCCAAAGGGCTTAACAACCCAACCCCACTGCTCAGTCCTGAAATGCTTTGCTCTGCCTTTGGGTGGGCACAGCAGGCTTGGCAAAGCCACTTTGTCTCAGCTCACTGGTGTCACTGGCACTTCTGAAAGGCAGCCTGGTCTGGAATAGGGTCCCCTTCTTCATGCTCACAGCAGCACTGGCTGAGGGTGTTCCCTGCTGCAGTACATGGCACTGGCACACACAGGCTCAGAGGGGCTGTAGCCTCTGGTTCAGCCAGCCCTGGGGTGCCAGTACTGGCCCTGAGCCTGCTGCCACCTTCCTTTGTTAGCTGGGGCTCAGCTGTGCCCTGATGCCACGGGAGCATTGGGCACAGAAAGCTTTGCTGGAGATCCTTGCAGGTCTCATGTAGCCCCCAGCCCTCAGGGCGCTCCACCTCAGTGTTGTCATGGCTCTGAGGTGCTGCCTGCCTGGCCCAGGATCTAACCTGCCCTTTCCTCATAGAAAGTGACCCACGACATGGATATGTGCTACGGGATGATGGGGAGCCTCTTCCGCAGCGGCTCTCGGCAGACGCTGTTTGCCAGCCAGGTGATGCGCTACGCTGACCTCTATGCAGCCTCCTTCATCAACCTCCTCTACTACCCCTTCAGCTACCTCTTCAGAGCCGCCCACGTCCTGGTGAGCTGCAATCCCAGGGAGGTGGGCAGGGGTCCCAAAGGTGCCCATGCTTGTGTCCAGAGGACACAACAGCACCTTGGAGGGTTGGGTGGCATTTTATAGACCGTAGACCAAACAGTTGCATTCTGGGGTTTGCTCTCCACGTGTCTCAGGGAGGTACCCTGGGACTGGGACAGCCCTTGTCACCTCCTCTCTCTGTTCCACATGCAGATGCCACACGAGTCCACAGTAGAGCACACGCACGTCGACATCAACGAGAAGGAGTCGCCGATGGCCACGCGCAATCGCACCTCTGTGGATTTCAAAGATTCCGACTACAAGCGGCACCAACTGACCCGTTCCATCAGTGAGATCAAACCGCCCAACCTCTTCCCCCAGGCACCTCAGGAAATCACACATTGCCACGATGAAGATGACGATGAGGAAGAGGAAGAGGAGGAAGAAGAGGAGGAAGAGGAATAAGAAGGAAAAAACAAAGTATTTCTGAAGTTAAACCATGACTCAAGCAGTGATCAGGAATGGATTCTGTTGTTGGGGCCCTTGGGGTGATGGGTTGGGGGGTGTGATTCTTGCAAAGGCACATTTTGAAAGTATTTGGAAACTTCTAACAAATTAACACTAATTAGGAGGAGACCCTTGTTTTCAGTTTTGCAGACGGTTCAAAAAGCTGATGGATTCTACCTGGTTGGTGCATTCAGATTGGACTGCCCGCCTGTGCTGCCATGCTACTCCCATTGCATTTCGGGATGCTGCATGTTTCTCCCTTTCCCATCGTGTTTAATTTGGTTTCCATTTGAACAGTGTCCTGTGAACGGTTTTTGGCATTTGTTACATTCTCTGTGGAGACAGAAGGGATGTGCTGGGCCTTGCAGGAGACAAAATTATCCAAAGCCTGCTGCCCACTAGGTTGTCTGCCCTTAACCCTCTGCTCCTGGGTTACATAATCCCCCCCTCCACGTGTTAGCCAGGGTGTTGCTGTGCCTTCCAGCACCCAGTTTACCTTCTGTTGGTGTGAGTTTCTCTCTGTTAGTGGTTTGACTCCTCCAGCCGTTATGGATGGCAGTGAGATTCCAGCTCTTGCACATCTACCATACATGTTTCACCTTGTAGCCGCTTGTTATCTTCTCCCAGTGTCTCCAGGCTCTCTCACCATCAGCATGTGATGCATGATTTCCAGGGCATTTCTCAGACAGCTGAGCTGCACACTCTGTTCTCAACTCCTCCAGTTTCAGCAGTAAATATTAACCCAGGAGCTTGAAGCTGCTGCTTTAGCATTAACATTAGTCACTCTGTGTTCCTCCTGACCTTTCTGTCCTCTCAACTTTTAAGTGAAGCATCCCAAAACCAACCCCAGCCACCATCTGAAGTGAAAGGGCCTGTTGTGCCAGGGTGCTGCAGGCCACATGGGCCTGCCCTAAACTAGGAAACAGCACATGCCACAGGGCTAGCCCCACAGTGGGAGCCGGGGAGCTCCCGGCCATCCGGCAGCTGCCTTGGACTTTGGTCTGGTGCAGAGCAAGCGGAGCCTCATCGCTGGCCGTGGTGGGCAAGGCTGCGTCCCTGGCCAAGGAGGGTGATGGCTGCCGTGTGGGGACTGGGGGTGTCCCCAGGGATGGGCAGGTAGTCCTTGTGCCTGAAAGCCAGCCCAGGGAAGGCATGGAGCTGGCACAGAGCTGGGCAGCAGTGCCCTGTGGTTTTCCTCTGAGTCATGGGTGCAGCCTCCCTTACTCCAGCCTCTGCCGTTCGCTGCAAAGGGATTACAATGAGGGCCCTCTTGTAATGAATTTGACTGTTGTTTCAGTACCATAAACTCATTTAATTTCTTTTTTCATTTTAAAGTACCTTAGTAGAAAATAGAAGAAGAAAAACCACACCACCAACATCTGAGCAGGAAAATGCTGCTCTAGTGGCAGTTGTTCAAGTCAATAAATGATGATGTTTCTAAGAAATGCCTGGTGCTTTGTGGTGTGCTGCTGAGATAGTGGGAAGAAGTCTATGGAGTCCCAGCAGGATGGGTGACTGGGAAAGAGTGAGAGCATCTCTGGGAATTGGTCATGTGAAGCACTGATGAGCAGTGGCAGTGGATCTTGCTGTAAGGGCACGCCTGGTCCTCACAATGCCCCAGGAAGCAATGGAAGCACAAGGCTGTTGTTATCACCTTATGCATCAGCTAGGAAAGCATGGGGAGGGCAGAGAAACATTCTGGCTTGGACACAGAGAGTAAGGAGGGGCTTTCCACATGGTGGGAAGGGCAACTACCTCCAACACTGTCTTTCCAAGGCTGTTTCCCACAGACATTACCAAGGACCACTTAGTGCCCCTCTGCCCCTGTAAGACACATGCCCAGGGTGGCACCTGGGCACAGCACAGCCTGTGCTCGCCAGGAACTGCAAACTTGCTTAAATAGACAAGGATACCCAGGGAAGGTCAGTGCTGCCACACAAGACTGTGCCTGGCTAAGACAGGCAGCCCCAGGCACTGCTGAGCTCAACCCTCCCCTACAAACAAACTTCTCGTGTCAACCAAACCAGACCTGGGAGGTTCCCCCATAGCATCACCACAGAACAATGTTCAGTACCAGGGCCCAAAGTGCCAGACAGAAAAGCAACACTAAATGGCAACAGCTGGTGGCCAACACTCAACACCTGACACTTAAGGGATTGCTGAAAACTCCAGAGCACTGGGTCCCTGGCACCTCAGTTTTGGGGTCTGCAGAGGAGCTAACATGTACCCACAGTGAGGCTGGCTGGAGGAAGGGTTCCAGGGAGCTGTTCCCGAGCCCTTTCACCAAAGGCCATGCTGGGCTCTGCTATGTTTAAACTTTGTTTCTCCAAGTATAGCGACTTGAATTTTTAAAGCTTTAGCTCAGCAGCTGGGGGAGGCATGTGGCTGCGGGAAGGGAGGTCTGGGGAGCTCCATGCATTCCTCCTTCCCAACCAGTCACCACAAATAGCTCACTCCCA
This sequence comes from Rhipidura dahli, assembly GCA_013399225.1. Classification (NCBI taxonomy): domain Eukaryota; kingdom Metazoa; phylum Chordata; class Aves; order Passeriformes; family Rhipiduridae; genus Rhipidura; species Rhipidura dahli. Next base: position 249,117 of record VXAC01004707.1, on the reverse strand, counting down.
GCCCAGGGCTATTTCTGACTGAGATGGGGAGAAGAGTCTTCAAGGCTGGAGCAATGGAAAGTATTTGACCCTCACTTCATGGTGGGAAAATGTTGGGCAAAGCCTGACAGACACACAGGCACTGCCTAGCCTTGCACCATCCTGTCCATCCTGTGCTGGCTCCACCATGAAGTTGTGGTAACTCACGGACCACGAGCCAGGGTGAAGCTTCTTGCCCCAGCTGGCACTGGGGACACGGTCACAGCCCAAGTTTCCAGCCCACACCTTCCTCAGGCAGCTCCCCATGGCTCATCTGCACCAGCTGCCCCTTCCCAGAAGCCGGTGGCCTGGCAGTACCTGTGTCTCCAATCACTCTGCAGAGCCTCAGGAAAAGCTCCTGCTGCTCTCCCTGCAGCCTGTCCCCTAGCCCAGGGACAGACCTGCTTTGCTTTAGCCCACCAGCTGTATTCTCTCCTGCAGCAAAAACCTGGTGGATGCCAGGCGAGTATGGAGGGAGCAGGCCTCAGCCCCTGCCCTGAGCTCTCCCTGACCTGATTTCTGGCTTCTCCCACTTTCCCCAGCACCTCACTTCCAGCTCCCCTGCCCCACAGAGCCGGAGGGGCTCACGGGGGCTGCACCAACCAAGCCCTGCCAGGGCCAGCAGCCCGAGGCTCGCTGCCCTCAGCCACAGTGCTGCAGACGGCCTGTGGGCCCTGCTGCTTCTGACCAGGTCACAGCCATCAGAGCTGCTCCCAGCTCCTCTTCACGCCACCTCCTCGCTCAGCAGAGCAAGGCCCAGCTGCAGCTCGGTGTCAGGACATGCCCGACCATGATGGACTCACTCAGCCCTGTGTCAGTCCCTGAGCAGCAGCCAATTCCAACCTCCGGCCTCAAGGCCCAGCACGGCAAACACGGATAAAGCAATTCTGTAATTTCAGAGCCACTGGTCCACCCTGGCCCTGCACAAGGATGCTTTCCCTACAGGAGACCAGCCCTGGGGTGCACTGGGCTGCAGAGCCTGGCCCTGGCGGGAGGTACTGCTGGAGCACTGAGGACAGAAAAGCCCCAGATACAGCTTCGGGCACTGCGCCCGCCCTGCTGCCACAGTGTAGCCTGGGCCTGAGCAGCCAAAACCCATCCCACCTCCCCTAAGGGATCTGGCCTCTTACACCCTCCCTTCCAGAAGTCCTGGGCTCTCTCTATCCTGCTCCTCCTTCCTGCTGCTAATTACCACCAGAGCCAGCCCCGAAGTTGGCCTCCACATTAATTCTCCTTACATCGTGCTTGCAGCATCCCACCACCCTCCACCAGCTGCCAGGACAGGCACACCCAGGGGAGCAGGAGTCCTCAAGGACCTGCCACTCTGCCCTGCTGATGCAGCACAAAGGAGCGAGGCCCAGAGCAATGGGGCCATCCTGCAGCACAGAAGCAGGGACAGAGGCTGCACTGGGTGCAGCAAAAATCCCCCACTAGGTTTGAACACCTGCTGCCCAACTTGCTAACCAAGGGTTTGGCAGCTCAAGACCTGAGCATGGAGGAAAGCCTGGTGCAGGGAGAGCAGCTGGGTGAAACAGCCGCGAGGAGGAGAGGGGCTGAGGGATGGCAGAAACATGATATGGGCACATGGCAGGGCTGTGTCTGACACACAGGAAAGGGGCTGCTCCTCCACCAGTGTGAGCTGGAAGTGATGGTGGGCAAGGGACTAAGCACAGGCTTGCTCTCCTGCTCAGAAATGTCTCCACTGCCCGAGTCCCAACATGAGGGGAGAAGGTGGCAGCACCCAAGTGCAGGGGGACTCACTCCACCAGCTGCTCCTGTCCCACGGAGTCACCGCCGTCCCCAGCCACATCCCTCACGGGTGACCCCCAGCCCTGCCTGGCAGGAACACGCGCTACAGACAGACGGCATCTACACTCAGAGACAAACATGACCTATGGAGAGCAGGTTGTAAATAAGGGGTTTTTATTACTGAAAGAAAAAGACCCTCACCCTTGAGGGAACTTCAAAAAGTCAGCTGCTTGCCATTGCCACCAGCCTCCCAGCCAGCCCCTGATCAGCAAAACCACCAGCACAGCCCTCCCCAGCTTAAGGACTTACAGGCCCAGACCCACCAAAGTGAAGAGCAGCACCGGGTTCTAAAGGAACGAGATCCGGCCTCTCTGTGGCTCTTGGCAGCTGAAGTGAAGATTGAAGACTGTTAAATGTGCCAGTAGCAGAGATGTGGGTACCGGATCACAGACATCAGCCCCACCACCCACATGCCAAAATCTGTCCCTTGGAAATGAGGGGGGAGCATAGAAGAGGGAAAAATGCATAAACTGGAATGTTCAACAGAAAAAAAAAATCATCATTTATCTAAAAAGAATAGAAATAAACAAAATGCTTTAAAACAAAATCACAAAATATACAAATAAATCTGGTACAAAATAAATAGGAAAGATTGGAAATCTACAACAAAATTGGAATAATTATAAAATTAATTCGTATGACAATCAGTATATGAAACGTATACACTTCATTCAGGATTCCAGTTGTGCTTATTCAGGTTTATGTACACACACGGAAATACTGTAGTCAGAATACTACAACTCTGGAAACCCGAAGTCATGTACAATATGATACAATTTGCAAAGACCACATACGATGGCAAGACACAGGGGAGAGCTGGCTGGAGTGGGATCAGACAGCCATGAAAATGCACTGGGAAGGGAGAGCTGCCACGCTCCAGAATGGGGGGACCAAGGCCGAGCCAGCAGCAACCAGGACAGGGCTCGGGGCAGCCAGGAAGGAGAAAGGTTTGGTGTGAGACCTCCAGCTGCTGAGCAGCAGCTGCTCACGGCTTCCAGAAACACATCTCAACTAGTCAGGGTTTCAGATTCACTGTGTTTGGCATCCAGGCACCTGCCCAGTGATTCAGGTGTCAAGGCTGGCTCTGCTGGAGAAAAAATACACCAAGAGCTCCAAGGTCCCTCAGAAGGGCCTCACCCTGAACTGCTCATAAGCCACCTTTGTGCTCAGGAGAAGAACATGGATCAAACAGGACCAGAGCACTGCTGCTGAGGTCCTGGTGGGTTTCCACTCTCCGAATTCCATGTGGTCTCCAAGGAAGGCAGAGTCCCTTGAGCAGCATCTCCTACCCTCAGTGTGAGAAATGAAAACAGAATGGCTACAGAATGGCTACAGCATGGCCCATTCCCAACTGCTGCCCCTCCTTCTCACCTTCCTGAACAGTCAGCTGAAGCCCAGCAAGAGGAGCAGAGGAGCAGCTGCGGCCAATGTGAGCACAGCTGTCACAGAAGCCACGCTGCTGAATCCGAGCCAGCACAACACAGAAGGACAGAGCACGTACCCTGGGTGAAAACCCACCAGCCAAGCCAGACCAGCCCAGCCCAGCCTGCTGGACCTGAGATTTTAAAGCAGGAATGACACTAGAGCTGATCTAGGCCCAGCCAGTCTGTCACTTCTCAGAAGAGGAGCTCATCAGGAACCCCTCACCCTCCCACAGTGATCTTTGGGACATGCATTCCACATTGGCACTTCCAACTAAAGGCATCTGACACCAACTAGTTTCTCACTTGTATTTGGAAGGATTTGGTTCAACAGTGATGCCCAGAGGATAAAATACCACATCCTATTATAAAGCTCTGTGATCAGCAAACAGTTGAGAAGGGATGCTAGACTGCTACACCAAGCACCAAATACTGGGACAAGCCCTTCCTCCCCAACAAATCCTGTTACCAACCAACCACCCTGCTGCTTTCAGGAGAAGACAACAAAGAAATCAAATCTACCCCTGGAGCATTGGAGCCACCTGCAGCCTTTGCATGTTTCAGGCTCACAACAGCTGACAAACCTCCAGCCCAGTTCCATGAAAGGCCACTTCTGTCAATCCAGCCAAACCTCTGCTTCTGGGGGAGGACTAAACACCAAGCACTTCCTTAGCCAGAAATCTGCACTAGAGGAGCAAGAGCAGCCAGGGCACCTTCCTCTGCAGGATCCTAGTGATCAGCCCTGCTCAGAGGAAAACAGAGCCCAAAGGCAAAACCTGAGAGGAGCATGATGTTTTTCAGCTGGAGACAGGAGACCAGATGCTTTGAGTACCGTATTTCCAAGGTGAAGAAGTCTGACCTCAGGACAACAAGAACATCACATCACTTTGACTGAATTCAGTGCCACCAACCTATGAAACAACTCCAACTGTACAGTGCCACTCAGTGGAGGCAGCTTTCCAGCAAACCTTTCCCATCCCTGCAGCTCAGGAAAATATGCACACACCAGATGGAAAAGCCCAACTGTACTGCCTTGGACCCACAGCAACAGCATCTCCTCATCTGGATGCAGCCCTGAGACTGGCACCAGAGGAACACAACCTAGCATGAAGCCAGGCTCCAGAACAAAAGCAAGACACCTAACAGGATTGCTGAGGGGGCTCTTCAGGAAGCTGTGGATGTCCAAGTCCCCTATGCTGCCCACACATGGGAGCGAGGCCAGAATTGCCACAGACATTACACCAACAAGACACCTGCAGCTGATGAACCAAGTATAACAGCAGTGCAGGGATGAGGGCGGCTGCCCAGCCCAGCCTGTGGTGCAGAGCCTGTCCTCCCTGCTGGCTAAGTCAGGATGAAAGTTGCTCTCCCATCTGTGCCATGAAGATGCCCGATTGTGTTAGTTAAGCTCATCATTTCACCGCTGGGCCAAACCAACCCTCAGTATCCAGGGAACAGGTACTTCTTTGGGTCTGTGTAGAGCCCCAGTGTAGAGCCAGGTGGTGGGACGGGCAGCATGTCTGGGGCTGTACCACACCACAGCCAGGGTTCCTGCCTTGGGACAGGGCAGAGTGTGGACACAGGGACTGCTCAGTGCTGGGCAGGCACCTTTAGGATGAAGCCTCAAGTAACCATGACAAGAGGTACTCTGCAGCATCCTTCCCCAGCCCCAGTTTTCTATCGGTAATCCAGACACTGGATAACTTGGCAACTGGCACACAGGTACTAGATTGAAAACCACAGATGTGTGTATTAGATGTTGCATACAATATGGTACATCTTTCATGTGGGAATGATTTCTATCAAGAGTGTAATTCTGCACAAGGAAGATGCTTGTTCCAAGGGGTCCTGGAGAACATGGCTGTGTTCTCCATCACGTAGGATACTTACACAGGATGCTCCTGAGGAGACAGGGCTGCTCTTTGTCATGGGCACCCCCAAACCCCTTGGCTGAGCTCTGCAGAGATCACAGGATCACCTGTGCAGAGATCACAGAGATCACCACTGCTGCCTAAGCAGCCCCCCACACAATTCTACCTCTTTGGTTTTCTTTGAGCTGATTTGAACCAGAGCCTGACACCATCAGTGACAATCTCATCCTCATGCAAGCTGGGCCCTGAAGGCTGAGAAGCAGCAAAGTGATGTGTATGGGGCCATTGGGGCAACTTGCCTTGCTCCCCCTGAGCTTTCTCCAGGTCTGAGTGCAAGGGGCCTTATCCTGAGACTCCTACTCTTGCCAGCTCCACCCACACAAAAAGGCACTTAAAGAAAAGGAGAAGAACAAACAAACAAAAAAGCCCCCAGTGGTGAGGAAAAGGGGAGCAAGTCCAGGAGAAGAGAGGAGAAACAGAAAAGCGAGCACAAAGTTAATGAGTGGCTGACCCCTCTTCCAACAGGCCCAAGAACTGCACACCTTCAGCAGCCAGCTCCAGCTGTCCCTGCACAGGTCTCAGCATCATCCCATTCCCACCAGCCAGTCCGGACACCCTGCCAGCATTCCTCATCCCACTGTAGGATAACCCATCCAGAGCTCCTCCAGAGCAGCAGCCTTCAGCTGCATGGGCATTTCAGGGAGAGGACAAGCTGGGAACAAAATCACAAGCATTTTGTAAACTCTGGAGGGTCTGAGCTTGCGGCACAGAGCGGCCGAGGCTGGTTTGCTAAGCCCCCCATTGAGCCCCTCTCCTCTCAGAGCTAATGTGCTTCATATGATCTGCACATCACCAGAGTCACTCTCATTTGGAGAAAGATTCTCACTGGAAAGCAAGAACATTCCTTCACTCTTTACAAAGATTTGGCAATACACAGAATTAAAAAAAATAAATCATAGTTACAACAGATTCAGGTTCATTTCGTTTAAAGGAAATTCAACCAACAGGAGTGTAAAAGATATAATTCACAGTTGTGCATTTAAGATATTAGTGTTGAAAACCTCACTTCAAAGAACTCTTGTGCAAAATTGTATTGACAGTAGAAACCATGGCTAGATGCCCTCCCAGCCTCCCCCAGCCAACAGGCCATCGTCCACCCTGCTGCCTGCACCCAGAGGCAGGTGGGCGAGGGGAACAAAGGTGGCAGCAGGAGTTGACAAAGGAAGATGCAGTATCCTTTCTACAAGTCAAAGCCTGGCCAAGGTCTGAGGTCAAGTCCAACGATTCCCAAAGCCACCAGCTGGTGCCCTGCGCCGCGGTGACCGGCCGTGTGTCCTCATGGCACTGCAGCACAGCACCCGAGCACCCTGCGAGGCACAGGGAGCGCATTTGCTCGGGCAGGACACCCAGCAAGGGCACGGATCGGATGCCGTGGCCTCTCCACTGCAGTCAGGAGAGCCAAGCCCCGGCACCAGCAAACGCTGTCCCGAGGCTCAGAGGGATCCTGAGCTGGGCGTGGGGCTTCTCTGCTGTGATGGTTCCCACCAGGAGGGCCGGGAACCCCTTGCATTTGTTAAACAGTAAAACTGTAAATACCCTGAGAACAGGGAGACTGGATTTGTTCCCCTCCAGGGAGAGGACCATGCTTTGTTCTTCAAGCTAATTAGTAGTAGCAGCTCCTAACCCCTCTGGGTCAGGTATGTATTTTCCATATTAAACACATCTATAATCAACTATTTTTATGGAAATTAAGTGAAATTACTTCACTTTCCATTATTTGATCTGTACAAATGATGAAAAACAGTCATGCAAAAAATCGCCTGCAAATTTTGGAACAGTGCAGCATGGGCAGAAGCAGGAGGTATTTGCTTTGGGATCACATGGCTTTGGTTGGAAAAATTGGCGCTTTTTTTTTTTTTGCCTTTTTTTTTCTTTTTTCTTTTTTTAAAAAGGGAAACAGACACTGAAACAAATCCATAACCTGCCATAAGAAGAAGAAGTCAGATCCAGCAAGCAACCTCATCCCAGAGAGAGCTGCCTTGACTTGAACCTTCCCTCCTTTGGCAGGTTTGACAAAACGGATACTGCATCTCAAGTTCACCACCGTGTCAAACACTTCCAACAAACTTTTACATTCACCAACACTAGATAAAAACTGGCAAGGTGAGTCCCTCACCAAGGACAAACGCTGTAACATCTGGACATTTTGCTCTCTGAGAAAGGTGCAATATTGGCAGCTCTCTGGGAAGGCGCAGGGCTCAGGTCAGCCCATGCTGCCGCCCTGTGTTCTCAGCAGTGCTGAGCTGGTGCACATCAGAGCAAGGGTGGGAGGGAGGCTAAGGACACACTTTTAGATGGGAAAAAGTCAAAAACCTACACGAGAGCAAGGCTTTGGAGGGCCTGTTTCCTCCTCACTGGGTGCACAAGTTGGACACTGTGCAATTTCTATGCCCCTTGCGGGGACTTCATCCTCATGGGTGACTCCCACCAGGGTGGACAGCAAAAATTAGGGCTGCCTTCTGAAGCTGAGAGAGGAGGAGGAGGGGCACAGGCAAACCCAATTGGCTCTGACACCATACAATCCAATTCCTGCTGGGAGGTCCTGCAATGGAATACTGCACCTTTCCAGCCACCAGTCACACAGACAGACCATGGGAACTTGCAGTGAGTGCCTTCCCCAGCTGTGAGCAGGGGAGACGGGGCAGGCCTGCAGGCACAGAGAGCTCTGGCAGTTGCATTTGAGGCTGGGGGCTTCTTTGGGTGTCCCCAAAGAGATTATCCAGGTGTAAAGAAAGGAAAATGCTACATAGCCAGGGGCCATGGCAGGGTCTTGAAACAGAGAAAGCCTGATTTATCAATCCAGATACTGAGGGCAATGTTCACATTTTGTTTGAGACAGCACTGGAAGGGGAGAGGATTGGGGGGGACAATTTTCTTTTTCTTTTCATTTGAGGACTTAGACTCCATCCGTGGGAATGGGGAATGGGTGATGCACAACTGCCATAGGGTGCCTCTTGCTGGCACCCAGTCTGCATCCAGGTTTTTGGGGTGGAAGAATTGGTTTCTGCTGTCCAAGGCAGGTGTTGTCCTGCATTGGTGGCAGCTGGGTAGGAAGCTCTCTGCTCTGCTACCTTGGTAATCCCTACAATGGCTGTTAAAAGGGGAAAGAGAAGGAAATGCACTAAATCCACTCAAAAGAATGAACGTGGCTGGGAACAGCCTGGAAATTAACCTCTCTGAATCCCTGAAGTGCAATACACTCGCGTCTGGAAAGTTCTGTCAGCTCTTGGAGAGGAGAGGATGGTTCTGGCTCCTCAGCAGTGCCCATCCTTGCACTGGTAGAGGTTTACTGTCACCTGGAGCATGTACTTTGGGTGTAATTGTAGCAGCATCTTTTGTGTTAATATAGAGACTGCAGGGGGGACAGGGACTGATGTTCTGATACTCAGCAAAGGCTGCACATCTGCTCTGGCCAAGGTAACGGTGCACAGACCACTACAGCACGGGTGTGTTTAAAGACCTGGCATCTCAGGGTGCACACATTACTTCATCATGCAATTGTCAGGAGTACCAATGAAAAATCACCCAGTTACTTCACTATGGAATATCACACCCAGCTTTCATTTCACACAACTGCAGTTTTGCCAATTAATTCCTTCCCCCCAGTATATCTTCAACATATACAAAGGTTTTGGAGGTTACAAAACTGTAAGTGTAACAATGCTTTTACCTGTTTAACAATGAAACCTTCTGAAATCTGAAACATCATTAAATACCAAAGTAACCACTCCTTCCCTGAAAATGAACTGGAAGAATGTAATAATTCTCATCTCTTGGTCCTCCAGGTGTCTGAAACCAGAGGTTTCTTGAAGCTTGCTCATTCTTAGGACACAAATAACATACAAGTACCAGTTACACTAACTTTTTCAACAGGGCAACAAAAAGGACCACAGAGGGGTGAGAAGAGGCCTAAGGACACTGGAGCCAATTCACAAAACCATGACAGAGCCCATTTGAGGTTCATGAGGGACAGAAACAATTTAAAACTCTGCAAAATACTTTTTAAAAACATGATCTCTCTTGAAAAAATAATGGAGGAGCTTTTAAACTTCTCCATATGTGTTTGAGCAGGAAAAACCCAACAAGGATCAAAAGTACAGATAAAAAATAAACATAATTCTACTTTGCAAGAAGAATTTTCATTGTTCTCAAGGGTGGCTCACCATTCCCAAATTACGTTTGGGTCTTTAGTCTCTCTTGCTCTTTGCTCCTTTCTTCCTGTTTCTTCCTCTTCTGCTCCCAGAACGGACGCAAAAGTCTTTGGTCTCAGAACACTGGATGCAGCAGTGTTGCAAGCACGCACTAATGGTGTTCACACTCGGGGAGGAGGCAGGAAGGAGCGAGGGCTGGTCCTGCTGAGGAGATGGGATGGGTGGGTTGTGGGGAGTCAGCTCCTAGATGGCTCCTTCACTGTGCATACTGTGGTTGGGCTTGTTGTGAGTCACACAGTTCTGTTCGTTCAGCAGGTTTGCTGTCTCGTCTGGCAAACCATCGTGCAGCTCCGTAAGAGTCAGTTCGATTTTAGTGTTTTCACTGTCCGAGGACTGAGGTGTTTTGTCCATCCGGGATGCCATCAGGGCATTTTGGTACTGCTGTCTTGAGATCTGTTCCAAGAACAGGGAAGAAACAAAAAAAGTCAGTCACACTTCTATGTCTCCTGTGGGACACACTGAGAAAATAAAGTTCCCTCCCTTTCCAGATGACCACACTTCACCCCCTCTTTACCTGTTTCCATAAAACATCCCTGCACTTTGCAAGCCTAGAACATCCCAGCTCAACACCCACAGCATGGTGACATTTCCAGGGAGGATGGAATAACAGTGCTCTACAATCACCATGCTGTTCAAAGGCAGGGATTTATTCCTATGCAGAGATTTTTAAAACAGACCTCCATTTCCCTCTAACCATGCACACCTTTAGGACCAGAACCAGAGATCAGTGAAGTCTTTCTCCCAACTTCAGTGAGCTCCTGGTGAGGCTCTAAGTGTCCCTATAGAGCCAAGCCAGCTCTATAGTACAAGTATAGAGTACAAGCATTCCTGCTCTTGTCCAGGCCAGCAAACATAGCAGGAGCTACAGCATTATACATAAGGACATTTGATTCTAGCAAAGACTGAGATGCCCATGGAGATGTGTCCAAATTAGCAACCCATGAAGTTCTCCACTGGTCTCTGCAAGAGCTGTCTGTACTCAGCAGAACAGTGATGACAGGAGCTGGCCTAGAGCACAGAGTGTCACTGCCCACAATGCCCCCGTACATCTGCATGTGGTGGTGGAGGGCAGAATTCCTCCTGGAGCCACAAGCAACCAGCCCTGTGAAATCCTCCAGGCCAACTTTCTCAGCCAGGACAGGCAGCAGGACACATGTGCACTAGCAGCCCCATGAGCCCACAGCAGTGGGTGATCTCGGCAGGCAGGAAGGTGGAAGAGATGAAATGACTTTTAGAAAACTTTAAATTTCAGTAGCAACACAAGAGAGGGACTGGAAATGGAGAGAGTCAGATGGACCAGGTCACAGCTCCAAAAGCAAAATCCAAACATGCATGAGCAGGTCACAACCCTGGTTTTACAAGGTATTAACTGAATGAATGACCACGTGGCACAGTGAGAACATGAATGTAGAGTACTCCGACCTATGCATAAAGCAGAGTGATGCAAGAAGAGGTGTGCAAGTCTGACTGCAGGGATACCAGGACAGTTTAGCATCCATTAGCCTCAGTATGAACACAGTGAGATTTGGAAGGACTCCACATAAAGCAGCATAGGGTGAGCAGCTGCTCTGTACAGCAGATTAGCCATTGAAATCTGTAGTGAGAATCACTTGCCCAGTGATACACATGTACTGATGTAATCCTTGAAGGATTGAACCACTGGCCAGTACACTTGCATCTCAAAGTTTTGACAGCAAGACTTTACTCTCCTTTTAAAATATGGGTACAGAATATTCAGTTTAGCATTCTAGTATGTCTACCCTATTCCACACCCTTAACATTGAATCAACTGACAGAAGTTAAGTTCACAAATCACTTGAGTTGCGTACAAAGAAACTGTGAACATGCACTTAATTTAAGAAAAGCATCAATGTCAACTTTCTGGTCATGGGACGTCAGCTTCCCTGGACTCCCAGCCAGGCTGGAACTGCTGCCAGCATTAGCTGTTATTCAGCTCAGCTGGATTTCCTCTCCCACAGGACTCGCACACATTTCAGTGTGGGATGCACCATGCTGGGGGACAGAGCTGTATTTCATGCAGCAACTCACTGGTAGTATGAGACATGAGCCTAATACATGTGAAGTTAAGATAAAGAGAAATGTCCAAGACTTCTCCAAGCAGAAGAAGGATGGCAAGTCGGAAAGTAAGATCAAGAACCCCAAACTGAAACCAAAATCAGAAGTGAATAAAGACTGCAACCAACAGAAATGTCTCATCCTTCAGGAAAGGACAGTGTCTGATAATGAAGGGTCTCCATTTCAGATGGCTCCAAAAGCTTCATGAGGATAGGTATGACTAAAAGCAGAGAGGTTATTTTCTATAATATTTCCTCAAAGGACCTGAAATCCAGAAGATTATGTGACCAACGTACTTACAAGTCCGAATGAGAAGAACTGAAGACAAATCAGTGGACAACACATATTGGAAAAAAAGTAGTTTAAAGTAATTTTTAAACATCTGCTTTCATAATGCTATTTACTCACAGAGAAATTTAGAGGGAATTCCCTTCCCCAGGCTCTCCATCCTACCAGCCAAGCCCAACTTTCCAGCAGGGTCTTTCTAGTTTTTTTCCTACCTTGACAAACTGAATGTCTGTGAGGGCTTTCACTGAGTAGTCTGGAACATACACTTGGAGGAAGGACGCGTTCAGCTGGTTGTTGCTGCTCCCTAACGTCGGGGTCACGGCGTCGATGCGATCGCTCCGGTTCAAAGAGTCTGAGTGATTCAAGCCACAGGGCCGAGGTGGAGACTTGTTTTCAGCTAAGAAACAGGCAAGAGCAAGAGGTTTCTTAAATCAAGTAGAAAACTTTAAAGTCACCGTTTCAAAGGGACGTAATAAATTGTGACGTAGCACAAATAAGCTGCAAATATTAATCCATTCCTAAGTAGACATGTGGCTAAACAACCAAATTATTCTGAAAACCGGTACATTTTCAGTTCAGAGCTGGTTGCCAGCATCACTGAATATGCCCTAAACAAAACTGTATTTGTTTATGCTGCTACGGACATGCCCTGAGAACACAATGCTTCAGCCAATACACAGAAACTACCACAGAAAGGTAACTTCCCAAGGCTCCCTTACAGGAGCTCTTGTTAGTCAGAACATGCTTAATACATTTTGTTTTCCTTAATCATTGTTACTTTCATCCACAGTCAGGCCCAGCTGAGCCTTACCCCCTTTCATTTCATCTGGTACCCACAAATGCCTCATTCCATGAGCTAGAGCAGACATTTTCCATAAGAGTAACAGAGTCCTCAATGGACCACATGACGATTACTTCAACACTTCCTCTCAGTGCCTGAAGTGGCAAAACCTCAATGAAGGAGAGCAAGCCCCACATAGTACACGCCAGCCAGTGATAGGCAAATTAGTCCATGTTACAGAGAAAAATCTGTGCCCAGGAAAGGAGAACACTGCAGACATCATTTTCCACCACTGGCCTTTAAGTCCTGCAGAGTTTCACTTGAAGACCTCTCAGCTGTCCCCTGTGAGTGTAACTGGACACAATCTATCCAAAGGAAACGTGCTTTCAGGACACCACAGACATGCTGCATCTGTTGCTTCCACCCCGACAGTGATCCAGAAGATAGGAGGGCAGAAATACATCCTAAGAGAGATTCCAAGCCCTCCTGCAGAAGGGCTTCTCCCTGGGCACACACACAGTACATACTGATCAAAGAACTATCTTTGGGACCAGAGAATTTCTGGTCTTAATGCACTTAAAACTCATTCAGCCAGCCCAAATTCAAGCTTGATGTAAGCTATGCTACTCACCAGATGATCCCCATTCTCAAGCTGAAAGATCATTTTCATATAATCTTAAGATAAAAGGTCTCTTTGAGGAAATCAACAACAATGTCCTTACAAGCTTTACAAATTCCTTTTTTGAAGACTTTTCTACATATAATTTTATTTCCCAGAAAAAACCAAAAACCTCCCTTAAATTTAACCCTACCTCTGCCACTTAATCATTAGAAATATATCTCCTTGTCCAAATGACACAGCCCATTCCACATCTCTGAATCCAGCCTTTCCTAAACCTAACACTTTGGAATGCAGAATTGCCCTGATTCTTATTCTCCACTTAAAATCCTCCTGATGTTGTCTTTCTTGAAATTTTAAAAAGGGGAACAAAAAAATACCGGTTCTGACTACTTGATGATTTTCCCACCATTTCTGCACCATGGAATTAGTGCAGGTCCCGTGGCAACGCCAACTGCAGGCTTAGGGGGAAGCACTCAGAGCCTTGCAAGGTTTCCCTCCGTGCCAACTTGCCAACTTAAAAGCCACAGCAGGCTCCAATAACTCTTGCCAGGAGCCAAAACTCTACCTGCACACAGGGCTTGGTGCTGGAATTCCCACTGGAGAACAAGGAACTGGGAAGGCTGGATGAATTTGTCCTCTTTCCCAGCTGTCTACACAAAATATGGCTGTGTGTGGCAAGAGCAGCATCACGGCTGCTTGGGATAAAGGCTTCCATTTGGAACATCTTTACACTTGTTTGACTTGTACCTGCCTTTTCTTTGCACCAGGGATCTCACAGTACATTACTAATAAAAACAAAGGATATAGAGCAATATGGCCAAGCAGTATAAGAAAAAAAAAAAAAAAGGAGAGGTGAGACAAAAGGACAGAAGAAAAAGGTATGATTTATAAATATGTGAGGGAAACAACATGATTTCTGGATCACATTCAGTTCATGGAAGGAGAAGAGAAGATAATGAAGAGGGAAGGGTACAGAAAGAGCAGATGACAAACACCAGACAGGTCCATGTTAGAGCTTTTCTACCCAGGTTTTCCCACACTCCTCACTTTCCATACAGGGGATAAAGAGCACAAGCCACAAGATCAATACAAGTCTGTTATGAACTTGTGGTTTAACAACAGGATTATTTTCAGAAGTACCCCACAAAAGGTCTGAGATTCATCAAAACTGGTACCACATTGCCACAGTGACAAGGCTTACACTATCAGTTCCTTTCAGAGGAGATTCTTCCCACTGTTATTTTCCCTTGTTTATTTTTTTGTAAATTTTTTCTATTTAACTGGGGGAAAAGCTATCAAAGTATGCTTGGCTTTTATACTGGAAACGACCTGCATGTGCAAAGTGTACACTTATTTGTAGAATGGAAAAGGAAAAATAAAAATAAAAAAAGAAGACCTGGCAAAACAAAAGAACCAAGCCAAGAAAGATAATCAAAGTTGCTAAGCTTAAAGGAGAGCCATCAGGTACTTTAATTAAAAAAAGATTAAATTTCTTCCCCTTCTTTGGTGTTTAGCAGCAGGAATCTTTAACAGGGCAGGAAAGAAATCCCCTGCAAGGCAACAACCTGTAATTTGTTCAGAATGTGCATGAAGATAATTTAGAGACCATCAATGAAATACATTTTCTAAAGGTAAAGGAAGAGAGGGAAATACAGGAAGCAGATGGTGAAAGTATATGGAATGCATGATATGTATTAATGTTTAAGAGATGTTTCACTTAAATATGCATAACATTATCTTGTTTGCTTTTAGTTCTAGGGAAAGACATTTCATCTGAAAAAAACTTCAAAAGGAAGACATATGCTCACTGTGACCCAAACTATTTTAGGATTCTGCTCTTCCTACAAACTTTCTTGATGGGTTTCTGTTTTTCCCAACCACTCCATGCATGCACTGTCTGCAAAGCTCAGTTCTTGACCCTTCCCAATTTACAATCTCTCAACCACATCTCAGAGCTCTTTTTGGCCCAGTTTGTTCCCTCCTCGGTCTCTGCTCCCCAGAGGGATTTCTGTGTCAGTCAGCTTGGTGATACAGCAAAGAAAGGCCTTAAGCACAACAGGAACCAGAAAATCCCACAGAAGGTCCCACAACCTTCTTGTGCATTCCACTGCAAATCCATCCACTCAGCAGATCACTGCTGGTCCATGGCATTAACCTCACTGAGAAAAAGCTCAAAGCTCTCCAGGAACTAAAATAACCAGACTGTATACAAACCATAGAATTTACCCATACGAAAATATAAAATACTTCCATTAAATAAGTTTTCCTTTTATGGCAGTTTAGCAGCAGATGTTCTCCTCTGCCAAACGCATTTTCTTCAGAATTTTTTAAGCCTCAGCTGGGGGAGAATACATTCTCCTAAAAAATCTCCCTTCCTAACTTTCCACCAGCATCAATGTGAGAAACAAGAACAAGCACACATTACCAAATACATTTTCTTTAATGTGTTTTTAGTTCTTCCCATTCAGATGACTCTGACCAGTTACCATAAACAGAAGTTCAGGATACCTACCTGTGAGGCACAGCTCAGTGCTGGACTTCTCCCTAACGAGCAAAGGGGTCAGACAAATACAGACTGCAGCTGACTTTTTATGCATCAGGGCAGTCACAAGAATGGTGAAAATAGAAGCATGCAGATTTACCTGGAGAACCTGCTGCTAACAACTCTGTTCTGCTGACAACAAAGGTACGAGACAGGGACAAGGGAACTAGAAGAGGGAGAGAAAAAGGATGAGATCACGACCAGAAAGGCGGCAGCTATCCACACTCGACAGGGGAAGGAGCCAGCTGACAAACTGATGAATTAAAACCAGAAGTGCAAATCAACTGTGAAAAAGCAAAGGGTTAAAACAAAAAGCAAAACCAAAAATCACAATCAAACTTAGGAATAAACAAAAAAGAAGACCAAGGAATTGGAGTGAAGTGAATAATTTTCACTTGCTAATTTAAATTATTATCCAGAACCAAACAGTCCATCAAGGTACACTCATGTTTTTAAATAGTTCAAAAGGAGCAGTGGTGCCCACTCCACCTGGGAAGCAAGAATTAAAATAAGCCAGAAAACATTCAGGGGTGCTCTTTCTTATGGGAGTCAAATAATAGAAATAAAACTAAAAGATAATTCTTTTAGTTCTCCAAGTTTCCAGTAAAATATCAAGCAAGGCTGTGATTCTCCAAGCTCATCCCTGTTGGGATGGGGCTTGTACTGCTCACCATAACTGCAAATCCCTTCCTAGCTGTAGCTAAAGACAAAAGCTTCACTCTTTTCTCATTTTTTTGTTTGTTTATTTTCTGTGGTTTTGTATGTGGGGTTATTTTGGTTTTTTTGTTGTTTGGTTTTAATGTTTTACTCCCCTCTTAGTGGCTTCATCTTCCAAGTGGGGAGAGAAAGCACGTGAAGTCTATTTAGGACATAGAGAAGAACAGGAGTTTTCTTTCTTTCCACAATAACTTATACTTTCCCTGAGCTTTCCTGTCTACACAGAGCAACAGGAACTTATTTTTATGAGCTCATCTCAACAGAAATCTCAGGATGCTGCAAGACATCACAAAACAAATTCCCTAGGGAAAGCCAAAAAAAAGAGGGGTCTGCTACTGGTTAAAAAAAAAAAAAAAAAAAAAAACAACAAAGCCAACCAGTTGAAGGTAAACAAATTCAAGATTGGCCAAGATTACTTTAAAATAGTGTGTCTCCTTAAGTGCAACATGGTGAAATTAAAGATGGATTGAAGGGCACGCAAAGAGGAGACCGTTTGACCTGACAGGACTTGGGGCAACTGGCATGGTTGTGGGGAGGGGTAGGAACATTAAAAAAAAAAAATAACCAAAAGCCAACAACACATGAAACAAAACAGATGCCACAGGTAATTTCCAAGTGCCAGTCTGGTAGAGGTGACCATGCCTGACCACCCCAGCTCCGTGCCTGGCCCACATTGCAAAAGCCGAGGGTATGATGCAGTTGTACACGTGTCACAATTCCTCATGAACGTGGCTGCTACTACTGAGATAAAATCCAGCCAGTGCTCTGCATGCTTTAAAATCTCTCAAATCTCAAAAAATATAAGCTAAGGACCAAATTAAAGTGCATGTAAATTAAGGAATTAGAATTGAGCTCAAGAGGTCCAGAGAACTGCTGCTGATTGTAGAGTCTAACAAGGTTTCACCCACAACTCACAAAACCATTTCCATTCCACCAGCATTTGATAGTGTACACACACACAGGTACACACACATAAAGGGAACACTCCTGACTGTACAATTAAAACAAGCTGCCTCTCAAGTGGAATGTAACCCCTGCTGTGATGGGACACAACTTCAGCATGAGAGACATTTCTCCCTGGAGCTGAACAAGTGGCTTTGTGTCAGCAGAAGGCCAACACCAGCTCCAGTGCCCCAGCTCACCCAGCAAGGCTGTCCGTTTCCAGCTGAGGTCAAGATCTTAGTGGTGACACTGCTGGCATTAAAATACATCACCAAATGCTGAAATGCAGCATTGGAGCCAACTCTTGGTGGATTATATGACAATTCCTCGACCTGTGCCAGTGAGGTGGTGGCTCGTGTGGCTACCACTTGTGTGGTGGGAAGTGGCTCCCACTCACCGTCAGACACCACCTCCTCCCCCTTGCTGATTTGTCGGGCACATTTCCACATAAGCTGACAGGAGCAATCACTTTTCTGGCACTGCTGCCCTCCTTTCTCTCGAGACAGCTTTAGACACAGGACTGGTAAAGAGAACCGCCCCCAGCCTAACTGGGCTGTTGCTCCTCGCACCACTAGATGTCCCTCTGCCACTAATTATTTATACCCGTTAATTCACTCGGCTACCCTGCCACGAGGAACACTACAAAGCTTTCCACCAGTACCAACCACGTCCCTCACTAAAGTCAACACTCACATCCTCCGGGAGCTGGCAAAGCACTGCCAACCGCTGGGTTCTGGGGTCAGTGCCAGCGTTGCCACCGGCCACTGCGCCCAGGGACAATGTGCCAGGCAGGCAGCCATGCTGGCAAGGAGGTACCAATCCCACCAGCCCCACAGACACATCTGGGCAGGACTGTGCACGAGTGCAGGCTGTTCCAGAAGCAAAAGATGAGAGGACATACCTGGTGATGCTGTGAGGGCCATCACCCCATAGTAGGAAAAAGCACCAGCTTCAAACTTCATCCCCTCTTTCCCAGCCTCCACTTCCACTTTCCCCTGTTAATGAAAAGGAGAGAGAGCTGCAATTAAGAAGGACCATGGGTCTTGAGGCACAAGATCAGACTTGAGCCCTGAAAGACAGTTTTGCCTGACAACCCTAAGCAGTGTCATGGTCCCTGAAGTTTGTAACAGTGCCTGAACAGGGACAGACCCTGAAGGGCAACAGGCATTTGTGCCCAGAGCTACTCTGGTCTTTGGTGCCTTGTGGCCAGCATAAGTCTCTGCAGAGGAGCAGGATCAAGATCACCACAGAGCTTTGAGTTGATACTATTGCCCTGCTCCAAGTGCTGCCAGGCTGAGTTCCTTTACTGCAGAGTGGAAAAAACACTCCCCCAGTAGCACAAGCTGAAATGCAGCACAATCCTCTGGGATCTTGAGGCACCTGGACATTTTGGGGCACAGCTCACATTCACGCAGAACTCCCTCTAAGACAAACATAGGAAGGGAGATGGGAGAGGAGGCTGGCTGCCTACACCAATGAGATTTTCACAGAAACAAAGCCCTTATTCCTGAAGGAGCAACCTTGGGGCTACTTCAGTCTTCTTGATTTCTAGCAGTTTTACAGATTCCAGCACCCTTAAGATCCTGCTTTTTAACAGAGTCTTGCCTACAAAGGACCCTCAGTGTTTCCCAAGCTGTACAAAACTACACTACCATGCAAGTAGACCTGTTTCTGATGTGGGCTCAACCAAATGTATAACATTATGTCCTACACAGGACTCCAGAACAGAACCCACCACATCAAGCACAGCTGTAAAACATCCCAGTCACTCTGGCATACAAGTAGCCAAAAATAATTGTCTTCTTAGTGGTGCCTGGTTTTTATGTCCATCCACCCTTACTGCACTGAGACTCACAGCATACCACTGCAGACAGAAGAGATCTCATGCAACTTTCAGGCTGAACTACACAAAATTT
Organism: Rhipidura dahli; assembly: GCA_013399225.1. NCBI lineage: Eukaryota > Metazoa > Chordata > Aves > Passeriformes > Rhipiduridae > Rhipidura > Rhipidura dahli. Next base: position 229,843 of record VXAC01004707.1, on the reverse strand, counting down.
GCAATTTCAGGCAAACAACATAATTACCTGCAATTAAAAAAAAAAAAATAGGTTGGGAAGGGGAGACAGACTGCCCATCCCAGGTGCACTAAGAAGACTGAACATCAGCTGAACACAGCTGGGTGAAAAATAAGGCCAAAAGGTAGAATTTATTTCTAAGTGTTTATTTCACTAAGCCCCATTTAAAATGAATCATCATGCCTTTAAATTTACGGTACTGGACAAAGGTGACAGTGAAAAAAGGTGACAATGAACTCGACCTGCATGAGCCCTGGTACCAAGTCAGTTTATCTAATTGTCCCAGATGAGAAAAAACACAAAATCTGCCTAGCAGGAAGAGTGTGCCCAGCTCACAAACCCACTTTCCTGCTATCACAAGCAGCAGTTTCATATTAATCCCTTTTAAAACCAATTTCACTCTGCAACACAAAAGTAGCTTATTTCTTCATTATAAGCCTTCCAAAGGGTACAATTTTGTCACCCAGGCAAAGACTGGTTATACACAAGAAGAATATACATTTAATTGTTTACTGGCATGCATTTACTCTGAGGACATTTTTGGTCCCTCAGTGTGAGAGAATAAGTCCAAGTCCATTTTGATAACAAAAGCAGAGTATTTATCCCCTCTTGATCCTGGCAGAATCAACCTTGTTACCATTTTTACAGTATGTATTTACTGCAACACTCACTTTTCCAAATGCATTATAGACCTGGCATGCTGTGTTTGCTAAATATTTATTGATTGCAAAATAGCTCAGAAAGAACTGATGGTTCTTTTGTATCCCCATGTCCTCCATTTACATCTTTGCAGCATTAGATCAGGAGGATTATCTTGCCTCTGGAATATTTCAGATTGTAACAATTCAGGATGTAAGAAAGAGCAGTTAAAAAGCTACCAGGGACTCATCAAACTCTTGAAAAAAAAAGATTCTTTTTTAACATCAGAATTATGTTGAATCCACAACATAACATCCCAGTGCTCTCATAGTTGTTTATCACTGACAGTGTTTAAACCCATGCCCTCCCCTTTTCCATTTTAAAGGCCGTGTTAAGATTTCAAGCTCTGTGTTAAAACTTCAGCTACAATGCCTGTGCTTTCACAACCAAAACTGATTTTCAGTTGTTTAGGACAGAAATAGAAGAACCTTTCCAGCAAAATCTCTCTGAAAGGACTATTCCTGTTTAAATGGTGCTAGACAGAAACTAAATTTCTGTGTAAAGCTTTATCTAAGCCATTCAACCATTCCTGTCTGGTAACAAAACCTAGGAGATGCCAGCACTGGAAGCAATCCTGTACAGAACACACAGGAAACAGTCCTCCCACAGCACCCAAGGCTCCAATGTAAAAGCCACACAAGTGCAGGGATCTCAAGGGAGATCAGGGATCACAAGGACAGGATAAAGGCTTGGATGGCAGGGTTCCCAAGGTCTGCATTCTGCAGGGGTTGTAGCAGGCAGTGACATCAGTTCAGTAATGGCACAAGGCCCCCACTAATTCCTGTGCTTCTCACAACACCTCAGGTACAGACTTCAAAACTGCACAGAAAAATGTCATTTGTCTAGACCATCACTCCCCATGCCTCCTTTAGCAAAAGGAAAAGACACAGTAGAGAAAGTGTGCTGGCCAAATTCCTATGACGTGGCATTTTCTGCACCCCTATTTTCCAAGCAATGCCAATGGGGATTCCTTTGCACTGTCTATCCTAGGGATACCACAAGCATAAGCAACTTCTGGCAGATGACTGAACATGGGAAGTGCTTTCTATCCTTCAAAACTGGCTTAGCTGAGGGTGAAAGCAGCTGAGTGAGCTCTTCAAAGCTGGCAAGGTCATAAACGAGGCAGAAGCAGTTCCCAGGACTTCCCCTCACATGCTTGAAAGAAGACAAATTTCAACAACTGGAAGAGGTATAGAGGGGGATATATCAGGAGATAAAGGGTTTTGCACACATCAACACAATCACATATCTGACCTGTAAAATGAGAACAAAGTAGTCGACGGGCTTGTTTCGCTGGTAGAGGTAGTGTTCTGGGGCTTTCTTGTTCTTCTCATCGTATTTCAGCTCCTGGATGACGTTGGGATGTTTTAGCAGCCTGAGAAGGATCTTCTCTGACATCTGGGATGGACCAAATGCTTCTACTTCTATAACACAAGATACAACTTGGCATTACACCTCATATGCCTGGCAAGAAGTTAGAAATACTCATTAATAAGCATTTGCCTATAAAAGACACACAGATGCAGAGAGATCCATTATGGAATTGCAGGTTTCCTGTCTTTTGAGACTGTTAGATTTGTAAAGGGAGGGGGGAAAAAACACAGTAACACCCCAACTTCCATTACTGAAGAATTTTTCAACACAATGAAAAAACATGTCTTCATCTGAAAGGGAAAAGAAAAAGACAGTCTTGCCCTCCTGAGAGTTCTGAGTCACACAGTTGTATAAACGGGAGAGCTTTATAGCTGGGGCACAGAGAACCTTTGAATTTGTTTTTTCCTTCCCTAAAAGCTATTAAAGTCACTGCATTTATTGCACTTAAATAAAATTAAAAAATAATTCATTAATTACTGCCTAGGGCCTAGAAAGTTGCTCTGATGAGATGCTCTATACAAATCAGACACAACTGGGGCTGCTATGGTTCATATGGGAAGAGTTACTCAAAGTGAGAGAAAGAATAGGTCAGTTCAAACCATGTGGATTTAATGCCCAACACACAGAACTTAATCCCTATCCACTTGATCTTCCGTGTTTCCAACAGGAGCTGTTTGAAGCAGAGAAGCTCATCCTTGTGTGGGAGAGGTAAGCCAGGGACGACGAGAATTACACATGCAAATTGATAAGCTTTCCCAACACCTCATTTCAGAACAGGACCATTACCAACCCATCATCTGCCAAAGATACTATTCTCAGTTTAGAACAGAGAAACCAAAACTGTAGCTTTCATCTTTTTTAGCAGTGGCTTCACCGACAGACCTGTATTTAGGCTACACAATCCTTTCATCCACAAAATAAGTAGAGAAGCAGCACTGTAAGACTATTTCTGTTGAGCAGGTGTTTATGGAACTCCATCAAGTCTTGTACACTACATGAACAACGCCTTGCTTGCTGTTAAATCCACATCTTCCTGTTGAACTGCTTCCTTTCACCAAGGACACGCTCATGTGCACATGAGCCGTAGGAGTCCGAGCCTTCTAAGGAATTACTGCCCCTCAGCTGAGATGTGATAACCGATCATGTACATGTTTCTTTCAAGTCACAGAGGCAAAATAAAGCATGGAGACAGACTAGGAGCATCTAGGCAGGCAGTTACTGCATCTTACAGGAGGGGAAGTACTAACTTCCAAGTGGAGCTGGCAAACTTCGGACAAAACAACTTTATAATTTTCCAACCACGAATGTATGTTGATCATGGCAGTGAAAGACGCCCGTCTGAAAGGCCTGCATGTGGGAAGTCTTTATATGTCAAAGAGAGACAGCACAAGCAATAGGAAGGTATTTTTCCACAAGCTCTCCTGTTTAAAGGCCTCATCTCTGAGGTGAAAAGATCAACTTTACGACGAAAGGCAATATCAGCCGCAAGAAACCATTCAAGGCCCTGGTCTCTCTGCCAGACTGCCCACCCAAGGGCTAAAACATCAAGGTGTTCTGGGATGGAGACAACTGTCCTCTGAAACCTGAAGTCATCAACGGCGGTCACACAAGCCAGACAGAAATCCATTTTAAAGAGTACAGTTCAACCACCTGTGCAGTCTGCATTAAATGTGTCGGGAGAGTTTTTCACTTGGAGTCAAAAAGTCTCATGGAACAGGTTTAGACCTTCCTGCAAAAAAGTCCAGCATCTCTTTCTGGAGAAGGCACCAGAGTGCAATTACAGCCAGCTGGCCAGTGGTATCGAGTCCTCTTTGGTTTGCTCCCTGAGCTCTTCCTAATGGGGTGTACTTGCTAGTCGTTAATCTGACGGACTCTAGACATGCAGTGCGGCACTTGGCATTCATCCTTACCTTTCAGACCAATTTAAAGTTACTGGTCCACCCCTGGTATATGTCTCAGAGGGTTCATGCCGACACTGAACACAGGAGAGGAGAGAATTTAAAAAGAAAAACACAACAGTGGCATTATTTGTCACCCCACAGTCCAGCCTCCCTTCCCGCCTGTACTGTCCCACCCACCTCACCGGCCTTTGCTGACAAACTGCCTCCGAGGCTCTGGCACGATCACAGAAAGAGATAACCCGCACTTGCCTGTTGCCAGGAACCGGTGCATTGCCAGGAGGAGCTGCGGTGATATTTTAACCTTCATCTCGCTGTCTGTCTGCTTGAAGGCAGAGAAGTCCTGCTTCCTGTCCCGATGAGCTACTTTCTTTTTCGTCTTGTTATCAGCTGGGGAAGGGAGGGTGGGAGAAGAAAGGAAGGAAGCGATTTCTGTTAGAACGGGGTCCAACATGAACCGCGCTGGCCAAAGTCAGCCAGGATGGCCACGCGGAGCACAGGGTGCAGGCAGACCCCTCTGCAAAGCCCAGCTCATCAGCACACAGCCCAAACCACAACCAACCAGGAGTTGTGTGGCCATGGGCCCCTGTCCTGCACAGCCAGGCACCCCAGCCTCTGCCACTTCTCTGTCACCTCGGTCAGGGGAAAGTCTCTGCTTGCCAACACCTGACTGCAGAGCTGCTCTGCATGCCACACTTCAGGTGGGGAGAAGTCCTGCTCAGTGTTACTGAACATTAAAAGGTGTTGTTTTACCAGCATAGCTAACTGGTTTTTACATACGCATTCCTTAGAAAATTCCCAGCATGTACACAGAGGAAATAGACAAGAACTTATTTCTTTTGCTGCACCATTGGCTTCACTGACTCTCCACAGCTGTGACAAAATCTTTGGCTGAAGTATTCCCAATGTCTGATATATGCAGTTTCTTTTGTCCTGTACAAACTTCAGCAAAAGCTGGCAAGGTGTAGAGCCTGCAGGTGGGAATCTCTGGCTACTTTACAGGTACTGAAGCCAGAAAAAAGTACAGAATAGCTTCAGAAATTCAGATATGGGTATTTGCCTGCCAGTGATTCTGGACTCCTGTCCTCGATTCAGCTAAAAACCTCCTACTTGGTTCGTCTGCATCTTAAATCCCCATTTGTGAAAGACAACATGAAAGGGACACGAACAACCCAGGAATTACCATCCACCCGCTGAGCTGATCTCCCAAAATGTTTAGGAAACCAGGTAAGCAGAGAGCTATGGTTATGTTGGGGTATGGTACACATCAGGTCCAGGGAGAAGAGGTCTCTGCTCAGATAGCAGGGTGCTGCTCCCCTCTGGTGACACCACGTGTAGGCTGGCAGTGCCTATAAGCAGCAGAATGCTGTCAGACAGCTCTGAGCTCCACAGAGTGCAGGAAACCCAAGTGTTGAGGCAATTCCTGTGAGCCCTCAGAGCTGAGACACAGCTCAGGTTCTAGGGCCTTTGAGAGGGAAGAGCCTAACAGTACCACAGCTACTTGTGTATCAGCCCCTTAGTCAATTGGTATAAAGTGACTGGGCTTCTGAGAGACCACAGGCAGCTCTGGCACATCAATTCACGGCAGAGGGTCTGGGCAAGCACACAAAGAGGTGTAAGTGAAACTGACACTGTGAAACTGCACATACTCCCAGGTGCTTGTTCAGATTTTGGGTTATAAATGCAAAAACAATTAGTGATGCACTGTAGCAAGGAAGTCACTGAGATCTGGAGCCATTTACAAGTCCAAATACATGCTACAGACTACTTAAGGCTCAGAGTGGCCGAGTTTAAGGCTTGGAAATGCAGAATACTGGTAATTTACAGGCTTCTAGATTTTTCCCAAGTCACCCAGTCTTTTAGACATGAGTACATCTAGATCCTCAGCTTCCCAGGAACATGCCTCCACTACAGGACTATCACACACCCAACAGCAATACTGTGCTGACAGAAATTTACCTGCTTGAGATATCTCAAGCGTATTCTGTGAGCAGTGTAAATCAGAAAGTTTGAGATACTTGTTCCCAGGCACACAGAGAAGAGCAGTGATGACCCATGCCCTTTTTCTTCTTTGAAACCAGAAGCCTCTTACCCTAGTAGTACTTTACCCAAGATTTGGACTACATCAGGGACTGCAGTTTCTCTTCCAAAAGCAGGAATAGAAACCACTGAAGGGAGTGGCTACAGACTAAAAACAATCCCTGCCTTAGGAATATAGTCTGAGACAGACCTTAGCTGTACTTGCAGTTTCAGGGAAGATGGATACCAAAGCAATGGAAAATTAATACAAGAAAAACTCCCTAGAAGCTCTCACTAGGTCCTACCTCTTGTAAGAGAAAAGAAGAATAGAAACTGCTTTTTCTGAAAAGCTCAGAGAATGTTATTTTTAAAGCGCTGTATCTGAGGTGTTTTCTCACAAGGAGCTCCATCATTGCTCTCCTCAGGGAGGCAAAAATCACAAGTGTCGGCCCTGGGACAGGGAAACATCCCTGTGCTTTTCCTTTGACAGAGCTGTAACATTGCAGGCTTCACACTGCACTTCTGGTACCTGAAAACAAGACCAGCATCACACAATGGGAAGATGCCTTAAATCTTTCTGTCCATATCAGTCATCAAGGTAAGAGACCCAGGCTCTTACTCAAATGATAGGCAATTTCAACTCCTCCTATTTTTTTCCTTGGCAGCTTATCCAGAAATCTTCCTTCAAGAAAAATGTTACATGGTTATAGCAGAGCCACATGGTTTAAAGCCATTATCTTGGCTTATTTTTGCAAGGGATGGTCTTAAATTTTCTTTGCTATCCAAACAACTTTTGAGCTTCTTGTAAGACACAAGAACTAAGGACTGCATTGTGACTGATGTAACTGAATCTGAGCCAGGTATTTCCTGTCTGTCCTTTCTCCAGTAAGTGAGATGGAGACACAGGCACTGAAGTTATCTTGGCCTGCTGATGTTATCTCTGCTTCCAGAGCGCTGGGACGCTGTTTGGTTCTCCAGCATGAACAATGGGAAGCATGAGGGATACTCTCACTACAACTTCTGGTGAGAGATCAACAAATATTGCAAACATCTTCAGTAGGTTCTGGGAATATTCAGACCTCTTCAAATCAAAGGCAACAAGCCTGACCATGAGCTCTGGCCTGAGGCAGAAAACTCAAGAGGATGAGCAGACAAAACCCAGTTAAGGTTGTGATGTCTCTTGTACTAATCCTGAACTTTGACACCTGATGCATAACATGATGAATTATTGAATGAATTTCCTTGAAGGAGCCATCCTGGACTGGAGACAGGTACAGAATAGGCAGTTCAAACCTCAGATCACCCATTCAGCTGGAGGGGCAGGCAGGCTGACAGGCACTGCAAATGCACCCAGGCAATTGCTGGGCAAAGTCCTTTTTCTCCTCCTGTGCTTTTTGTCTTTAGGACAGAGGAGACATCTGCAGTGAGCTCCAGACAAAAAAAAGAGATGATGAAACTCATCTTCAAGCAGAAAGAGCTAAATAAGACAGGCCACCAGTCAAACCTGCCCAAAAGGATGAACAAGCAGTCTGTGCAGTGTGACACAGAATATACAGCTTTCTCTCTTGGGCCGCTGAGAAAGTTGAGGAATGCTCTCCCACCATGGCTAGAGCCACAGCAGCACAGGACAGATTCCTGTAGTGTGCCAACCATGAAAAAACGCTCCAACTTTCCAGTACTAAGAACCACACACACTGGCAGCTCTTCATCCTGACACTGGCTGAAATGTGTCATGTGTCATGACAGAAACATCTTCTCTCCACCCCTTCAGCATCCCCAGTACAGAGTTTCATCCTCTGAAGTACTCAGTCTACCCAGGTGTTGATGTCAGACATATTTAATAATTTTTCTTGCTCCCATCTTCTCCTCACTCCCAACACCTCTGCAAGCCACAGCAAAACAGAGCCATATGAAGAAATACCACACATTTACTTGGCACCCTCCAGAAATTCAGCTGCAGAGTTCAGCAGTGAGAGCAGCTTTCAGCAAAAACTGGAAATATACTATTGCTTCCACCTTAACACAGTTCAAATAGTTTTTCATGGAAACAACAGAAAGGCACAGCTCCAACACCAAGGTCAGCCATTTCATCAAATTTCAAGTTTCCATCAAAGCAAAACAAAACATTTTTAAAACTTCAGAACAAAGTGTAACACTGCTGCCAGAATTTTTCAAAATGTCTTTTTTAAAGTAAACACCTAGTACAGAGCAAATCAGTCCAAGGGTTTCAAGCTGACTTTTTCTGAGCTGAGCAAGCCAGAATGGTCTAATAATGAACAGAATCAGAGGTAGGTTTACTAACAGTGACACTCTGATATCAGCATCAAAAATAACCTGCCTTGACATATCATGGACAATAAAGTACCTTCAGTAAACCCATGTTCTCATGAATGTTCTCACCACCAAACCAATTGGAGGTTGGCTGCCCAAATCCAAAAATCCTCATACTTCCTGTGATCCTCACAGCTTCTTGGGATTTCTGCTCTCTCCCTTACTGCTACAGTATCCTTCAGTCTAAACAGTGGAATGATCTCCAGTGCTTCATAAAGAAATTATAAGTTCTCCTTCATGGTACTTATCAGGAGTCACCCCCTAAAATTCCCTGCATCCTCCAAGAACACTAGGAAGTTTCCTTCCTGTTCTGAACCAGGAATTTTCAATAGTAAAAAACTATCCCAGGAAGGAGAGTTTCAAGTGAATTCAATGTTCACCAGCTCTATTTTCTTAATATAGGAAGCCTTCAGGCAGTAAAATTAAAATTAAATTCTCATTTCCTTGCCCTCTAACATCCTATTAAGGGGCAGGGCTTTTTTTTTTTTTTTTTTTTTTTTCTGTCCTGAAGAAGAACACAGCATGATTTATGTGTTTCCTCTTAACAAAGAAGGGAGGGGGAAAATTGAAAGCATATGCAATGTCTTCACTCACAGATGCACAAAAATATCTCAGAGGTAGACAAAGATAGGATCTTTTTGGAATATAAAAGGAAGTTTGAATTCAGCCTGCAAAAGCATTATGTTGTAACTCATTAGCCCAACAATCCATTTGTGAGGGCATGGAAACAAATCAATACTAACCAGATTTCTGGGATTTACATAGTAATTAGACTGTTCAGCACATAGTGACACACAACTGTGATTTACATGAACATTTGGGTACATAAATACTGATAAAATACTGACCAGGTACAGAAAGCATTTCAGGCAAAAGGCAAGTCAGTCTATCCCACAGTATAAAGTGCTCATTGGGCATTTGGCTTGAAGGGAGGATAGAAGATGCTTGCGTTGGCCTGAAAAAGATGCTACAGAAACATTCCGATCCCGGCCATGAGGAAAGAGAAAGAAAGCAAAGGACAGCTGAACAGTGTTAAAGATACTCAAAATTATTATTTCTGCTATAATAGAATCTGGAGACATCCTTGTGCTGCACGCAAACACGCAGTGAAAAACAGCATCTGCCAGCAAGTGATCAAACCGCAGATAAGAGAGATGAAGAGTGACTGAAAGGAAGTCCTGTATGCACAAGCAGGATTGTGCAGAATGGGGGGAGAAGCAGACACTTTAGGTAACTGTCCAAGCTTTAATTTGGGAAAGAAAAGGGTCCAGATCTCTCAAGTCCCAGGTAATGGTTGACCTGCAGCATCATCTCCCTCAACACACACCAACACAAAGAAGGAAGGAGCTGTACTGACAGAAAGAGCAGGCATTTAGGACAGGCTGGTTTCCAGCTCTGAGGAAGACTTTCCATTCTCAAGATTTCTCAATGAGTGACAGATACTGTAAACAGACTCCATTCCTCTTCCTTAAGGCATGGTATTTGCTTGCCTCTGGCTGAAGTATGGTAGTACATGGATTACAGGCCCTTGAGGCAGTGGGACAATAGGGCAAGATGTGGGAGATCATGAGCACTGGAACAAAGTTTAACAAGCCACAGTGGTGAACAGCTGGCAGGAGAGAGCAGATCGTTGCAGATGTAAATCTTCCTGGTGAAAGGGTCAAATAAAGAAACTTGTCCTGCTTCTGAATTAATAGAGCATAAAGGAGTGAGGTTCCCATGCTGCAAAACCAAAAATCATTTTGACCATTTGAGGGACCTGCAGGTCATTTTGTTAAGGAAGCTTCCTCAACAATTTGACTACTGAGATTTTAAATCAGCAACGTAACATCTCTCTAAACACAGCTATAAATACAATTGCTTGGATTTTGCAATTGCTTGACTGGATGGAGTCTTTCTTTTTATCTATAGACAAATTGCAAATATTTCTACTCACTGTATAGATCTGTTTCATCCAGAATTTCAGACTTGATGATCTCTTCAATCACATCTTCTAAAGTGACAATTCCCAGGACTTCATAAAAAGGATCCCCTTCTCCTTCATTGTTTACTCTTTGCACTATAGCCAGGTGAGACTTGCCTGCAAGGAGACAGATCAGCAATTTAGACATTTTAGAAATTCCTGAATGATCAGAAATTATAGCAGAACCAGGGACACACAGGTATAAATAGAAAGACAAAAAGACTGGTGTCAGGCTTTATGAAAAAAGGGATAAAGTTTAACAAATGCTTAAAAACATAATCTGATTTCTGAGATACACATTCCTGTATCACATAAATCCACCTAATACACTAAAAGAGAACTAAAGAGATCAGTGTTCTTGTTCTAATGTGTTTCCCAGCAGAACTGTCACCCTGGCACTGAATTCATTATATTATCTTGTTTTTCTGCTTTTTGTCTCATACACTGGCAGAGGAAGGCCAGCCTGGAACCCTCCTTTGCAGTGAGATCCCATGAACATTTTCCTCACGCTTGGAAAAAACCAGCAACAATGACCAAACAACAGAAGCACAGGAACAACGTAGAGCTGGGGAGAAGTCAGCCCCACCCATCAGCTCCTCTTTTTCCCCTCCCTTCCTCAAAAATAATTCCCTCCATATGGGGGGATGACACCTTATTTAGGAATTAATTAATTAAAATATTCCAAGCAACTGTCTGATCAAAAAAAGAAAAGCTAAAGATGAGATTTAGCAGCAGTTCTAAAGACCCCTGAGCTGTGCATCATTCACAGTGAATTCCCAAAGTCCTTTCTGCCATAGGAATAATGATGGTAAGAATACCATCATCGTGACCCTTCAAACTGGCCTTGATACCTTTGGCTGCCAGTTTCTACAGCTGCCATTGAAAGCCAGTCCTTTGTAAAGATGCATCAATAACATTCATTCAAAGTGGCATTTTGCAGTACAAATACACAGACATCAATATGCTTTCTGAACTACCGGGGGTAAGAAACAGTGTCTCACACTCTTCTTTGCTGGTCTCAAAAGTGATACTTATCCCCAACTGTGGAAGACAACCAAAACAGTTCAACTCAGACCCCTTTATAGGCAATAATGTCTGCCTGTTTCAAGATTCAGATTATTAGACTAACAAGCATTCAAACTATTCCAGCCCAGACTTACTCATGCTTAAAGAATGAAAATATCCCGAACAAATTAGACGAGGAAGGAAAACTTATCAACTACTGATATAAACATTGCATCAGGTCAAGTCAATTCACTTTGGTAAGTTTTTCACATCTGCTTTCCCAGGGACCCAACATAAGCAGTTAAAAACAAATTCTTGGTGAATGCTGTCTGTCGAAAGTTAAATTCTTTTGCTATTCCCAGCTTGTGATCATTTAAAAGGAATTTTCCAAAGCAGGGTCTAATATTAGACTCAAAATGAAGTTTCCATTCCACTTAGGCGATATTCTCACCAAAGTAACTGCTGCATAATCTGATTGTCTTGGAGCTACTCGTTTAGATGCAGATGGACATACTTTAAATACCAACTGCACTGCACTGCTGAGTCTTATCTTGAGGAGACCTTATTCTACCAGTGAATTAATAGAAAGATGATTTGTGATTTTTAAAGTATCAACATTCATATTGCCCTGAAGTGTTTTACTGTGCCAGATATTACGTGTTTTATTTCTCTGCATTCCTTGCAAGACTTCCAGCTCTTTCTACCACTCAATGAACAGCATTAAAGTGACTTCATGAAAGCATGAAAGATTTAAGTGCTATTATTACTGTTATTTCCTTGTAATATATTACTCCAATTATATCCTTTCAACAGAAAAACATTCAATAAGATCTGCAGCACAAAAAAAAAAAAAAATTACACAGACAAAACAAATATTCTGATTTATTTCCCAGTGCCCACTCAGATATTAATATATTTGCTTTCAAGTCAATAAACACAGCTCCTTCAAGAACCATTTCTATCACAGAGCAGAGCTTATTCAGCTGCTAATTCCTCAGGATATCTGTTCTCACATATTAGTAAGTTGTAAGATCTGTTCAAGTGGGTTAAACTAAAAAAACAAACTGAACCAGCCAAACAGAAATGCCAAAAGAGAATGCTATCAACTCTGTGTTTCAGCTTTGATCAAAATCATCAAATTCCAGCCTTTTCCTCCACTTCTGCACTGCCTATGATAATGCTGACCTAGGTGATGAAATTTTAAATTTTGAAAAGAACAGTCTTTCTAACAACGGAGTCCTGAACACATCTACAAGCAACGTTAGAGATTTATGAAAATAGGACTGGGGAAGGACTGGAGGGGCTGGAATACAATGGGAGGTTGTGCTCAAGTTTCATCCACAAAACCATTTGCATGCCCTTTCCACCAGAGCGGTCCCCACTAAGAATTCAGGATCACTAAAATATTTTATCTTCTCCCCATGGGAGCAGCTTCAGGACTCTGATCCGAGCAACAGCACCTAATGTGAGATGAGTGACCAAACTCTGTACCAGCTGCTGCCCTCTTAAGCAAAGTGAGCTGATAAAACAGGAGTTACAGAGAGGTATCAGACATTTTGCAACTTCTACAATGAAAAAGAAGGCTAGAAACACTTTTTTCTGGCCCTGCCACAATCTCTGATTTTTAGGGTTTTTTACTTATCACCCCCAAGTATCAAGACCACTGAAACTTGCCAGCATCACTGGATTTTGGTGGGTAGCATTGATATTCAGTTCTACCTTCATTATTAAAACTACATGTTACAGAGAATTTATCTGCTGAGAAGAGAAATTACCCCCACACACGGTGACACTAACCTTTCTTCCCTCTTGACTGTCAAGTTTTCCTATTCCAGACTTCATCAACCCAACACTTTGCTGGGGTCAGATGAATTTAAGCTGATCTAATAAGCTGCCCCTAAAAGGCTGCCTTTTGCTCCCAGGTTTTCTCCTTCCTTTCCATTAGCTCCAATGCTCATGAAGTTATTTGATGAGACAGACAAGATCCAAAAATTACATTTCTTGGGTCTTTGTGAGATAATTTTGACCCAGATCCAATAATTTGCAAGAAATCACCAGACAGTGGAACACACATCAGAGGTGGTGATGGAGAAGTTATGAAGATGCATTCCCAGACTGGCTGCCCTCTCACCACAGAAGCCTGCAAAATACCCTGCACGTATGGAAGTAATCAAGACATAAAAGGCTAAAGGGAAAGCTAGGAGCGCAAAGACCTCTTTATACATAGTAAAAGAGCACAACACAGCATGTGCTCAACTGTAAAAGTGGCCTGTAAGTAAAATAATGACTCCTCTGAGTGTTTGAAATAGAAATTGGCTACAGCTTTATTCAAAGATTTATCAAGCCTCTGGCAATTGTCATACTATTTTATTCAATTGAAAAAGAGAGGTTTCAGCTTGTATTTTCCACTGCTGAAGACATACAATAAGGAGCTGCATAAAGTAAACATCCAGCAGGTAAGAAAACCTGGACTGCATATAATATTCCTAGGGCTTTGAGAGCAGAACACAAGTTAAACAGAACAGGTATGTGGGAAGTTCTGTACTTCACTGATTTTCTGGCCACAGTCTCTAACCACACTTCGTAGATGACATTAATGTTTCTTTAATCACTTCTTTTAAGTGTTGATACAACAAGATTTAGCAATTGGGCAGCTCTGCAAAACTGCCAGGTCTGACAATAAAGGCAGAAATGTGATGTGTGACCCACAACTTCTCTGCAGGCAGAGGCAGCGTTTGTTTTCTGCCTCAGCTTCCCCCCTGCACAGTGAGAGTCAGTGACACCACCTGTGTGGTGTCTGTGTGGAGCTGATGCCTGTACATGACCTGAGGCACCACTTGTGACAAACGTTCATCTCTCTCTCATACATGGGCAACTAAAGCACCAAGCACTTTTGGTAAACATAAATCCAGTCTCATCCCATTGCTTAAAACCCTGCCACTCAGCTTAGATTTTGCTCTGCACAACTTCTGATTAATTTACTAAGCTAATTAAGAAACATGAAGATGCTTAGTTAAACCTGCATGAGTAAGTGAACCCAGAATGAGCTCCTGGGAGTCCATGTGATTTACTGACCACACAGAGCAGAACTGGAAGAAATGCCTGAAACACTCATTCTCTTGCATGACAATTTCTTGAAAAATCTATCATGGGGGGAAATTCTTCCTTTGACCTTGAGGCATTTATACATCTAGAGCAAGGATCTCAAGAATATTGCCATGCAGTTCAAACAAGAGATGAAAACAGCTGACCAAGTTCAAGATCTGCCCTGGTCAGTCACAGGATCTTGACTCCATGAAGAGTTTTGCCATTTGGATGGAGCTGTACCCACCCCACTGTCACATGTCCCTTCCCCACAGACACACAGGCAGAAGAAACGGGATGACAGGAACATTATGGAGTTCAATAAGTGCAAATGCAAAGTCATGAACCTGGTACCAAATATCCCCATGTGCTGGCACTGGGGACTGAGTGGCTGGGTGAACACACTGCAGGAGTCAGCAGTGTGTCCCTGCAGCAATGAAAAGGAACTGTGTTCTGACATCAGCACCTGAGCAGCTGGCAGGCCAAGGGAATGGATTATTCCCCTCTATTTGGCACCTGTGAAACCACACCTGCAGCACTGGCATTCAGTTTGGGGTTCTCCAGTACAAGAAGACATTAAGAAACTGAAACAGTTTCAGTGGACAGATCCTAAGATGGGCTGGGGCTGGAGCCCATGAGGCACAAGGAAAAGCAGAGGGCTCTACATTGGTTGAGTCTCACAAAGAAAAGGCTAAAAGAAAGGACTTAAAAGTCTTTCTGTACCTCATAGTAGGCTACAGAAAACCAGAGTCTTTGGAGCTAGATACTGATGGGACAAGAGACAATAAAGAGAAGTTTCAAATATGGAGACTCTCTTTAAATAATGAAAACTTATTCATCACGAGGGTGGTCAAACACTGGAACAGGGGGGCAGAGTGATGGCGACATCTCACAACGTTGGAGGTATTCAAAACTCAGTGACATGATCCAACTTCAAAGGTGGCCTGCTCCAAAGAGGGGGTTGGACAAGATGACCATCAGAAGTCCCTTCCTAAATTATCCTGTGATTTTAACAGACTTCGAAGGGAGGTCTGACTGAAATCTCAGGACAAACTTCATTTCTGAATTTTCACTACTGAATTTCTAAAATAAAAAAAAAAAATGCAAAACTTTCAGTACATAAGGATATATAAAAACAGCAAGTTTTACTGGTCTGGAATGCAGCAACCTGGCCTTGTATGTGACCGAATGCAGTAACAAAATGATACTGCTAGCCAGACTATGCTGCAGAAAATTACAATACTGCTGCCATAGCTTCAGAGCAAACCCAGGCTCTCAGGAATGAGTGATCTAACAGCAAAGGTGTAACTCAGAGGCTCTGAGCAGCGACCCACAACCTGTAGTCATGTGTATAAGCTTACACTATGAGAAAGCAACTAGAAATGCCTCTTTTTCTGCTGAAGGAGGTTTATGAACTCAGTGACTGGGAAGATTTGTAGGTGTTATTCCCCCCTGCAAACAGCAGATCTCACTAAAAGCCCCTGGTTTTCTTTAATTAAAAAAAAAAAAAAAAAAAGGAAAAAGAAAAATCAGTGTTAAATTAAAGCTGTGGTAGACACTTACAAAACAGAAGTTTCCTGTTAAGTCAGTTTGTGGTAAAACAAGAATCAGGCCAGTCCATTTTTGTTAAAACCAGTAATCTGAGTCTGTTTGCTGTTGGTTAGTGCCCTGGAACATTAAGCCATAGCCTGTTTAATATCCCTTCAGTGATATGAAGAAAAATCCCAGGCGGTGTTCAGCTGCCCTTGAATTTGCTAACTAGCAATGCTTCTGAAAAATCTCTCTGTTTAATCTTACAGGACTGTTTTTGTTTTGACTGATTTGCACAAAGGTAAACACTGGTCTGTCAGTGAGATCCACAGGTTCAACAACACATTATTCAAAACAATCAATTTTAAAACACGTTGTATAATTTATCCATTAAAAATAACTCCCTCTGGAATAGCCTGGGCTTGCAAGCAATTATGCCATAGTAAAAAGTGTTTTCCTAAATTTCTTTTCTGCACCACAGTTCAAGGACATTAAATCTACCTTCCATTAACAGAAATTTGCATTCATGCTGTTTGCTTTTTCAGTTTGATTATTTTCAGTGGGGCAATCAGACTGCTTTCTCCAAACACACACAGACAAACTGGTGCACGCTGTCTTTAGGTTCATAACACAACACCATTCACAGAACCAAGAGAAACCCAAAACTTCTGCAAAAACATTATCTAAGTTTAGACTAGGCTTTTTAGGTGCTGCTCTTTTACAATTTTAATATATATTTGGGAAGGGAACCTGATAACTAACATTCGTTTAATATAGTCACATGAAAATCATCCAGACCCTCAAAGGAAATTAGCAAAAGTATCAGCACAACCACTGGGAATGCAGTGATTCTCCTTTAAACCAGAGAGCTCAGTCTCGTACAAACATTAACTAGAAACCACAGCAGCCTTCACAGGAAAATAAAAAAGTAGCACTTTAAATAGACTCTTTGTGTTAAAGTCCATTTAGTGGGAGGACACCAAAAAAAGCAAAAATCAGGGAGAGTTTCAGAATGACTTCCTGACAGTGAATTGTATTTGTAAGGAATACTTTCCCAAGGGAAACGACAGAAGCTCAGTTACTTGCAACTTTGAAAACTCGACTGGACAAAGCTCCTAGAAAGGACCCGCTAATTCTCCAGTGCCCCATGGCAGATGGAAGAGAAACGATGAGCTAACATTTTCCATCTCCACCAGCCTATCAGTCAGTGTAGGCGCTCCAACTCTACTGCTGCTGCCTTCCCTTCAATCCCTTCTGGCAGGACCTTGGTGAGACACGCACTGACAAACTTCATTTGCTTTGCTGCTGCTTCTAAACGTGAGAGCACAGCTCTAGAAAGCTGCAGATTTACCTGCAACTGAACCAAACCCAGCAACCAACTAGGGTCAGAAGCTGGGAAGTCTCCACAGGTACATGAGTATAAGAAATTAGCTGGGAACCAGAAATAATTTGAGTGTAATGAAAAAAAGGTAATTTCGACTCAGAGCTCTGCTATCCAAGTAGAAATCTTAGGGAAGAATCAGATGTGAGAATATTTAGGGAGAACTATTACTAGTGGAGGCAGGCATCAAGAATGAAAACGAAGAGTGGAGAGAAAAAGTTTCAGAAACTCCTTGAACATTGTTAATGACTCCCTTGCCATGAACAGCATGGCAATGCTTCCCAGTCAGGCAGTGCTTCTGCAGCAGGGAATATGTGCTGAATGTGCCTGGGGTTAACAATAACCAGGGTCCACAAGGGTGTAAAATGCACACACTAGCTGGGCTGCTCTCGGTGTTGGCCAGAACTCTGACTTCAGCCTAGTATGTGAACAAACACAAGCTGCTTCCCAGAACTGGCAGTTTCTGTCTTAGAGATGTATCCACTGGATCTGAAGTAGGAGAGTAAGAGAAGGAAAACCTAATACTTGAGAAAGAAACCTCTCCCAAAAACAAAGTGTTTTGGGCACTTATCTGAGGCTCTAACTTGAGTACAAAGTTGTGACACCAGGACACTTGTGGCTTGATGTGAGAAACAGGGTGCAAGTTTAAAAACAAAATAAAGGAACCACTTCAGAAGGGCAGAAAACTAAAACTGAGAGAAGAGGTGTGGCAACAAGAAGACAAAAATACTGAATCTGGAGAGAGACCTAAGGCTATTTGGGCTGACACAGAACAAAAAAGTTCAGATAAAATTTAAGTCAAGCAAACAGAATATTGAAGTCATTCTTGGTCATGGTTCAAGTCTTCCACACTGGATTCAAAAGATAATGAAGTGTGACTTATGCTGATGTGATTTCCCCCTTGCCCCCACCTCTCAAAGCAAGTAATGACCTTTTGGAAAGAAGTGTCAGAAATGCATCTCCTTACTGACTTGCACCTCCACAGCATAATCAATAAGAACCCTAAAATGTTCAAGAACCCAAAAAAGGAACCATACTAATTTTATTACTTCCCTGTTTGTTCAAGATTGTCCCACTGATTTCAGCATTCCTTCAGGGATGAAGAGCAGGCACCAGCCGGCAGAAGTGCTGCCAGCAGAGGGAGTGCAAAACCTTGGGTTTGCTGAGCTCCACGCTCCAGGTCCTCCCCAGACCTTAGTCCGGCAGATGGAGAGAAGAGGTCCTGGATTCTGGCATCGGTGGGGCCTGGCTGCTGGCCGTATGCTGAATCCTTTGAGAGATGTGTCCTCCAGGCTGGGATCCACAGCAATGACCCCTGTCTGCCATGGCCCGTTCAGCATCTCCTCCTGCAGCTTTGCATTGCTGCCATGACTTGTCCCACCCCAACTCCCTCTGCCTTCCTTCCCCTAGGGGAGACAATTTCTTGAGCCCTTTATAAGGACTCAGGAGAGCAACTGTCCCCTCCTTAGTCTCCTCCAGTCCAACAGTTAATCCTCTAAATGAAAATAAGAACATCAAGAGATGTACCTTTATGAGCAACAAAAATAGAAGCCAATCCAAAACAACAATGAACTCGGATGACTTTGATGTTCAGGTAACCAAAACACAACACCAACAGAAACAAGAGCATTGTTCTGTATCACTGCAACCAAAAATCCTACTGATCTAATCCGTCCTCTAATCCTGCCTCCCTCATTCCTAGAACAGACTGAGTTTAATTCAGGGAGCTTCTAGATTTTGGCATCTACACCATGGGATTTTAAATCCGACAAAGGTAAAGTACTAGAAGGCACAACAGAAACATGTTTGGACATTAGGAGGAGGTTAGCTGAGGCCAGCACGCTTACATAAGGACCTAAACTGTGCTGAGAGCAAAGAGCATGAGCTGAAAAGGAAGAGCAGCATCTTGGGACCGTGGGTCATGAAAGGAATTGGGGACTGGATATACTCTTATTTTTATTATTATCATCATCAGCTCCTATAGTTTACTTTTAGCTCACTGTTTACGACATAAATTTAAAAGGGTTCTTGTGTTACCAGCATCTTAGATCATTAATATTCTATTTTAATGACTTGTTTTACTTCAGGCCATTTATATCACATGCAGTTTGCAATTCCAGCAGCTCCAAACCCAGCCTGGTCGATGGCGCCATCAGATTTTTCAAGCTCAGTGCAAGGCTTTCAAATTTACATTGTGGCAGAAGCCAGTGGAAGATTAACGAATAGCTACCCTGTTAGCTTTTTAAATTGGTGACACCACCTCCATCCAGCAGGGTCTATACAAGCCCAGGAGCACCTACATGTGGGCATTGCCACAGCGCCCGAAGCTGTGGGATAAACACACCCCTGAACACAAGCAGTGACCTTGAGTTTGCACAAGCGCAGGGTCGGCCCACGTGAGCTCTGACACTGCAACACGGGCACAGGGATGCACGCACTGCCATTACAGAGCAACTCCCGAGCCGTGCAGCACAACACCAAGGACACTGCAGCAGTCTGAAGGCACAAGAAGCACAGACACCTTCTCCCACTGGCTTTTAGTTTGGGTCAGGTCCCATGAGGGGTAGCGCTGCAGGAAGAGCTGCCATGGAACTGTGCTTCACACTGTCAGCACGTTCAAGGGGAAGGGGGAATATCCTCTGGCTGGAAAGTGACTCTATTAAAAACTAAAGGTATGGCACACCTACATGTAGAAAAGTGCCAAGACAAATCCAAAGTCACAGAACAGAGAACGTGACAGGAGTGACCAATTTAAACTTTCTTAGGTCCCATTTTCACTTTGCTTTGGTGCAATTTTAGCTAATGACACAGATTACAACTGGATCCAGATCCATCCTCTGCATCAAGAACACGTACAGAGCAATGTACACAGTTATGGATATGAGATGGGGAAAAGTCATTTAAACCAAAAGACAAAAGACATACTGGAACTGTCTGACACAAAAGCCAAAGGGCAGAAGAGCACCTTTGATTCAGAATGGGGCATCACAGATATCCAAATGCCTGCAATGCCTGCAAACCTACAGGATTTTTGCAAAGTAATAATATGGTAATATTTAGAGAAGGGAAAAACCCTTAATTTTGCATTTTGCTAAGGATTCAAGTAGATCTTGTGTTACTTTATAAGCATGTAAAGAAGATCATGTAAAGAAGCCAAAGGAATTGGTTCAAATGCTGACTCATCATCCCCAGGAAAAGATGACAGAAAATTACCTTGTTTGAAAGAATGACGATTCTGATGCTGTATTTGAATGCATTCCTACTCTTTTCCAAGAACAAATCTAGACTGACTGGCTTTGTTCCTAGGAGTTATCAATTACTCATAAATGTAAGATTTTCAAGTGAATTAGTAATACAACATCATTTTTTCAACCACACAAGGCAAGATTAATTTTCTGAGAAATGGCACAACTGGGTCAGAAATGGGAACTCCAAAGATCAATCTCCATGGCAATTATGCTATTAATGTTTTTAATTACTGACTTGATACAAAAACTTCTTAAAGTTTCCATTTGTGAACAACCATCTAATTAGTAGTTTTTGGGCCACCCTGCATAGCCCTCTGGTAGGCTGAGTTTGTCCAGAGCTCTTGAAGGAGGAAGGAAACCTCTCAGATAAGACAGCAAAGCCTTGCTCCATCAGCGACAGCCACTGGAGAGAACTGGAGATAAGGTGAAGTGAGAGCCTTGCCCCTGAGCAAGAAGACACTGGAGATAAAAGGAGAAAAAGGAGTCTTTAGAGATTTAATTTGTGAACTTGCCACTTGCTAGTTTTGCTGTGATGACGACTTCCTTTACTCCAGAAGACTAAATCAGGATTGCTCAACAGTTCTCCAGCTGCTGGGTATTGATGACAGGGGATGATATGTGAATCACACCTACATTACGATATTGTTCAAATTCTCCCTGTCAAATATTTACATGAAGTGAAGAGCTGTAATATTTTAGTGATGGTATTTCTTTCATGATGCTTAGCTAAGAGAAGATGTAGTAGAGGCAGCCCTGTTTTCTTCATTATTCTGCAGAAGTCTTTATCATTATTTTAGCCCCATCGAAAATTAATCTGAACACAAATAACCTAAATACCGACTTTAATATCCCTGACTTCTGAGACTGTTTATTTTGACCATTTTACTCCAGAAGCTTTGTGGCATAGCTTCTCATAGGGAATGGGGCCATTGATCTAAGCAGAACACTTTTCCATTCAGTCTCCTCTGGCAAAGGACAGATCTCTATTCTCTTTTGAAGACTGTTCACCTTTGTCTGTAAATGTGTGCGTTAGAGCATCCCTGTGATTTTGTCTAAGCCTAATACTTAGATAGAGCTATTTAAACTCTTACACTCTTACACTAACACCATGTAAGACCCAGGTATGTCAGCACAGCAAAGGCTCTCAAGTGTCTGTGTGAATCATCTGGCACACACAGCTTCGACCCGTTCACAATATGCACTCAACAACCCCTGCAACACTCTCAAAGAGTTACAGTGAAGCATAACTTCACTAGCTATGGAGGAAATCTCAATTACAAGGGTTGAACCCACTGGCACAGGGCAGTTTGGGTTCCCTTGCGAGGGCAGAGGGTGAATTAAAACTCATGCAATCCATACAGCTTTGCCCATGAAACTGTATCCACACTAAGAATGCAATACCAGCATCCCTGCATCCCTAAAACACTCTGACCATGGCAATGGCCTCAGAGAAACAGAGTCCTATTGCTGTGACTTCTGCCTTGCATTTATTTATTTTTAGCTAGGATTAGGCTGAGTTCTTCTACATCCCAATAAACACTACAGTAAACCAGCTCAAACTCCTGCTAGAAGAGACATGGACAACTAGGTCACGCAACATACAGTACACATGTTTCTCTGTTATCTTCCGTGTCTGCTCGCAAATCCAAATATTCCCGGTACTCCACAGCAGCACAAACCCCAACCAGAAAACCAGTCTACTAGGCTCCAAGGACTTGCAATTAAATCTGTAGTATAAACAACAGTATTTATCTAGCATACAATAGCAGAACGGATGTCTGTCGCTGTATGTGGTTCACAGGAGAACATCCACAGACTGGGACACGAGAGCTTGGAAAACTAAAGATTCCCAGACAGACCCCTTCCTTGGGGTCTGCAACTTTTCTTACTGCATCTTCTGTTTGTTCAAGTAAGGTCCCTCCACAAAAGCAGCTACAGCCAGGGGATGCTGCCTGCACAGAACAGGTCAGGGCTGAGCTCTCATCTCTACCTCAGAGGGAGCAACAGGAAAAATCTCCTCTCTTACCCACAAACCATATTTTCATGAAGCTTACAGACACATGGTATTTCTGACTTTTCTAAATCACTGACTTGTAAAGCTATAGAGGACTAAGGCAGGTAAGGAAAAAAATAAACAACAAACTGATTATAAACTACACAAAATCCCAACCAAGCCCAAATAAAAACAACCAGACAAAAAACCCTCCACTAATCCCCCCAAGCAGCCTCCTTCATAGCAGTAGCAGTGCAGACCCTATGCCAGCCCCCAAATTACAGAAGACAACAAACTTCAAAACATGGCTATAATTTCCACTTGCAGGAAGAGGTTGTCATTCCTTCACAAGAGTGAAGAACAAAACCCAAACAAATTTTCTAGAAAGCCATGAATAAAAATTATTACATAAGCCCCGACTTTATACCATGCACAATTTAGTTGAAACGCCCTGTATTTCCAAGCAGAGCTCAAATACACATTTAGTCTAACTAACGGACTGTGTGTGATCCAGTGCTCTGCACCTCAGCGTACAGCAGGTTCATTTGTGAAGGTGCCCGTCCTTCCAGGAGCTGGGAGCCTGGACACAGTCACTGCATCACTGTCCTTACAAGGGTTAGACAAACAGACCAGCGAGCCCTGGCAAAAGGAAATGCATTTGCAGTTCACAGAGGGGCTATCGCTTGGCTATTTCTGTAGTGCCTGCATCTAAAAAAAGATCCAGTTCACACAAGTAGCTATTTTACCTTACTGTCCCACAAGATCTAAATGCATTTTTTCCGATTACACTTTCCCACCATAAAATACACAATGAAATGTGGCACATATTTTTAAATATTCCTATGAAAGGATTTTGCTTATATATAGAAACATGAGTATATATGGAAACATACAAAACTCCGTGTTTATATATAGATGTCTCCTCACTGTATAACTAATATTAGTTCATGGAACTGAAGTCACACACAACAACAACAACAACAAAGAGAATTTAAGTTCCAGGGAGCTTTGCCATAAAGTACACAAAGCAGAAAAAACCCTCTTGGATTTATGATAATCTCTGTATGAAATGCTGAATGGTAAATTCCCTTGAGAACTTCTCTGACACAAGAAATACACAACAAAATAAACAAACAAGGAGACAAGTCCAAGAGGCTCTCACTGAAGAGACATCTTGTTCACTGTTTTGCCCTTTTTTTTCCCCTCCTGCATTCCAATGAAATCTGTCATGAACCACAACAGAGGTGCAAAGAGGTCTTCCTGGAGTCCTCTTCTACAGCCCATCTCCTGGGGCGAAAAAGACCATCAGCTTCACTAAGATAAAGCATTTCAAATGACTACCACAAGTACTGCCCTTCTGAGAGTGCTCCACACCATAATGCCCCATCTGCATGAAAAAAATGTACTTTGATAGTTACAGGAAGGTGACAAAAGTTCTTCAAGACTTATTTACGCAAGTCTGAAAGGTTTGAATTTTACTCTCTAATTATTCCTCCGGGACGGTTTGGTGTCCCAAACGTCACATTTCTTGCATTTAACCAGAAGATGAATGTAAAACTGACTAATCCATTTTAGTGTTTAAGCTGAGGGAAATAAAACAAGCAGAAAATATGAGGAAAATTTTCTGAAGAGATAAAATCTAAATACTTTTTCCATGCCCCTAGGGGATTTAGTAAAATGGATGAAGAACACCCCAACTCTCAACCCCATCTTATCACATCTGCTCAAGCACTGTCCTATCCACTCAGAGCACTATTACTACAGTAATTAGAACTGTCACAGGAGCCTGTTTAAAATAGCCCAAACCCCCTGCTTGAATGCCTTCCTTGAGGAGTACAAAATCCTGGTTTTCCTGAGAAGAAGCATTTTCAGCAATAAAGGCCACACGCTTTTGTAGAAGTTCCACAACAGCTACCATCAATAAAAAGAACACTTGTATGACCTGAGCAATCAGCAGATCAAGGTTTTTCCTAAATTAAACTAATGTAAAGCAGTATCCCTGGAGCTTAGTGGAGGGACTCAGGCAATAGCTGTGTGTAACAGGAGTGGCAGATGGCTTTCCAGAAATTACAATCTTTCTTCAAATCTGTAAAGGCTGGTGGTGTCTCACCTGCTTATTTCCATAGCAATGCAACTGGATTCCACCAAGAAGCTGTTGATGCTGTTGTCTCCTCTCCACCCCTGTAACTCCTGTTGCATCAATTAATTGTAAAAGCCAGTGGTACCGGGGATGAATAAACTCAATTGTGCAACTGAAACAGTAAAACGCTGAAGTTTTCTTACCAAAACTTTACATATCTCTGTCCCACTTCACAGCATTATCACCTTCTTGATGGCTGGAAATTAGCAACTATATAACAGGTTCAGCTATTCAGGGCACAAGGCAAGGGTACCACTCTAACCTAGAGCAAGACTAGATCAGTGTGGTGACCACAGAACAAGAATAGTTCTAGATCCTGGGACCAAAAACTGCACATCTACCCAGCTTCATAGGAACGCCAAGTTCTTTTACGACCACAAGTGATCAGGAACTCAGATCTATTATTCATTGAGATGATGACATGTCTGGCAGAACAACAGCTCTTGGCAGGACAGTAAAATATTTATGCAGTGTAACAACTCAAAGAAAATGACTTGCCAAACTGACTGCAACAATGGTCTTCAACCTTTTTCAATTTATGGACTGCTAAAAATGTTCAGTGGGAATGCAGAACCCTGTAATACTGAGCTCTCTACTGACAAAAGGCTTATTGTTTTAAAGACACCTTTTATTGAGAAGTCTGAAATAGTCCTTGGACGCAAGCTAAAAAAAAATTCACCACACTGCATAATTTTCTGGAAAATATTAAGCAATCTTCCTTACAGTATATAATAACCAAGATATAAAAGGCTGAAATCAAATTATTACAGGTTTCTGCACAATAAAGATATTCCTCCTAGTGACTTTAGCTCAAGGTTACATGACAAACATGGAGACCAGCCACCACAAAGATTGGTAAAATGACAGAACTCAACAGCAGAAAAGCTGCAGGCCAGAGAGAGCACGGAGTGTTGGGCCCCAGGCAGAAAGGGAGAGCAGACACAACCCTGAGAGGGACACTGAGTGCTGGATCCCACACAAGTGTATTTCTAAGGAAAGCTGAAGCTGAAATTAGGGACTGGAGACAGTGGTTTTGTTAAAGGCAGCATTTAGAGAATTATCAACAGAAACAAAATATCACAGAGGGGGAAGAGAAGGAAAGGGAGAAACTTTGAGGGTTGCAAATTAGATTCATGTTACTTCCACTGTGGGAGCATTTGAACCAGTGCTCAAACCACCATCTTTGACCCAGCTCATTAGAGTACCTAGTAATTTGCCTGCTCCTGTACAGCAATCCACATGGAAGCCATGGCAATGCAAGAAGGAGAGAGGCCAGCATTCCCCAGCCTCACTGGGGGCAAGGGAGCAGTCGATGGAAGGAGCAGGAAGATGATGGCAGGGACAGCAGGACTGTTTCAAGCACTGATGTGTTTGATCACATGTACCATTCCAGTAGATATAAATATCAGCAAGCTGGCCTGGTGGTGGGGCCATTGCGAAATGGCTGCTTCCTGCCGGAATCACAAGAGTTGACATCGGAGGGAAGGCTTTGCAGCTAATGCTAGGAAATGTTTTATGAACAAAAGGAGCAGTGTGAGAAAGGAGCTCGTGGCAGAAAGCACAGCTGAGGTTGATGTCGTTCTAGATGTGCAGGGGCGAGACATTTAAAATGGTACAAGAACAAATGGGAAGCTCTTGGCCACCCTGCATCTCACCTGCAATGACAAGCCCTCTGTTCCCACCCTCCATCGTGTGCCTTAAATTCCTCACCGAATTAGAGGCAGCATCACACTCTACCCTTACACTTCCCACTTTAACACCTCGCCATGAAACACCCTTTCAAGTGCCCAGACTGAAAACAGTTCCTTCTGCCTTTGTGATGGGTCTGACACAACCTCTGAAGGCAGAGCAGAGAGCATGAGGTTTAAATCTTTAATCTAGACCAACCATTGATCTGTAAGCAAATACTACAGCAATTTCTTCGTCAAATAAAAGAGAAGATGTGTTTTTCCAAACACCAGGGCTAGTAAAACTTGATTAGCAGAAGAGGCCTGAAAGAAGATTGTGGTGCTCTTGGAAATAGGTTTGAAAATGCCAAAGGGAAGCACAGCAAGAAAGTAGCTTGAGAGGGATTTCACTGATCTGACAGCCTACTGTTTTAAAAGGAAGTAGGGAATATCTTCAGTGTTTGAGGGATTATGAAATGGTGACTGGAATGAAAATGTGCAAACCTAAGGTAGCAAGAAGAGCCTGAATACAAGTGAAATGATCAGAAGTGCTAACAGTGCTATGTGAGTTACTCTGGAGGATGAGCATAGAAAGCATCAAGATGGAAGTTAAGCTAAGACAAGAAGGTACAACTGCTGTAGCAGTTACTTGCTGAATAAATAAGATACATCAAAACAAGAGGGGGGGTTCTACACAGAAATCCCCCTGGTCATATGAGTGAGCTGCCCAAGAGGTTACGCCAAGCTGGTCATGAGAAAGTCTCCTCAACCATGTGAACAATGAAAGCAGCCCTTTTTCCATCCATTTCTCTCAGAGTATTTAAAGATTTGAATTTTCCCATCTCATTTTTGGTTCATCCTCTCTCTTCCTATAAATAGAGAAGCAACAGTGCACCCATCTCTTCTTCATCTTTTTTGGTGGTCTAGCATTGCACAGATGCTGGAATGTTTTTCTAGTAAATGATAAGCGATGGGAAACAAGTCAAAGACAAAGGATGAGAGACCTTGAGCTCAGAGAAGTAGGAGAGATGGGAGCCTTCTCCTCTTTCCCAAGAGGCAGGTATCTTTTCTCTGGACCAAAAGGTTTTGTTTTGGAAACAAATGTATCTATTTCTGTCACTTCCTTTAGACATTTAGTCTTCATGGGGCTGATAGTAAGACTGACTACAGTGTCTGAGAATGACAATCTGGCCCCCAAAAGAAAGCATTTCTAATCCAATATGAAACCCAAAGGAAACACACCCCTGCTGCTAGGCACACGTCTCAGTGGACTAACGCTGTGATCTGTGCTGTGCTCCCAGAGCCTTTACTTTAATCCCAAGTCCAATAATCGAGTTAGCGCTCTGTAAGGAGAGCTAAAGCCCCTGGGGTGTCTGCCGAGCTGTCGGACGGTGGAGAGGCTGAGCTGGACACCAGCAGGTGGTCAGCTGCCATGGGAAAACAAGCGTGGTGTGGGTAGCCAGACAGCTGAGCAAGGAGCTACGGGAACGCCTGTAGCTCTACCCTGACCCATAGGAGGTCAAACACACCACTGGATGTTCCCAAGAAAAACAAAAACATGAACAGAAGAGGAAGGGCAAGTCACGGTGAAGGAAGAAAATGCCAAGACCAGACAGCTTGGGCTTGGAAGTTGCTTCCTAGGTCAGTGAGGCCACCTGGAGAGGCTTTAGCACCACACAATGGTAGCACAGGTATCTCAAGCTGCAGCCCTGCTGTGCCAAACAGGAATGAACAGGACAAGCTGTCCATGCTAACACAGCAATGTCTCTGATAGATGGGGAAGGAGCTGGGCAGTGGCAGCATGGCACGCTAATGAGTTCCAGAAGACCACAGCCTTCCATCCCTGCTTAAAAATAGCAGCTGTGGTCAGGGGTTTGAGACAGAGGGAGTCCAGCCACAGCATTTGGATTCAGATTTTGAAACCACAAGAGGTCAGAGTTAATTGATAGCTGGTCATTCAGAGGTTCTGGGACAACTTAAGCATCGACAACGTGCTGTAAAATCTTATTGAAGTTAGGCTCTGGTCTCCCATCTGAAAAATGTAACAATATCCCTGAAAACAGCAGTCCTGACCAACACCCTGGCTAGGCTTACCTGATCAAGACTTTGGGGAAACAAGCAAATTGCCCACTAGCAGCAGAGTCCTGCAGAGTGTGGTTACAAGACAGGCAAGAGAGAACAGATTTCAAAGTAGGCAGCAGTGGGCAGGTTCTTCAGAGCTGGCAAGGCCACTGACTCTGGGATAGCCTAATCCACTAACAGGTAAATCCCCTCCACAAAACATTCCTTCCTGCCTGAAAAGACTTATTTGGCAACCAAAGCCCCCTGCTTTAGAGTAATAGCTGGGGAGGAATGTGACCTGTGGCTCCTGATGGGAGAAGGCCCCAGCACACAGAGTACCAGACTGAAAGCTGCCCAAGCCTCAGCACATGGGGCTCTCCAGTGAACTGTCCTTGCTCCACAAGCAAGATCATTGCTTGGCAGGCAGGACACTGGGCACTGAAATTTGGTGCTTGCTGTGCTATTCAGATACATGGGCTAGATGATCTTTAAAGGTTCCTTCCAAGCCAAACTATTCTATGATAAGGAACTATGTCTCCAAAGTGTTGGGTCTTCAGGAAGAAGGGATTGTGATGCTTTGACAAACATCATCCCAAGTATAAGGGTTTAGCCTGCCAGTTCTGTGGAGGACAACACAGAAGGGAACTCAGTGGCCTAAAATGAAAGCCAAGAGACTTCTGCTTTGGACTCTGCTTCAACATATTCCTAGACACGGCTCCTACATGGAGTCATGGCCCATTCTAGGATTTTCAGGCAAAGAGAGAGAGGGAATTATAAATGTGTCACTGATGGCTGGCCAGCCCTGGGATCCTCCCAGCTCATCAATCCCTCTATTCAACTTTTGCTAACCTAGTGCAAACCCTGTGTAACAGCACCAGGTTAGCAAACCAAACAAATCAAACTTCACTGACTGAGATTACTGAGGAACAGGCACAGATACTCTCTCCTCTATGTAAGAGTACCCAAAATTTGCCACATACACTAAACCCAGACAAACCAGAAAATGTTAGAAAATCCCACCTGGGAAGGTAATTCAGACAGTTTACCCAAAATTATGCAGAAAGATGTTTTTTGTTTTTTAAAGTTTCCAGCATTTCCCTTTGCAGCTCTCTAGGCACAGAAGGTTTTGAGAGCAGGGATATGATACACTGCACTGAAGCCACACTGATGTCCCTGAATGGAGATGTCTCACTCCCTGCCCTGATACAGATTCACAGGGGTAAAGATACTGCATGTGTGGCATGTGCCCTGCAGGACTGCACATTCACCACCCCAACTTGTGGGCATGAACTTAAAGGCAGGAATGCACAGATGCCTCTTGCAAGAAGAGTTTGGTTTACACGGAGTGATGGAACAGCCCCTTACCAATGCAAATGTGTGGTAAGAGAAGCCACTGGACCCGCTGTGGCTTCTCAAGTGTGCAGAGATAAGCTTTCTTATCAAGCCTAAGTCAATATAAGATTCAACTATTTTCCTAAAAGAACTTACACTCACTCAGTCTCACATCTTATTTGTTAGTAGACACAAAACATTTTTTCCCACCTCAACAAACGACATCTCTTAAGTGTTGGGAAAAAAAAGCAAAACAAAATTAGTTTTGGGTTCAGCATCATCTGGGAAAAAAAGATCACCATTTTGACTCACTACTAGAATAGGTATGGAAAAGTACTGGGGTGGCCCGGGTGGGACAGACAGGACAACATACAAAAAAGGAATTTGATATTTAAATCATAAAAATATGAGGATAACCCAAGGGTAGAAGTACACATAGAAATACAACCAACCATCAGTATTTCAAATTGATGACTTTTCTTTACACATACCAGAATGGAATGCTATTTTTTAATTACTGTTCCTTCAAAGGACATGTGGCAAGCTTGCATTTAACCATTACCAAGAATGTTCTGTATTGTATTAGTATCTGGGAGCAGCAGACATGTATCAGGTGGTTATCAATTGCTCTGTTGCATGCAGTAAGATGCAAGTCCTTGTTCTCTAACAAGCTGAAAGATGAACTAGGGCATGTTAAGGACCCTCTGGGTTATGAGTACCTGCAGCTGCCAGAAGTAATTTAGAGCAGGACCTTCTGAGAGAACACCCACACTATTGAGACTGAATCCCTTGGAAATACAGCTCAAACCACCACCACTGATTCTGGCTCAGTTTTTCAGGTAATTTTTCAGGGAGAAACAATCTCCACTTGGGGCTGTAAGAACACTCAAGAGCTGATGAGCAATCTATCGTGGCTCACTTGTCTCTAACAGGATTGTAGATACCAGCCCTGACTTTTGCCTCCATGTTTTTGCGAATTTGAGCTGCATATGAATTTCCTCTCCTTATAATCCCTCATTGGAAATGATCAGAACTGCTTGTCACAAAGCCTATCACACGGGGGGAAAAAACCAAGACACAGACAAGGTGCAAATTCCACCTCCTAGCAACAAACGTGAACTGAAGAGGGGTGAGAGGAGACAAAGGAAGAGAGGGCTCTACTTTAGGACTTGTAGATCACTTCTTCACTTTTACTGTCTTCACTACTCAGGCTGAAAACTGTAGAGCTGCTCATGGTAAAGAACACATCTACATCTACAGTGGTATAAACAGTCACACTGGATTAAGGAACAGAGACAGAAATTAAACAAAGGTGAGACTGATCAAATGGACAAAACCAGAGGCTCTCACTGCTAGCTCCACTTCTCTAAAAATAACACATCCCCAGGTAAATGGAGATAGCAAAGCAAAGCCTCCAGTCTGTGAGAGAGCAACAGCACAGTAGGTCAAACAACACAAATGCTCACAATTTCCCTTCAGTAGGAAGTAACAGATTTTAAGCAAAAGTATGTGTGCATGTAAGTTTGCTTTCCAAATCCAATATCCCTTCCGATCCCCTCATAACTTCTCATCAGCAGTTTTCTATTTCTACTATGAAGGGCTCTAGTGCAATTATGCTCAGTTACTGAAAGCCTCTTTACTCTAATCCTCTTTTTAGTCTCAGAAAGCAACAGCATCAACTGATACCTGTGAGCTTAGTCTCCTCCATGGGAAACACTCTACAGAGTTCATGGCAGAAAAACACACTCAGGACATATCCATCTACACCAGCTCCCCTGTTCCCCTTGCCAGCGCTAAATACCAGATTTCTAACTAAGCCAAAACAAAATTTCAAAGCCAAAACTCACAATTTTAGCCTTTTAAAGAAGCAAGCTTTGAGCAGAAAACTAATGGGAAATGTCAACTTACACATACTGCTTAGTCCTCTTTTTAAAAAATACTTTAAGCTATTTCAAAAATAAAGTTATTTGCCATAAGGCTGGTCGGAAGAGGGTGCTGAAGAGGGGCCACTGTGCTGTTTGTTACTTTTGGCATGGTTGTTGAAACCAGGCCCTAACATCCATAATTATGGAGTAGACTGAACTCTTCCCTGACGAATTTTTACCAACCATGAAGCTAAAGGCAAACTTAAGAAATACAAACAACTCTGACTGAAGCAATGAAATGAAGAGAGGCAAAGCAAAAATTATAAGCATCTCAGAAGTCCTTTTGAGAGTTACTAGACCTATTGAATGACTGCAGTTTTCCCTTTAATGCAGAGAGCAGTGCAGGTATTTAAGTCCAGCTGTTTAACCCCTGCAATGCATGGTGACCTTTTTATTTTCCATTGCTCTTGCAGTTTTCCAGCAGTTGGAGTTTATTTGGGCTAATTACCACAACATGGAGCTGCAAATGGAAAATGTTGCCGGTAAGTTGTTCCATTCACAGCCATTTAGTCTTGCACTGCTGGCGTCAAGGTGCACTACTTTTTTTTCCCCATCTCCATAGAAGTCAGTGACCTTCCAGCCAGAGGACTCCACCCCATTCTCATCTGCATGTGCACCCTCCCTTTGCAGCCTGCCCTGTGCTGATACTCAGGTGAAGGACGCTGAAGCCTCCACCCCCTGCCCCACCAGGGAATCTACACGCCTTGAATCTCACTGTGAAGGAACAGCAGTCCCTCCAGAGCCAAGAGGTCACTGGGTTTCCATCATAAACCTTAAGCTGACACTTTCCTGACCCTCTCTTGCAAAATGCACTAATTTATAAAACATCCCATCAACAAGAAAATTGGTAGGTCTGACTTGGTAACGGAGAAGAAAAACCCCTTTCCCATGCAGATCCCGAGTTAACTTGAAAGCTGGCTTTCAAAAAACAGTCTGTTTACTCAAATATCTAATTGTGGCTTTGGACCTAACTTTGTGAGATTTGTCATTGAAACACAGAAGCATCAATGCTTTAAACTACAATTTCTAAGGTGGTTTCTAACTAAAATGGAAAACAAAACAATTCAGCATGGCTTGTGTATCCCCAACTGCTCAGTATCAAGATTTCGCTAAATGCAGTTTTGCGTTAACAATATTACAGGCACCCTTGCCAGAGCAGTAACTTTTCGGTAATCTCAAGCGTCAAAAGAATAACTAAAAAATTCCTTTTACTTTCCTGGAAGCTGACAGATTTCCTCTTTCTCCTGAAGAAACTGAATCAAAGTATAAACAGACTTCTGTCAACAGAAAGAGCCCTGCATTCCCATCCAAAAAGCTGTGGCAGAGGTCTGGAAAAACATATGTTCAACTACCTCACAGGATCCAGGAGAAAGTCTTTAAGAGCTCTGAAAGGAACTTGTCCAAAGCCACCTCCAGTTCTGTGGGAATGTCAGGCAATGAGAACATGTTTTTCAGTGATGACAAAATGTGCCAGTTCAGCGCAGGTCCAGGGGACAGAGGGTAGGAATCGAGCAAGGGGCAAGCATTGCCTTCTTCAACACATCAAACATTGGAGAGCCAGGAAACCTGGGGTCCAGACAGCACAGCACCTGTCCAGGTACTTAATTCCATCCTCAGCATGGGAAAGGCCATTTCAGCACTCAGAGCAACTGCATTCCATCAGGCAGGCACACAGCCTGAAATGCCTCAGTTCTCTGCAGCCTCTTTACAGCTACACAGGGCACCCAAATCAGGATGACAAGTTCCCTCTAAGACAAAAACTGCAAATTAAGTGGTCATTTGCCAGCCCTTGTGAAGAGCCCTCTCTCTCAAAGGGATGAGGGCACTTAGCATTTAACACACTGCTTAGCACACCAGGACCAACAGACTTGTTTAAATGGCAGCAGACTTGAAGTGAGTGTGTCTCTATATCAACACCTTATAAGTCCCCAATCAGGAGTCTGGAGGGGCTTGCCTGAAAAGCTGCATAATTCTTGCTAGAACAGATCTGTGAGATATAAGAGTAATATTTGACACGTGTTTTCAGAGCCTCACATATAAGACAATAAACTGGAAAAGACGGACAGCTGACATCTGAACAAATGAAAAAAAGTAGACCTTGTCTGGGAAGTACCATCTTAACCTTCCTATGTATATGTATATTTGAGGTGAAAGAAAGGTAAAGAGAAGTTCTTTAGATAGCTGATATTCTCAAAAGAGATGGTTAATGTTGTCGAAAGAGAAACTCCATTTGTCACTCATGATTGCAAAGCAATTTTTATTTCCCATGCTGCAGATGATCTCAGCCTGCATTCCTCTTTATTTAGCATTATCTATATTTGTCCCAGCAGCACCAAGTGAAAAACTTTTTCCCCTGGGTTATTATACCCCTCAAATACTTACAAACAGCCCTCAGGTGCCCACTCAGCATGGATCTGCAAAGTGAATCAAAGGAATGTGTGGGCTGTGCTCAGGCTCAGCTACGGAGGCAATGTCACAGTCTGTACCACCAGCACTGCATGGCCATGTGGGGGACTTTAAATCCATAACCATGTTTTTTTGTCAGTCTATGCCAAGCACATACAGGAATTCCCCTGAGGACTTACATGCTTTTGCTAAGTTCACACCAGAACCCAGGTAGAGCAGTTACATCTTTGCTACACCAGCATTTCACTTAAATCATCTACACAAAAAAAATCTGTTACTGAAACTCCAGGTACTTAGGACTTGCAGCCCCACTTATCAACTCTTCAGCTCCTGATCACTTTTTGCTTTAGTTCAGGCTGGCTGTCAGACTTTCACACATGGGGTATCCTGGGGCCAACGAGCAGCACCAAGCCTAATGGGCACAAGTGTAGCTTATTCCCACTAAAATCCAAGTGTGTCTGTAAAACAGTGGCTGAATGGGAAGCAGTGGGATATACCCTTTATCATCTGTATTCCTACGGAGTCACACCAGTTTATGCCTTTCTGTGTTTCTTTAACTACTTCCCTACAGATGGCACTGTACCACTGTCTGAAACACCCCTTCAGGAAAAAACAAGCTCAAAACAACTGAGATTCGTGCTGAGTCACCAAAGAGGAGCTGAGTGTCCTCTAAGGTTCCTGCTTTCTCATCTGGAAGGTCTTTTGAGGAGGAGCAGCACCATCAAACATTGAGAGGCTTTGTACAATCCAACCTTCCCTACCACAGACCAGGATGGGATCTAGTAGGAAGATGGGTCTTAATACGTAGAAATCCTTGCTCCACATTTCCCTGAAGCATTTGGTCCGTAGCACCACTGAAGAGAGGATGGTGGGTTGAACAGATCTCTGTTATGACTCTCTCTGGCAATTCCTATGGGAGGCAACTGAGAAACCTCACAAGAAGCCAGTCTGTGTCCAAAGCTTTACAGTCAGGGCTGCAATGTCAGTAACTGGATGAATGCAATAAAATCTGCAGATTCCTTTCTCTCAGTCGTGTGGTATTTCTATTACTTTCTCTGCCACTGTTTTGCATCCAATAAAAACACACTGAATAGAAAATACAGCAGTAGATGTTACCCTTTGCTCTTGGTAAGAAGAATAACTCATTGGTTCGGCACCTCCCAAAGCATGCATGAAGGGAAGAAGCACTTGGCTCAAGCAGCCTCATGATTATTAGCATCACAGTCAATCTATAGCACATTTTACCAGCTGCTTCTTAACTTTATTGCCTCTGAGACACACAGATTTATGTGGCAAGTTTTTCATCATAGCCTACCATAACTACTGAAATTCTTTTCTTTTTGATTCTCATTAATGATGGGTGAAACTTTGCCCTTAGATGCACATACAGAATTCCTGCAACTTTCCAAAGAGAATAATTATGGTCAAGGCCTTTAAGTGTTGAGTTCGAGACCTTGAAAAGGAAATTAAATTCAGAAAGTACTAGAGGGACCCTTAGAGATATCTCTATTTTGTTACATATCAGGGCATCACAGGCACTTAAATACTCCTGTTGATAGTATTTTTATCCATATCTACATCAAAAGCAGAAGTTTCTTGAATGGTGTCTGTCTAGACTGTGTACAAGGTTATAATGAAGTGAAAATAAGACTATCATTTACTGAAATGACAAAAGAAAATTATTATAAAAATGAGAAGAGTATGTGGTTAGGATTAACAGAATGCCTACAAATTGCAGTCAGAACATCAGTTTCAATCACTAGAAAATATCACACTGTGTCTGCTACATCAACGCTGGCTAAACTTGAGATCCGGTACTCAGTAAAATGAGGGGGATTGCTCATTCTGCCTTCACTGCTCTGAGATTACTCTTGATGAGGAGGAACCCTGCTCAGTTTCAAAAAATCTAAAGGCAAGGTATAAAGTCAGATTTACATGCTCAGATCTCTCAGCAGTAGCATCACAGCCTACTATTGCTTTTAAGAGGCTTTAGCAACACTGGTCAGGGGCCAAATAACAACTGCACTTAAATAAAGCAATAGCACACTTAGGTTATAAAATACAAATATCTATTCAAATCAAATTCCCAAAAGGCATTGTAATTGAATGCTTCACAGCAGCTGGCTACTCCTGCACAGATCTACCTCATCACCTTCAGTTTGCCCAAATTCCATCCCAGTTCTTAAAGAGTAATTAGACATGACAGGCTATTCACCTAGGCCCCACCTAAAAATGTGAGTTTGTTCCCAACTAGGAGCTTATTAGCAGATAGTGAAAAACAAGGAATTGATAGTATTTCCCAGCTCCTCCTTGGTGGGAGTGATAGGACTTTATCCTCTTCTTTCAGTTTGTTATCCACTGCTTGAGATCAGCTCTTTCTTCTTTCACAATACAGCTAAATTCGCTGTTGGTCAACAGCTGCTTTTTCATCAAAATCATAATGCCTGAACCAAATGCTCACCAGGGAATACTAAATGAGTCTTGTCTTCCTAAGCATTTAATCACAAATACCACAAATGAATAAGCAGCCAAGCATAGCTCTAATGAGGTTGTGTTTGGGAGGTTTAACCGGGTATGTAGCTCACCCCCTCAGTAAAAACAATTTTCTACTCCCCATTTTCCAAGGTGATAACATTGGTCTAAACACTAATTAATTTAGAACTTTTATCTTACCTTTTCACACAGCAGCAGGATTGGATGAGTTGTTATGTGGCATTTGTTACAGACAAATTGTTTTACAGCCCCTTTTATAAGCACCATCTCGCTGTGATCTTGTTCCCATGACCGATTGGCATGCTATTCCAGACCTGACTGCTGTAAGGGTGAAAGAACTTTCCCCACACTTCCAGCAGAAATACATCCATATCCACTTTAGACCAACTCATTTTTGCTCTAATATTGTTCTTTACTCTGCTCTTCCCTTTTCTCAGGTCTAGCCTTCTTATTCATTACAGAGAACAAATATATTGATTTTTGTCCTTTGTTTAGCCAGGCTAGACAAGGCAAGCTTTAAATTCCTTCATTTCTCCATTCCCACACTCACACTGGTAACCCAAAGGAGGCAGGCAGGATCACCAGCTACTGCTCTTCGAGAGTCACAGATGGATAACAGATTCTTGGAGTGATGGAGCTAGAAGTGCTCCGGATTCCCCCCCTAGATGTGAAAGTTGCTTCTCAGAAACCATCAAATCCAAAACCTAAGTTATTTCAGCTTATACAAAAAAAAAACCCTGGGTCTCTTTAATGGAAAATGCACTCTCATGGCCCTGAGTGGGTAGAGGATGACCTCCATGCAATTAACAACTGAGTGCAAAGCTGAAGAAAGCTGTTTCTTGAAGCTGTTCTTGGGAAGACACCGAGCTTGTAGACCAGTTTATTCAATAGGAAGGGTTCACTTTCCCTATGTGCTTGTCAATGTCTGTGCACCAAGCACAGTCTCAGCATGGGCCCCTCCACTCCCTGTTGGCACTGGGATCTGCTGAATAGCAGCACCTCCCCAGGTTTAAGCCTAAAGTCTCCTCAGAAACTGGGCTGTTTCCAAGATTTCTCTAAGTACATACTGTGTTGCAAGACCAACTCCCTCTCACCAGAGGCCATACCTACCTTTCTAGTAACTTCAGAGTCCAACTCTCTTAGCTCTGATACATCACTGACTCAGACCCCATATTTATTTGGTTTTGACTCCACATTTTCTCTCAAGGGATTTAACCTAACAGTTTAGCACTCACCATCACAAAGCCCTCCTGCACTTCTATCAGATTCTGGTTTCTACAGCACTTGATTAGAGTAAAATTCTCAGCTCAGACACTGAGCTGCACTAACACCTCCTCTTCATTAAGGAATCATTTCATCTTTACCTCTGATTCTTTAACTGGTTACAGAGCCATAAAAGCAATCTCTTTTCTCCTACTGCTGCTGACTACTAATAATTTGTTGCTTGTAAGACCCAACTTCCCTTCACAAAAGCTCTGTGCCCTTGCACACGCTGTCCATCAATGGCTCTAAACAGTGCAGTCCTTAGTTCCTTGTCCAACAGGGGTTTTACAGTGTCCAGAATCACACCCTAGTACAGCATCTTCCCCATCCCATTTAGTTACCAGACAGTAACAAACCTGTTACTCCTGTGTGCCCTGTCCTTGCTGCCTCTTCCACCTCCAGCCCACACATCACAGCCACTTTCACAACCACCTCTGAGGTAACTCTTACACCGCAGTTTTCCTCCTGAGAAAGTTATCTAAGGAACTGGAGCTAAGGATGAAGAAACCATCACTTCCAGGAGACTGGACCAGGGAACAGCACATGTGCATGGACCACTACCACCTGCTGCACCAACCCAGCTCTTTCCAGATGCCCAAGGGTGACATGACCCAGCAGAGAAGACCCACTGTGACATACACTGACAGCTTGATTGCCTCCCACAGGGCTGCACCATGGCTGAAGCTGTAAGAGTTTGCTTCTGTCTTTGACCTCGTATCCTTTAGCTCTGACAGCAAGGATTTATGCTTCAAAATTCAAAACTAAAGTGCAGTGAGTGACAGGCATCAACAGAGGCTATGTCATTTAATGAGACAGAAGTGCTCTGCACATCAGCTTTCATGGCAAGAGGAGTGTCAATGGCCCTGCTGCTGCTCCTGTACCGAGGGCTGTGGGGGGACATGGGCAATGAGCAACACTTAGAAATAACCATTAGAAGGGGATAATCATTTTAATCCAATTCTATTCTCTGATCCAGTTTACAGTACAATCCTACAGACAGTGATACTGGTATAACCAAGCTGACAGAAGGAAATGCAGGCTACTGGAGCAGGTTCCTTGTCTCACTCTTGGGATCAAGAGGTGTCTTGACAACAGGTGGTGCTAGGATCTGTTGAGTCCAAGCTTGAGGCTTGCGTCATGTAATTACCCCAAAAATATGTAGACTGAAAACAGCATTTTTATTTCCAGAAGAGTCTAGACAGAGGGAGCTCAGTAGGACGACAACTGCTTTCTCTCCAGTCCTCACATTCTCACTGCTGTTATTTGCATGTTGACTACACCCATCAGTCCCAAGCCCTGACCTCCTGTACCAAAAGTTGACAGCACCATTACAGGATATGCCCTTGTATGGAACTTCCAAAATAAATCACATTGTAACTTTCAACACACCTTCCTGTGGCCCATAAAAAGAAACCCAAACCAAGCCATTGCATGCCTTAGAATGTAAAGCACCAAGAGTTTTAAAGGGAGGCTGAGGAACATAATGAACACATTTCAGCAAGACAGCACTTTCTAAAGTAATTTTGACTAACCTTGTATCATGCTTTTCCCTTCCAGAGCACCTTAATGATTCAAGCAGCTCATAAAGTCCAATAATGCATTTCACATTGATCTCCTTACTCAAAAGCACTCTTACAGAATGCTTTCTGCTCTGTTAAAGCTGCATTAAGACCTTCATTTTAATGGTGGGGGCTCTACAGCAGCTCTGAAAGAATTTTACGTCACTGAGGTTTCTTTTCTTATGCCTTTTTTAAATTAAGAACTTTTCATTACTAACCTTGGCCTTTTTATTTCTTTGTAGGAACTCTTAATATTGAGAGGAGGAATAAATTACTGGCACTATGTCTGCTAAAAGGATCTATGGGTGACTATATTCTAATTCCATCTGCAATAGCTTTATGAAAATAGATGTTTGCATCTCCTGACTTTCCTCTGATCTCCTTTCAATGCCATCTAGAGAAAGACACTGGACAATAGCCTAGTGGTACTTCCCAACTTACAGGTGGCTTTACTCACTGAGTATTTTGTCTCCTCGGAAGCAAAAGGGTACCATGGAATTCAAAAGCAGTGTCCTTCACTTCCTTCCATCCCCAGAGGGGAAGGAGATTTAAACAGGGATCATGTAACAGGTGATCACAAAAACAGTGCCAAGCAGAACACAATCAGGCATGGACAGTTCATAACATTTATCTTTACATGCTGCCTTTTATGGATGTAATTTGCTGAGCTGTCAGAAGAACAAGTGTTTTAGTGAAGCTTAACAACTTCAAATTCTGTCCCAGCAGGGCTGTCAAACTCTGCTTGTAGCCTGAGGATGTTACAATGACAAGTTCACACAACTTTGCAGGAATTTCCTAATTACAAGGTCCTGTTTTAAATCAACTTTAATCCGATTTTATTGGTTAATGTTTTCATTCAACTGATGGGATCCGTCATTTTCATAGATCTGGGGAATGTTAAAGATTTTGTTGCGAAGCTTGGAAAAAGTGATTTTTCTGTAAAATGGAAAAAGAGTTTTCATCACTGACCTTCATCAGAGTTATCAGTTCTGCAGCATTTCCAAAACACCTGAACAGGGGTATCAGTGAGAAATTAATCTGGTGCTACAAGGCAGGCTTTCAACAGTAAGCAGTCTTTATCAGCAGGGTTTTCTGTGGTGTCTTCAATCATGAAAGCTGTTCCCAAGTCCTCAATTTACCAGTCTTTTTTCATTAAAATTCAGATGTAAGCATGGGCCCATTTTTGCCCGACAGTTGTACTGACTTTCTGTACAGATATATGTTTGAAACAACATAAGCACTCACCACACACCCAGTGCTTCCAGAAAAAAAATTCCAGTGTGGAATCAGTCAGAACAGGGAAGAAATACTGACATTGCAAAAAAGGTCTGAAAAAATATTACAATTCCAAACCCCATTTTTTCCTGCTAACAGGCTATTCTTTCAGTAGTTAAATACACATGACTAGCCACAGGAATGGGCACTTACTTGTGAATTTTGTTACATCAGTCTTACGTGTCAAAATCCCACCATGTACTTGCTCTCCCTGAGTTTAATGAACTGATTACCAAGGGTGTGTTAGAGAGCCCAAGGAAGCTGTGTTCCCAGAGCTGGAAGTCCCCTGCTCCTCAGCTGGGCTGCAGTGACTGACCTGTGTCACCCCATGACAAAGCAGAGTGCTGTGGGTCTGACAGCACACAGGAAAAGTACTAGGAAAAGGACTTGAGCTTGCAGACACGTTGCTTTGGTCCCACCAGGAAAGAAAATTATTTAAGGGCACTTCTACTTGTGCCTCTGGGCAAATAATTTCTTTTTGTGGACAAAACAATTTTGAATGGAGAGGCAGCAAGTAAAGAAAAGAGCTTACGGGTTTGTTACAGGCAAGTCAGGAACACCAGATAAGAGAGCAAAGATGCAGCCCTTACAGGCTCCTACACAACAGCAGCATCTGGTCAATGCCCAGTGAGGAGAAAAAAAGCTCTACTTACACATCATCTCCTGTGGAATAACAGCAGTAGTATGGGCTTTTTTTATTCATTATTCTAATGCCCAACATCCCAAATTTGCAAGCCAAGACCCCAAAGGAAATTAAAAGATCTTAGAATATTAGTGTGGCTTTTTTGTTTGGGGTCCTCCAGGTATCATATCCCCTGTGTGAAACATGGATGTCTACAGCCAGAAAAGCTAGAAACTCGCTCTGTAACATGCAAACATGCATTAACAGAGCACAAATATTCCTCCAAGGCACACACACAGTAATTGCACGCTCTACAATCCAGCATGCCTCTACTGCACTGAGAACCAAAACACAGCAAGCAGGCACAGCCCAGTTTGGAACCATGGTTTCCATCTGTGTCCTCCCTGCAAAGAGGATCGACTTAACAGAAGATATTGTCTGAAGAGGTCTCCTCAGAGATGTAGGACAAACTTGGAAAAGTAGTTGCACTCTTCAGGTCATGACAAAAAGGCATCAGTCCTTAAAATAAGGTCATGTTACAAAGCATCTTGTTCCTCTTTGGTTTCACAGTTTGAGCCCATCAAGATTTTAGCAGATACCTTGTGAACTGTTTCAGTTTGAGACTAATGCTTCATACTATTTAAAAGCTGGGATTTCAGAGCTGCATTTGGAGACTACAGAGCAGTGGGTCTGGCTTCAGCAGTTCACAAGGCATCAGCCACTGTAATCATAAGGTTGAACTTCAGACAGGGAACTCAGAATTGAAATTCCTATTAAGAACCCCAGGAATTGAAACTCCATTCTCCTCAAGCTAAAGAAACATAGATAGTTTGAACAGAAAACTAGATTCTCTGCCATAGATGCACAGTATTTGCTTCAGCCTAGGTGGTATTAAAAAAATACAAACATCCCGGATCTTTAAAATTACTGGGAGTCGTCTGGCGGTGGTTTCAGATTTAGCAGCAGGGACAGCCAGGCTGAGCAACCATCCTTCTCTGTCCCAGTGTCCTGAACCAGGTGGTTCACTGATCACATAACCACATCTGTTTCAGCAAAAAGTTAAGCACGCCTTACTCCCCCTGATTTCTTCTTCTGTTATGAAATGGTGCTAGGTGTTTTGGGTTTTTTAAACTTAAAATTTATATCAAACTAGAAAGAACGCAGACCTGAATTCACATGCAAAAGATGACACCATTTAAGCTTATTTTAATAATTCATGTTTTAGCTAAATCAGATAAATCATGATTAAATGTTTAAATTCACCTGGACATGATTTGCATTTTAAAACTGTTCCATCAAAGAGGAGATTTTGTCTGCAGGGAAGGAAGTCAACTTGTCTGAAGCATATGATAATCAGCTCTTGGAACTAGCAGATGTCATCATCTCAATCCTACTCTTTTATTCATGGATGGACTTCTCTTACTTTTTTACCCTGCTTTTTCAATTCCCAACTTGATTTCATTTGGTCATTAAAATTCAGAAACCAAAATAGCCTCTCTGTATTCCTTTATGTACTCTCCTATGATGTCATGGTCACCAAAAGTTGCTTTACTACTTCAAACAAGTTCTGTCTCTGAGTGTTCAGCCAACAACCTCTACAAATTCAGTCGATGACTTTAAAACTTCAGCAGGATACATGGACTGTTTAATGAGTGTAGGTCTCATTAAAAAAGCTACCACTATTGGAATAGGCTGGATCACAATCAAAAATCCTACTAAGTACAACATGAAAGATTTGAGTTTCAATTTTTTTTTATAACAGATATTTATGCAGCCTGCTCTGCATGCAATACAAATATACTTTAATGAAAAAGTGATTTATATAGAAAAATCCATCAGAACAATACCACAGGCAGGCAGGCAGCCAGCCACAGACTTGGCATGTATCTTGGCAGAGGTCAGTGACCCCGACACTGCTTCATGTTGGTAAAGCTCCTTAGTTTGATCCCTCTTCTCTAGAAAATCTGCCAGGTTTTTGCATAATTCCTCCTTCTCTCCCAAGTATGCTGCCCTCATTCTCAGTCCCTTGGTTGATTTTACGTCAGCTTCTGGGAAAAACAATGGAGAAACACCAGTGGGCCACAGCTCACTGCGATCACCGCTCCAAAGTGCCCAGCAATTAGCAGTTGGCAAAAAAATGAGTTCTGGCACCAAATCCTTTGATTAATGTAATCTTCTGAGGTACAAGGGAAACAGTGATGTTGTCCAGGGTCCTCCTCTAAGGCTTGCAAAAGACGTCTCCTTGGAATTGAAAAATCCAATTTCAAACACAACTTGGTTGTATGGGAAGGGTCACTTTCACACCTGACTACCATAATTTTGACTGCAGTGCCCTAAAACACACTTCACCAGAAGCTTCTCCACAACACTATCACTGCACAGAGGAAGGCATGAATTAGTTATATCACTAGAACACTGACTCTTTTTTATCAGGCAGAAGAAAGTTACTTGCTCCTCAAGGCCTGGGGAGTTTAGGCTATACAAAGGTGGAAGACAGCAATAATTCTTGCACTGAATTAATTTTTAACTTAACAAAGAAATGTTTAACCCTTCATGTAAACATATTTAGTGTACATGTAGGATCACATACAACATCTGGGCATACACACACGTGGACACAACTGCTGGGCACACACAGTGACTGATAAGATTCAGCATCCATCTGAATTGAGGCAAGTTAAATTATTTTAAAAACCCCTCAAAATCCCAAAATGCCTCATTCAGTTGTGCTGCAGAAGGAATATAAAGCATGGCTACACACAGGCTGATGTACAGACATCCACAGGCCACTTTGAGAAGAGAACAGAGGTAATGGGCAAAGGTGATGTGGAAAAGGTGGGAGCGATTTACAACACTGGAAACATTTGATGTAGAATGAAAGACTAGAAGATGGCATTCAACACCCTCAGTCTCTCTCCAGCAGCACTTTCAGGGAACAGAGCAGGCATTGACTTGTCTGACCTCTCAGAGAGGGCTGGGTTTCTCAGGGTTAAAAGAAGGGCAGAAAAGGTTCTGTTTTAGTCTCACCCACCTTGAAAGGGTGTTTAATACCTCTTCTGTTAGCTTCTACTCTCAACACTGAAATGAAGAGTCTTAGAGGGGCCAAAAGGTGGCAGAGCATTCCAGGAATATGATTGTAACAGGGTAATACCCAATACCGAGATACAGTACTGACCCTTGAGAGATTTCCAGGGCCTTTTTGTTGAAAAATGTAATTTTTTTCCTGCATCATGAGTGATGGTCCCTAC
This sequence comes from Rhipidura dahli, assembly GCA_013399225.1. Lineage (NCBI taxonomy): Eukaryota > Metazoa > Chordata > Aves > Passeriformes > Rhipiduridae > Rhipidura > Rhipidura dahli. Next base: position 185,309 of record VXAC01004707.1, on the reverse strand, counting down.
AAATCAGAGAACTACACTTTTACACTACCCCAGAGAAGCTCTGACTCAGGGAAGAGTCCTTTCCCACTCCTGAAGGGCTGGGCAGCACATGGACCCTTGTATCCAGAAGCCAGGCAGCTTGCAGGAAACCAAGCTCTGGCTACAAAGACTAGAATGTGTAATTCCATGAGCTTTCTTGGAAATTAAGTGGGGGGTGGACATCAGCCATAGTTAAAATTCCCAAACAGATGAGCTCTACAGGATTAAAGTGACTGCATGTATGAACCCAGCTTTGAAACATAAAAAAATGATGAGGGAATGATCCAGCAAATGGAATGAAGCTTAAGAGTCAGGGGTTTCTTTCCACTCTGCAGCTGACTCATCATCATTGGGGTTGTTCAGCATGGAGAATAGAAGGCTCCAGGGACACCTCACTGAGTCCTTCCTGTACTTAAAGTGGGCTTATAAAAAAAGGAGGCAGAGGCTTTCTACACAAGCAGACAGTGATATGCTAAGGGGGAATGGTTTGAAACTAAAAGAGGAGAGATTTCATTTAGATGTTAGGAAGAAATTCTTTACTTAGTGGGTGGTGAGGCACTGGAACAGGCTGCCCAGAGAAGTTATGGATACCCCATCCCTGGAAGTGTTCAAGTCCAGCCTGGATGGGGCCAGAAGCAACCTGGTGTAATGGAAGGTGACTCTGCCCATGGCAAGGGGTTTGGAACAGCATGATCTTTAAGGTCCCTTCAAACCCAGATCGTTCTGTGCTTCTATGACCCCAAACAAGTCTCCTCCAGAACCATGTTCTTCTGTCTACTCACTGCACCAACACCAATTTATCTGAGCACAGACCCTCACTGAGCAGCATTCACAAGCTTGTGGAAGAAGTAACAAAACCAAGAAAACCCTCAAGTCCCCGGAGGTGCTTGAGAACTTCCAGCCTATCCAAGGGATATCTGTGCCCAGCCAACCATGGCACACGTAGCACTAACAGGCTGTCATGTCCACTGCACTGTTCAGCACTGGGACTTTGTCCTGATGGACGTGGCACCAATCGGATCAGTCATATCCCAGGGTCATTAGTAATACAAGAGAGAGTAAATACAGGCAGTGTTTCTTTTGCTATTTAAATGTATTAATCTTCTAGATGCATTGATTTTGGGCAAGCCAACAAGTTTCTCCCCCCATAACAAATACACTCATTTCCTCTTTCCTTTTTCAAGGATTTTAAACATACAACAGAAACCATGGGAACATATTCCGATTAACAAGGATTTTATTACAGGAAAGTAGGAGGGTTAAATGCAAGCACTGTTCCAGTCAATTAAATACTATTATTAATGATGCTTACACACTAAGTTCTTGAAAGTTTTAACTGTGTACGGTACAGGGCAACAAAGTGAATTGCACAGCCCAGGGCAGCTTCCAAAACTGTGCCCATGAAGTCCTGCAAATGGGTTAGGGAAAGCTGTATCCCCATTAGAATCACCATTGATTTTAATCAGCTGAGCACTGTAATAAGATTAGAAGTGATTGGGCTGAGTAGTGGGATTTAACCCATCCACTAATACCCAGAATTTACTATTCACAGCTCAAACCCATTAGCCCTTCCGAGCAGAATGGGCTTCATCCTCCTCCTCAAAGATGCAACAGTTAGAAGCAGTATGAGATACTCAGTAAAGTGATCTTTAACACTGTTAAATGAACACTGCTGATTCCTGCCTGCAGAGCCTGTGTCCAGCTGGGCTGCTCACTAGCAAACAGCCTCACCCTACCAGGACATTGCCCAGAAGAACAGTGAAGTTTTGCCTCTGACCTGTCAAAACTAAGCAGAACAGGTTGTTATTGAGAGGGGAAACTGTCCATAAAGATACATTACAAAAGAAGATACTGGTCAACAGCTCAGAGTCCCATTGGACATCAGTGGCAAGTGCTGTCTCTCAGGGGTCTGTATTGGTAGCAGTGTTATTTAATACCTTCATTAATGGCACGGATGAAGGGACTGAGTGCACCTTCAGCATATCTGAAGATGACACCAAGCTGAGTGGTGTGGCTGACACACCTGAAGGACAGGATGCCATCCACAGGGACTGGACAAGCTCGAGAAGAGGGCGCATGGCACCCTCAGGAGATTTAATAAGATCAACTACAAGGCTGCACCTGAGTTGGGGCATCAGTCCAGGCTGGGGGATGAACAGATGGAGAGCAGCCCTGCCCAGAAGGACTTGGGGGTGCTGGTGGGTGACAGGCTGGACATGACCCAGCCATGGGCACTCCCAGCCCAGAAACCAACCATGTCCTGGGCTGCATCCAAAGCACCACGGAGGGGATTCTGCCCCTCTACTCCACCCTGGTGAGACCCCACCTGCACTGCTGCATCCAGCTCTGGGGTCCCAACACAAGAAAGACATGGACCTGTTAGAGCAGATCTAGAGGAGGCCACTGAGATTATCAGAGAGATGAAGCACCTCTCCTCCAGGAGGAAAGGCTGAGAAAATTGGGATTGTTCAGCCTGAAAAAGAGAAGGCTTCAGGGTGACCTAATTGTGGCCTTCTGGTACCTGAAGGGAGGACACAAGAAAGATGGAGAGAGACTGTTTACCTTGGCCTGGGGTAACAGGACAAGGGAAAATGGCTTCAAACTCAAAGACAGTAGGTGTAGATTAGATATCAGGAAAAAAATCCTTATTGTGAGGGTGGTGGGACATTGGAACAGAGAAGCTATGGATGCCCCATTTCTGGAAGTGTTCAAGGCCAGGCTGGATGGGGCTCTGAGCAGCCTGGTCTAGTGAAAAGGATCCCTGTCCACAACAGAGGGGTTGGAACCAGATGATCTTTAGGTCCCTTCCAACCCAGGGCATTCTGTAATTCTATGAAAAGTTGTCAGGAAGACACATTTAAAGTTTTCTTGAAATAAAATGGTTTAAAAAAATAAAAAAACCCCAGGAGAACACACAAAAACTTGCTGCATCCACTGAAGAATGAAATGAAAAAGTATAACTTAGAGCAGCAAGCTTTGCAGAATAAATCTGTGTTATGGCATTGCAGTAGGCATGTAAGACAAACACAAAACTGAAAAACAGCAAGACAGCATCAATGTAGGGATTTAGAAATATTTTTCAAACATAGGAATATGTTTGTGAGATGGAGAAGAGTGAATGGTTACTTGATCAGTGAACCAGCAAAAAGTCATGAGCCAAAATAGCTACCAAGAACACCTGCAGGCTGTTCCTCCAGCCCTTATCAAAAGTCCCTTGGTAACTTCACTAAGCTCTATATGCCAACACGTATCACTCCTCTGCCACCATCCCCTTCCTGAACAGGAAAGGTTTAGCATCTTTTTGGATGCCACCCAAGCCCATAGTTCCTGCAAGCAATTGCCTGCTCTCCATTGCTCTCAAATGAACCACTAGTTATTAAACTATGGACCCATTTCTATATTCATTTTGTGTAATGAATTTTCTTCATTTCTGCAATTATAAACATTCAGAGTATTTTCAAAACATCAGAGAGCCTCAGACTACCTGGAACAGAAGAATCAAGCAGGATCCATCAAAATAGCTGTTATTATTTTTGCAATTAGACTGGCAGAAGAAAAAGAATTAAGTCTGAAGATTTACAAAGAAATAAAGCTGATTAAAAAAATTCCTACCTCTTTAACACAATCAAAAAGATCTCCAGAGAGATAGTTGCATATACCAGCAATCAGCACTACCCAATTTCCTTAATTTTCCTGGAACACCGTACTCCTTTTCTGGCCTGAATTTCAGAGTCCTGAGAAAGCTAAGGAGACAGGCTACTAATGGAACAGGTATGAGACACATTTCCAAGAAACCCCTTGGTCTGCTGTTGACCTTTCAATGACAGAATCTTTTCAAAATGCGTTCGATTTTCATTTTGCTACTGGATTGCGTGGATGGCCACTGACCTAAGGGGCTTTCTAAGGACATGAACAGAGTTTGAAATCTCGGGAACTGGCCTCTCTGTATGAGTCACCAAGGCTGAAGGAGGCAGTTTGGGGCTGCTGTGTGCCCTGAACACTGGGAGAGCAGAGTCTCTAACGTAGTTACTGCTGAGACATAACAGAAAATGCAATTAGAATGCAAGCTTTTTCCCTTAAGTCAAGGTTTCATTTTAAGGCTTAAAGGAGTTTCCAATATTGCACTTACTGGAAGCTCTGAGAAAGAACCACAGTGAGTGTAAGCATATACTTAAAAGGGTCAAAACCCAGCTGAAGAGATTGTTTCCCATTTTCTGGATGTTTCCCATTTACCAGTGCCTTACCTGCAGTCTGTAAGGTACAGACCAGGACAAAAAGGCTGATTAGACAGCCTTTTCACATCACAGTTTTCAGGCTATAATTAGGGACAAGGTTCAGAGACATGAGGATGGCATTTCAAGTTCAAGTCTCCGCCTGAGCACCTCCTCCTGCAGCACATACTCCTATTCCCCCTGACAAGGGTGCAAGCACCCTGTCATGCTGTTCCTCCAGAGGCCAGTAAGATCCAGCCCTGGGCAGAGCTAGAGAGCCAACTCAAACATTCACTCTTACACACAGCAAGCCTAAGAAGTTAGGAATTATCATGTATGGTTACAGAGACTGTCACAGGACAGCCAGTCAACACCACAGAGAAATGGAAACTGGTAACCTTAAAGTATAAGGTGCTGTTCACATCAAATATTTATTCCAGGGAGATTCAAGATGGCAGTTTCATTAGAATATTCACCAACAAGATCAAGCCTTCAATGCTCTCCACGTCCATCCCACACAACTGCCACTGGTGGCCCTCTGTGCCTTTTCAGGACACTTCTAAAGACTCATTCAAATGCATATTGGGAAGGCAAAATGTCAGAAAAACACACAAACCCTTCCCTGTCCTTCCAGTGCATCTTTCCCCACATGCAAATCACAGCTCCAGAGAGTACAATGTCTCCCCTATAGGACAAGGAGTCCAGATTTGGCACCCAACATGCCAAAGTACAAGAGGATGACAGAGCAGCCAGATTGGATCATGACTTCAGCAGGTCCTTTAGATATTCACCATTTTCACTCTCTGATCAGCAGTGTTTGGTCAGATGCACTAAGTCACTCGTGAGTGGGATTTCTATTTATTTATCTATCATGAAAACTTTTCAAATTGTATCTCTGTAACATTTAAAATTCAGCTAATGCAAGACCTGACTTATGCCACCATCTGTGCTGTTTATCTTCTGTATTTTATTAAGTGATTTGGTTTTTGCATGACAAAACCAAATGGTATTCGATAAAATAGAGGACTCATGGCAATGAGGATAAATCTAATTTTGCAGTTTGGAAGCTGCAGCACCAAAACCACTTAAGTAATTTCAGACCAAGATGCTTAGAGGAAGGAGTCAGGAGTTTTCCTTCCAACCTTTCCCAGCTAACAACCATAACTACAGAAAGCAATTAGCCAGAAACTAACAGACAATTGGCACTTAAAAACCTCTGAACTTTTTTTTAAAATAAAATTACTCTAATGCTATTATTCACAGGCCAGACTCCCTTCCCACAGGATGCAGGAAGGCAAGCTGGATAGGCACTGCTCAGGTTTGCATTCTCTGGGACACAGCAGCACTCCCAAGCCATGGGCACCCATTGAAAGAATGGAAAGAAGACATCTCTTCTTTTGCTCCCCTAAAAGGATTCTACAGATCGGGAACATTTGGTGGCTTGTGGGTCCAGACAGCCACAAACCTCAAGGTGACAGGAAAGCACTGGAATTTCTCTCTATGCCTCTTCCCTGTAACTGTTTTTATCTCTCTTCTAGCAGTCCCTCCCTGAAAGCTGCCCACTGATCAAACTGGAGCAGGGTTTGTGGTCTGCAGCCATGACTGATACTGGAGCAAGGGAAAGAAGCATTTGGTCACCAGTCCTGTGTCAGCACCTGCCTGTGTCACTGCAGCAGCAGCAGGCAAGAGGAGCAAGCAGCCTCCCGAGACAGCTCTGCTGCTCTTGCCATGCTTCCCCCATCTGCTGAGGTATCCTGTGCTCTTAAGATCACTTACAGATAGCACAACACTACTGGAGACTTTTCCCACTGAGAACCTGGGTGATTCAGATGATTCAAACCAGTAGAGAGCTTGCAGCAGGAGATGCTCTTCCCTGAGTACATACCAGGACTTCTCCATGGAAAACAGCTGCTGTCAAATGGCAGTTCTCAACAAAAGCTAGAGGAACCACAAGCAATTACAGGCAAAATTACGTATTTCAGGGATTTCTAGTCATTACTGTTACCTGTATGTAGAACATACCTGTAGCCCCTAAACTGGAACTGTGATCCTTCTAAGATGCCCAGGCTTTACTCCTCCACCAAGCTAGATTTCTGTGCATTTGGCCACACAACAATTGCCACAGGAACTTCCCCCTGCAACATCACACAGCCCTGCTCACCCACTGGATCACAGCTGTACTGGGCAGACAGGGGCTGAAGGGGATGTCATGGACCCGGATCGTGGAGGGAGGGATACCCACCTGGCTGTTCTGTTAGGAGAACCTGAGGTCTCAGCTTTTTAACCACCACAGTTACAGCTCCAGAGCTGTTTTTCTGCCTGTCCCACTGTTATCAGCAGTGCCCAGCACAAAGGCACAGAGACACAGGCAATGTGCAGAAAGGAACAAGTTCACAAGGCAGAAATAAGGCACTGGCCAAATGAAAAACACCAAAGAGGAGTGTATAAAGGGAAGGGTTAGAGAACAGAAAATGCAAGGAAAAATGGAAGGCGTAGGAGGCAGGATAGAAATGGGAACAAGACCCCTGAAAGGGAAAAGCTGCAAAAAGCAATCTGATATTAACAGTAAAATGCAAAAAGTGCTGCTACAGCTCCTGCAGGCAGGTTTCTGCTCAAGTTCATTAGTTACCCTGAGCTTATGTGGCAGAAGCAAGGCAGAGCCGCAACCTCAGCACAGTTTTAGACAGAAAAGCAAACCCAGTTTCCTCTCAGAGGGTCACTAAATTTTCTATATTTTTTTCCCATGATAAGATAGCATTGAGGTCAGATCCTCCCCCCATGAAGTTAACAAGCTTCAGTAACCCCATGTCCCCCCTCTCCAAATAGAGTTTCTCCCTGCAGAAGAGGGGAGGAACTGGACAAGACACACATTCATTCCAGCCTACTTCTAACCTACTTCTGGAAATGGAATGACCAGAATGAGAAGTTTGGTCATAGTCCAGTCTGTATATTTTTTTTGCAAAAATAGTCACAAAAAAGAGTCTGCTCCAGACGTGTTTCAAACCTAGCATTCTCACCAAAAAATCATGCTTGCAAGATGTGAGGCGCAGTGATGACAGGCTAGGTGCCGTGTCTGGTTCAGAGCCTAGCTGGGTTATACATACATGACCCTTCATGCAAAATGAGATCAGATGCTTGCTGACACTGAAAGGTGTCCCTGGTACAGCCCAGACAGGCCACACACACGGGTGTCCCTGCACTGGAGCATAGGAGGGAAGGAGGCTTGCTGTGCATCTCGCTCCAGCTATCACTGGACTCTGAATGGGACAAGTGAGGCCACCTGATGGCTACAGGATGATACAAGACATCAGGCTGTCCTGGCACCTTCTCTCCTCCCAGACTCAGGAGATTGCACAGAGAAGCTGAATGGAGCCAGAAAGCAGCTGAGCAATTCAGACACCTTCACATGTTTTCTTCTATTTTAACTGCAGTGTCCTCATCTTTGCTTGTCTGCTCTCCTTTCTCACATGACCAATCTTCACAGCCCTCCATCATCCCTAATATTGAAAGCCATTGCTCCCAAAAAGCCTCCTTGTAGCTATGGTGTCAAATACTACTGACCTCTCCCCAGACACTGAGACAGCATCCTGAGGAGTCAGGGCAGGCCATTACCCTGCATCCCATACCTTTACAGCACAAGACTTTATTCTAGGGTAACCAACCCTGCTGCTGTAATAAACACAAAGGTGCCCTCACGGGTGGTTTGACTTTATCAATCCCTCCAGTGTGGCTCTCACATGCCAGGTAGTGAATCCAGCAGCAGCAGAACAAGTACACATCAAATCAGGGGAGCTCTCAATTGCCTGAAAACAACATATACCTGGAGAGGTACTGTGGTCTGATGCTGCCTCAGAAATAGCTCAAGAGATAACAGAACTTATCTGGTCCAAGGCAAGTTTTCCTACTGAAACACAAACTGGTTTATGCAGAGGCCAAGCATCACCTTTCCCTTACATGCACCTGAGACCTCTCCTTTCAGCTTTCAGTGCCCATGTGCCTCTGACACTAAAAGAAGTTTACATACTTAATGTTGCAGTAGCTGCCAGAGGATGAAATAACATCCTGACAGCGGAATTACTACAAAGAACACATTCAAAATCCACAGAGAAGGCAAAGGTTGCTCTGGGGTCAAAGTACCCTGGGATCGCCCCTATCAGTTAGGGACAACACTGGAGAAGGGGAGCAATAAAAGCACAAAGAGCACAGTATATTTTTTTTTTAAATGCAGACATCCAGAATGGATAGAAAAAGGTTTTCTTCAGAAAACCTAGATAAAACAGTCAGTATCAACTTTCACCAGAACAGTATTTCCAGATAGAAAGATGAGACATCATTTGAGTTACCCTGACTATAATGCACCCTGGATAAAAAAAGACAGCAAAAATGGTCAGCAAGAGCTTGCTCTGGTTTCAAAGCTACCCAGCATCACCCTGAAAAATGTAGAATGGTGCCAGGCAAAGCAAGAGACAAATACACTTGATAACAGCCACAGAAAGTTTTCTCTACAAGATAGGAAGTAGAGGAGGGTCCTTTGGGGACTGGAAACAACCATAAATTGTTAAACTTGTCATTGCTTTGAAATTCATCAAAAAACTACACCCAGACACAAAATCTTGGGAGAAAGAGACTGAGGGACATTATCATCACCATCTGCTTCCAGGCAAGAGACAAGCCCTACAACACCATAACCCCCATTGCAGATCCTATATAGGACTGGAAGTACCCATCAGGCACATGCAAAGAGCATGTCCAAAGCAGAAAACAGGCTACAGTGACAACTCAGCCCAGGACGGATCTGCAAGACCCTGCAGCTTGTTAGCTTAAGTAGAGCAGCAGATTAGCACAAGAAGACAGGATGTGCTAGCTTCGGGCCCACGGCAGTCAGGAAAATCTCTGTGCAGGGATCCTCCTGCATTTTGGGTTTTTAAGATTAGCCCAAGGAAAGTCAGCTCAGCTCTCTCTGTAACTGTTGGTATAAAAATAACCCATCTTCTGTCAAACAATACATCACTAAACCTTGTTATAGGTCGTGTCATACTCCCTTCAACTACGGTCTTATGCCTCTGGTCTGTAGTTTTAAAGACAAGTCACGAACTCCTTGAGGGAGACAATGAAAAGACATGACTGAGCAGGGAGAAGAATTTTTAAATTAATGCACACCATTAACTAACACCGATATTAAAAGACATGAGAAAAGGAGGGGAAGGAAATGAATAGAAAGAGAGATAATGCTTATCTTCTTTTCAGAAAAGAAATGTTCATTTAGTAAGTGGGGAGGTGAGCAGGAATTCAGACAGACAAGTCAAGGATGGTCACGTAGCTACACGTGGACTGAATCAGTACAACAATGGTCACTACTTACCTAAGACACTGAAACTACCCACATTTGGATATTTGTTTAAAACATAGCTTCCAATTATTTCTAAAAAAATATTTTCCTCACATTTGGTGGTAATAGAACAGATTAACAAGGTAATCTAGCTGGCCAGTACAGAAGCCTAAAGAAGCAGGCACTGTACTAGCTGCAGGCTGAACCTATCTTGAGCCAACATAGCACTTTACATTACCTTCAAATCCTGACTTCCTAAATGCTTTTCCAAATGTACTCCTATTCCTCTCATGTTTTTAAAATAAAGCATGATAGCAAGGTCAAAACAATCAAGGAGTTGGGTAGCCACAAGCACTAAAGCCATGGATGAGAATGTCTTGGGATACTGTGGAGATAAAGTTAAATGAGTTAAAAGAATAAGAACTGGAGATAAATAAAAGAACTGGATGGATTGAAGGAAAATAAGTCATCTGAATGCTGCTAGATATAAAGATGCTACTTCTGCTTCTGGAAAGCCTGCAGCCACAGAAGGCAGAGAAGTGCAGAGTGGGATGTGCTACTGTACACACAGTGCGACCTGGGAACACCTCAGCAAAGCAAAATACCAGGAGGTGACTTTGACTTCACCTAACTTCATCCAGCCACCCAGACTCACTAACTTGGTGCTGGTGCTGGCAGAGGAGGCCACTGCAGCTTTACATTATTCTTTTCCTGGGCTTGTTATCTACACAGTTGGTAACCCTGACACAGGTTTGGAACCAAAATTTGCATATGATTCTAGTCTAAAGTGTATCCAAAGACATTCATTTGGTTACAGAGCTAACAATTGACATATGGATCATGTGGAACACAGATCAAAGTGGAAAGATCAGCAAAATTTGTCTACAACTGAGAACCAACTCAGATCTTACATTAGATAGCATTCAGAGATAACACAGTGAGCTCTGATTATATCTTCCAAACCCTGACTTCATGGCTACCAAAGTGGCCCTGGATTAAAGAACTGTTCATAGTAGTTATAATGTCACTTAGTATGTAACTCTGAAACTTCATACAGCCTGTTAGCTACTGCTCCCTCATGCTGGTTAGACATAACAAACCCTCTCTAGGTTTGCACTTCAAGGACACCTTGTTGTCCCAGGCCCCAAATTAGGTAAACTAAAGCCTCTGACAGGGGGAGCAAACTTGGGGTAATTACATCCCTACCTGAAATTATAATTGGAGAATTAACTCTGATATGCAAACAGACCAAACTTACAGAACTGTGAGAAATCCGTGACACAGGGTCCATCTTCAGTGGAGCCCCTCGGAGGCTTTTGACTGCCCAAGGTATACCTTTGAAGGCCCTTCAATAAATACCTGCTTTTATTCTCTTACTCTTGGGTAGCCTCTGGTTTCAGGTAGCCACTTCAAGGCCTCTGTTCTGCTTTAGTACACTTGCACTCGTTTTCCCTGTGGCAGTGGCCCTGAACATTTAACAAAACATTCTGTACACTCAGTGAGCACCTTGAACACTATGTCCAGCCTGATGTATTTTATATTAAATGTTAATACACTTCTTAATACACTTCTTGCCTCTGAACACTGAGTAGGGTAGGCTATGCATACAAAGCAAGCAGAACAGCACATCAGATTTACTACAGGTTTAAATACTGAGTAAATAGGACCATACATTTTTTATCTACAATTCCAGTTTCCAGCTTGACCCACTCTGCCGGTGCAGAACAAGCACAAGATTGCAAGCACCAAGTTATCCAAAAGGAGCATGTGCTGCTTATTTTGCTCTTAATTTTAAGCAGATTCTGACTCTGAACAGATTTTCAGAGAACATGAGTCCCTTGCCTTGATCCTGCACAAAACAACAGTTTTTTGAAGGAGCAATGGGAATGGGGACAAGTTCTGTGCAAAGAGACTCAATTTAAATTGGAAGGTACCATGAGGCCAACGACCAGGAACGGCCACAAGAACCCTGCACAGTCTCCCACAGCTTTAGGAGAAAAGCTGGTGTATTTGTAATAAAAATGACCCTATCATCAACCAATAAATACACAGCACCTTCCAATGGGTGGGGGTCGGGGTGGGGGATAGGGTCAGGGCCAAGGTTAGGGTAAGCATTAGGGTTTGGGGTTAGGGTTAGGGCCCGGAATGGGTGAGGGTTTTGTAAGGGTTAGGGTTATGGCTAGGGTTGGGTTTCAGGTTAAGCTTAGGGTTAGGCTTCCATTAGGGTAGGAATAGGGTTGGGTAACTGTTAGGGTTAGGATGGGACTAGTGCTGGGGTTAGGGTTGGGGCTGGGGTTGAGTTAGGGTTAAGGTTAGGATTAGGATGGGGTTAGGGCCACAGTTAGGATAGGGTTAGGGATATAGCCAGGGTTAGGGTTAACCATAGCCCTAGCCCTAACGCTATCGTTATGCTTAGGGGTAGTGTTAGGGTATTCTGACTTGTATTGGTATCAGAGGTGTTACAGTGGTTATAACACAGCAAAGAAACAGCAGAGTTATGATGTTGCAGCCCCAGCACAAAGGCAGCACCCTGTGCCATCAAATATATTCTTTCAATAAATATCAGTGGAAAAGTTCTAAGATTCGTTTAACTGCTCCTTCACACAGAATTACGCTTTTGAATTGATTGAATGTGTTTATTTCCCTTCTTCTCACTTTGCCGAAGCATTAGGGCACTCCAATGACAACAAGGTGAATTTAGCAATTCTAGGCCAGAGCTTTATGTTTCACTTAATACCCATATGCCAGCAACAGAATTTCATTCTAAGGTCTTCATGAGTTTTTAAGAGCATGTAATAATTAAGTGGTTGTACTCTGTCTTTCCTCTTCCTATGCTTTTATTTTTAAAAGCTTTGCACAATTAAAGACATTGTTTTCTTGCATTGAATTAGGTGGTGTGGGAGTCCTCCAGAGAGCAAATACCAGCCCACATCAAATTTAGGGAACTTAGAGACAGAAACAGAAATTCAAAATCAAAGTATTCTAAATTCACTTAGGAACAACTAACTTCCATATATCTGGGTTGTATGTCCAGTTTTTAATCCAAGGATTATGCTCTGCTTTATGGTGTAGGATCAGAAAGCTTTTTGTTTTGCAATTCACCTACATGCACTCTAGGTTACACATTAAAGGACTTTTTAGTTTGGAACTCAAGAATATTGTGGCTGGGAAAGGAAACTCAACGTTCATTAGTTTAATGACATCCTGGAGCCAAATTCACTGTCAGCTGTTATGTAATCTTCCCCTTTGATTTCCCAAGGCAAGATGACATGTGCAGCCTGCCAAATACAAACTTTCATATTATTTAACGGTTGGAATAATGTGTATGACAGGGATTGAAGGCAAAAGAACAAATTAGCTTTTAAATGAAAAATAATAATGGGATAGAAATTAACAATGGTCTCTGCCTGGCAGGGAGGTGTTGAGTTCTCCATGCTGAGTCACCAAAGAGAAGGTCAACAAGCAGAGCCCACTCTCAACCAACTGAACGGCAAGGAATTCTTGCCTTAATTACTTAATGGGAACTCCATCAATGTGTACAAATCTTTACAAATGAGACCTTCTATAAAAAAAGGAAATGGACAACTTGGTGCAAAACCAACCACTGGCAAAAGGTTCCTTGACACATTCATATCGGAAAATATAACTGTTGCCTCAAAACAACAAATCAAATATGCCCTAATTTGTATTACAGTAAATTTGGGAAAGACGGGACGCAAAACTCTGTCAGCACACAAAACCATGACTCCCAAGTTGCTTAGAGACTGTCAGGCTTGCTTGGCCAAGCTAGACAACGCTAAGAAAGATGACAAATGTTGACAAGAAGTGTACTCCTAGGTATCTCAGTTGTAGAGTTTTACCTATTTCGCTGTTCATACCAAAGCCATCCTTGTAAACCAGCAGACCTTTAAAAGAACAACCGAGGCAGCTGCGTGCATTTACTCTGGCAGCGCTGTACCGAACGCTTCTGGAAATTCTTCTGGTTGCTCTCACTACTGCACTCGGGTACCACGGCTAACTGGAAACATTTTGCAGATTGGTTTCTTAGGCTGGGGGTGACTTCAGATTAAAGTGAGTAAACCCACTTAATTTCTTCAGAACACTAGAGACTCATTAACCAGTAGTGCAGTAATGAACATTTGTGCCGTAACTTGCTGCCTAGGCAACAAGGGACTGTATTTATCAAGCGTGAAATTAGCATTAGAAAGTAGCTCCTATGAAAATTAAGTAGTAACTGTTGTAGCACTGTAGCTTCCCACTGAAATCTGAACAGTTGTGATACCCTCCTCAAAGAACTCAAATATTTGGGTAGACAGGTGGGAAAGAATTTTTCCTCTGTTGCAGAGGTAACAGTAGCTCCTGTTAAAGTACTTAAGAGTCACGGTGGTGTGAATTCAACTGGAGAATTAATTAGCAATTCTGTAATAACACAGCATAATCCAAACAGTAAGTGAGTGCCAAGCTGAAGGTCTGGAGAGCAAGAGGAAGAAGGGACTATGTTTTTGGTATATTAGAACAATGTATCATATTTGCTTTATCTTCTTAATTTTTCCAAACACCTACTCCCTGCTGACATTCAACACACACTGTGCTTGAAGGATCATCTGCAGGTAGTCTAGCAGGAGGATTAAAGTGTTTTGGCTAATTAGACAGAGACACTCTTAGCTCTTTTCCAACAGGGAAGTTTTGTGAACTTCCACAGCAAAAACCTTCCCAAGAGAACTATTTCTCCACCAAAACAGAAGAAAAGCTGTGCCTGTCCTGCAAAAGAATTTCATGGTTCATCCTTGGCCCACTCCAACAGACTCAGTGACAAGCTTGCATTGACTGTAAAATGGAAGACCTCTCAATTTCATCTCATTGTCATCATCCCTTGAAAGTTAATGCCATATACTTAGTTCATGACACAGACACAAAAAAGCTCTATCTCTTTGTGAGCCTTCATAGAGGACCTCCTCCTAAAACCTTCAGCTTTTCCTAAGCATTATTGGTTTCAACCATGCCTTTCCTGACCCTAGATGACTCTGGGTCCTGCTGTTCCACAATGGCTGATCTACTTCCCTATTCCCATTGGCACTGCAGCCTGGCCAAAGGCACAGTCAGACTACAGAAGCTGTAATGGGGTTTGTTAAAAGAAGGGAAAAAACATTAATGACTTCAAAGCCTTGGCAGAATAATTAATTTTGCCAAACCAGAGCTGATAGCTATGCCTGATGAGATTAAAGTACACCCCATGAACAAGATTCATTAGAATATACTAGCTGCACCGAGAAAGCTATTCCCTGGCCTCTTAAGTGTCTTCTTATCACTAACCTACTTGCAAAAAAAATCCCAAAAGCTACACAAAAGCCTTGTGCCCCCAAAGGTAGAAATTCCCATAGAAAACACTACACAGGAACATGGTCTGTAAAACTGGACAAAAAGGCCTTCAAAATACCAGACATCTGACAATCTTTGGAAAGCCTCCACATATGCAATCAGACATCACTGTGGATGAACACCACCACCGGGCCTGAACTGAAATAGCAGATAAACATCTGCATTAAGTATCTTTAGCCAAGTTATTCTAGGCTTCAGCAAGACTTACTATCCTATGGTGAACGAGACAAAATTAGACCTACGGAATGCCTGAAATTCAGGTAAAAGTCTGCTTGCTTGACTAAGAGGGACTTCTCATATGTGTGTGTATATATATATATATATATGTATATATATGTATGTATTTATGTATATAACAAAAAATTATTACAACTGACTTTCAGTCACACAGAGATGTGTGTTTCTTGCAAACAAGTATGATCACACAGATAGTCCCATAAACACAGATGTGATCCCAAAGACGAGAGAGCTGAAGAAGTTAGGATGCCCACAACAGCGACGGAGCAGTGGTGACACCAGCAGAGAACTACAATCAGGGTAGGCTGTGTTCACAGCTCATTAACTCTGCTGGGAAACTGCCTATATGGAAACTCTTCCCTCGCAGTGACACAAGGCAGCCAGCTCCACTCCTGCTCAGGGGTCAAGCTCTGTTGCAATTAGCATGTTATTTATCCCCTCCGGGAGCTGCCTGTGTAGGCCTGCCACGAGAAACAAAGCCAGGGTTGCTCTCAGTGGAACAGCTCAGGGTAGCACATATTGTAACAGAAGCAAGATCAAACAACTCTCATTCTGTACAACAACTGCTTGGCTTCAGTTAGAAATGTGCCAAACACCCCTTTTTTAAAGGAGGATGCCACAAAATGAACACTTTTCCACAGAGCCCCTTGTTTAGGGAAATGCCAGCAGACGAAGGAGTTGCAGCAAGGACAGCTGACCGCAGATGGCAGCGCCTGCAGAAGGGCATGAGAAGAGACGTGACAGACCCTGTTCAGAACAGAGCATGGCGATTACAGCAGGCTAAAGATGCATCCTAAAGGACAGGAAGTAGCTAATACTGCTCCACTTGTGTAACCTTGCCACGTTCTCCTTGAGAAAGGCAGCAACAATGAGCAAACCATCCCTCTTCCCCACCTGCACGGCCATCGCAGCCCTGCTGAACAGGCACATAGCATCGCTTTTAAACCACAGTCACTGAGAAGAGTTATACCCACAGCTTCAGCGGAGATGAATGGGTTTTCTGTAGAAATAGCTGTAAGAAGCGTGATCAAAGACAGCCCCAACCCAGAAACTCTTCTCTCCCCAGGGCCAACAGCAGATGCCAAGGCAACAGAAGCACACAGCAAAGCAGTCAGCAGCCTTCCAAAGGATGCTCCTCCAGCCCCCAGCAATTCAGTTCATAGGCTATTGGTGGTGTCTGGCTATTAGCAGAAATCAGCCCACAGAATTTTTCGTGTTCTTTTTACAGTGTACTGCAAATGGTAAGAGCAAACGAAGGTTCAAAATATATGGCTAATCACTGGCTAACTCAGGTCAAATATTTCCATACAGCAATAGTGAAGCAAGGTTAAAAAATTTAGTAAAAATTAGAAGTGTGACATAAATTTCATTCAATAAAAGCAATGAGCACATCCATAAAGACTACCAAGAAGCATAATGACAAATGCAAACAAGGACCACTTCCAAGATATTTCACCAGGATTTGCTCAGCAGGGCTAACAGCTTCATTTTTTTACCAGAGCACACTGTTTTAGGATCAATTATCATAGATTTCTTTCTCTTAATCACAGTAATTATGCCTGTTCTATAACAGAAATGCTCCTTAGCTAGCCTGCACAGAGAAAGCTTGATTTGATTCTGAGATCCAATCCAGAATTTCATGAACTGAAAAGACAACACCAGTAAAACCTAACAAGTGTTACACAGATCTCAGTTTTGATAATTTCTTCCTCACCAACAACATCCCTCTTAGAGATCAATACACTCATTATGGAAAACACCACAGATCTATGTTCTGCTGGGCTTGGGCTCCATCACATTGTGAAGAACTATTAATCAACTGCCCATGTTTAAGAACAGCAGCAACCTTACCTTTATACTCGGGCAATGTTAACTTAAAAAGGAAACAAATCTTTTGGCTCAATTTAAAATCGTGGTTGACCCTCTATACCTAGATTAGGTGTGGCAGATACCTTCCACCACCACCAAATCTCCATCAGTTTCCTTCCTGGTGCATGAGGACCTATCAAACCAGCTCCACTTCAACAAAAACCTTGCCATTCAAATAACAGCCACAACTTAGATGTACTTAAGACTGGTACATCCAAGCATGCAGAGATATTTGAAGCTGCAACACTGCTGAGAAGTGTGTGTGATGGGCAGGGGAAGATAAGGTAGGTATAAATACTGCCTGACAGCAGGAGGAAATGCTAGAAGCAAAGCCACATTCCAAATATCAGGTAATCATTTTCCTTATTTAGGTCAGGGGAATCATCTCAGTCACATATTGTGAGCCTGCTATTTTTGTACAGACCAGCTTTCACACTGAGCAGAGACACTATGCTTCCTGGGTTTTGTTTTTTTAAAAATAATCCTTAAGAAGACACTGATGCCAATTCCAACACTTAGAGCCTTACGCAGGTCAGGCCATCTGTTTCTTAACTTGGAACAGGAGGAGAGAAAACTGGACAAAACCACCCTCCCCATGCCTTTTACACAAATCTAAAGCAGAGAAACACTTTGTAATAAACCCCAAATTAGCTAGCATGCATTGTCTGTTTCTTCCTAATCCCACTATTAAACATATTTAAAGAAAGGAAACCAGTAATGAAAGAAAGGAAAGAAAGGAAAGCAGTAATGAAAGCACCTCAAGAATCTACCCAAGAAAATTACTTCTCAAAAGCCAGCTTATGTTTCTGTTTTTATTACCTCTACAAAATTTGTCAAGGTCAGATTTGTTTTAGTTTGGGGTTTTTTTCTTAGACAGGTACTTAGTACAGTACTGGTACTGTAAAAAGGTAACTTTTTTACAGTTCTTGGTAAAAACCAAAAGAAGACCAAGTGGAGAGGAGAAGGGAACCTGTTGGGAAAAATGCAAGCCTAGCACCACCAATTAGTCTTCTGGTGTCCCTCAAAACCTAAATCTAGAACGGACTTTCTCATGGACTGTACATGAAATGGGGTCTAAGAGAGGAAGATGCAGCTTTTCTCATGATGAGAGAACAGCTAGCAAAGGGCAGTACTGTTCTTCCCCAGACAGCAGCAGTATTGTCAGACAACTTAAACATGCATTGAAATAGTTCTTGCTTTCTCATAATTCATGACCAGAGAATTATAAAAAGCAGTTATCATGGCTTGGGTTGTTTGGGGTGCAGTGGAAATGGTCTCTGACCATGTGGGTCACATTTCCACTGCAGAAATGCAGGTATATCTTCATCTCTACTAGAACTCTCACCCCAGTCCCTGGTATCCACTCCATCTTTCTCGATCTGACCACCCACAGGAACCTTCCAAGACTCCTGCTATATACGGATCCTATCTCTCTGAGGGGTGAGTAAATTCATCCCACAATAAAGAGGAGAAACTGAGCCCCACTGAATTAAAAGGGAGATTTGCTATCAAGTTTGATAGATAATCTAATTTGATTTCTTAGACAAGTATTGCCTGCAAAAAATCAGGAAAACAACACTGAAAATAAAACCAGCATCAGTGGTGCCGAGCTGGTAAGACTGTCAAGTGTAAACACTCTATTTTTTCCTCCCCCTCAGAAGATTAAAATCACATAACTTTTAAGTGTATTTATAAGAAGATCTTAAAGCAGGGCCTTTGGAGAAGTGGGCTCTCAAAGTCCTTGCTTCAGCCCATTCAAACTATCATATTTAAATCAGATTGCTCAGAAAACAAATGAGCAGGCCGTTTTTCCCACAGCTTTACAGACTGCTACACAGGAATTCAATAGCATCTAGGAGGTTAAAAACATGTTTTCCATACACTTCTCTGCAACAACAATGAGGGCAGTGCAGAGCTAACCCAGGGCTGAACAGCAAAACAGTCATATCTGCAAACGTGCACATTCTTGGCTATAGCTGTTTACAGGTTTGTGATTCATAATTAATACCCCCAATGAAAACAACTACTCGTGTCTGAAAGCCCTAAAGCCACAACGAGCTAATTACTAATAAAAGCTCTACAGTCTCAGTTAAGCTGTGGGAATGCAACCAGGCACAGCAAATAGTGCAATGGTGGCAAAGCTTGAACACTCTGGCTACTTTTTGATAAAACAGCCTCAGTTCTGCCCCTTCCCCTTTTCTCTGCCCTCAAAAATAAAACAACTTGCTCCCCAATACAACACAAAGGAAGACGAAGAGACAAGACAGCCAAAGCAGGAAAAATACAACAAAACACTAAAACCCCACATTTGGGTGTCTCACGGGACACGGGGGAGCTTCAGTGCAGTCAGCACCTGCGGTCAGGCTGGCAGCAGCAGCTCGACACACCGAGATGTGCTGTGCAAAATATATACCAGATCTAAATGTTGCTTTTTCCAGGAAGAACTAACAAGCTGGTTTGAGAGCTACAGATTTATTTTTTTTTAAAGGACTGTTAAACTTCATTTTCCAAGGGCAGAAAAGCCAGAAGTGGCTACTGTGCCAGAAGCATAACAAAGACCTCCAGACATATTTTTCCTCAGTTTCTCTCACACAAGTTTCTCATAGCCCCAGCAGACAGTACAGTAAGTGTTCCTCTATTTGAATCCTTTTAGGTTTAAAAACAGAAGTACCAACATGGCTCTTAATTCAGCAACCAGACAGAACTTTGTCTAATTACCTGAGACTTCTCCATAAGGGATCTGACAAAGTTAGAATTTGCATTACCCAGGTATGTGGCACAGCTTTAGCTGCTGCCTGTACACTAGGGAAGTCTACTCCCATCAGGCTGTGATTGGGATCAATAAGCCAAGCAACTGTGTGGCATGCCTTGTAGGAAGCTCAGCACACATAACTAGAACATCATTTGGTTTATAAAAATCAGTATGGATAGAAGTTTCATCACACTGTTTGCAGATCAATAGCTGTTGTCCTTATGTTACTAGGCAGTCAATGTACAAAGAGAAAACTCAACAGCATCAGGATCATCCACCCCTTGGACAGAGCCTTTGAGCAGTTTTGGTACCAAGGGAAGTGAAGTGTTCTTATCAGCCAGGAGCGGCTGTCAGCGCCGGGACACGCTCTGCTGAGCGGCACATCCCCGCAGCGCGCTCTGCTCACCCAGCCCCAATTAGCAGGGAGGGCAGCAGAGATGTTCCAACCCATCATGAGACGATTATTACTGCTAGATCACACCAGCAGCAATTGTGTCAATTAACAATGAGGCTGACTAGAGGTATTTGTTCTGAAATTTGGGATTACAAGGTCAGGACAATGCTCTATTAGCATCGAATCTCAAAGGTCATCTTTATTTTCTTGCTGGCTTGTGTACAACTGCTGCCAAGCTGTAAAGCAGCAGCACTTTCTGAGAGGTCTGATCTGTACTTCGATGCTGCTGCTGGGTGTTTGGTGGGTGAAGGAAAAAAGCCATAACTCTTGCAAATTTCAAGCGAGTCACAAGAACAAACTGCTGTATTTGGGCACAGAACAGGGACAACAGACCAGATGTGAGTACTGAATACTCATAGAGCTATTTCTGTTTAAAAGTAGGTCCTTAAGCACAATGTAGGTTGACTGATAAATCCCCCCCTTTGAAAGAATAACCATTTCTGACATTTAAAAAGTTAATCTTGTTCACTGGTGCATTCAGACTTTGCTTGTTTGTTTTCTTTTAATTGATAACCATTGCTTCATGAAGATGAACTGCTCTAAGTGTTCTGGAGAATTCACGTGTGTTTTGTGAGTTGCGTGGTCAAAATGGCATAAGCTTTGACAGCCACAACAAAAATTGCTACTGCAGCACTTTTGTCATGACTAAAAGGCCTCCAAGCACTGTGACCAGATTTAATTCTCTACCAGAGGAGGAATTGGTGGGAATGGAGGGAAAAGAGCAGATGGTAACTCCTGCTTAAGACACAGCATTGCTATGCTCCCTTCAGAGTAAGAAGGGTTAATATTTAGTATCAACATGAGTCTGTTGGTCATTATCCAGTTAAAAGAGAAGTGTCATTTTTACTTCTCAGGAGCATGAAAATGTTAAAAGTGTAAAATGAACAACTCCTTTTCAGCAAGGCAACAGAGCGTTCTAACACAGCTCCCACACCAGCTGTGTTCAGAACCCACATGCCTGATGTGAAATCAGTCCAGAAGCATCAGGCTGAAGATGCATCAACTCCTTTCTCTTGTGCACAATCTTCAAACATTATCAGTATTGATCTTGTCTTCAAGTCAGACAAAAATTTGGACCATCTCCAGACTCTTAAGTAAGAGAGGCCAAAAGAGCCAGTCTTCCAGCTGCCAGAAACACAACACAACCTTGCTATGGGACAGGCTTCTGTCACAGAAGATTTTCAGCCCTGCTGAAAAAGAAGGCAAGGAGCTTGGCTGTGCTTGTGTTCAGAAAGGCATGAAATATGCCTTCTTATTTGATGTGGTACATCAAAGCAGGGTTAATTTACAAGTTGCCCCAACAGAGTATGACCGTGAACATAACTCCAGCCCAGTTCTAAACATGAGTACATCTGCATGACTGACATCATTCCGTCCAAGTGATTTGCAAGAGCAGAAAACTGGAAGAGGAGAGAAGCTTCCCTTATTCCAAAGGGCTTAGAATAGAGGCAAATCTTAAAAATGTTAATCGGCACTTTTCCAGTCCTCAGTACTGACCTTACCACTGAAGCACCAAGGTAATTTGGAAGAGCTGCTGAAGATAAGCTGTTAAATCATCTAGAGAATGTCTTAGAGAGTGGAATACAGCAGGTTTTCCCCACCCCTACCTTCCCACACAACATAAGCCTGCAGGCAGTTTTTCACTGAGCAGTAAGTCCAGAGTGAAGCCACAAAGAAATCTTATAAGATAAAGAGCAGGAATAAATAGTTAAAGAGGGTCAGTTTTCCCTGCTTATTCCTTATCAATAGTCAAGCTGTAAACTAAGGAGATGCATCCATAACCTGCAGAGTTGACTGCCAGACCTTTTCCATTCTGAACTCTAATGTAACTATTACATTAACTCATTCATTAACATCACAGGTATTATGCAGAAGTCATCATTTAAGACTGCTTTGCTTCTGAGTGACCTTTCAGTCACTTCTTGCTCTGCTTGCAGGAGATCATGTGAAATAGATGATCAAGCCTGGCAAACTGGTGACATTGCTATGGATTTGATACTGTTCTGGTATAACACAATGCAGATAAGACAAATTAACAAAAATCCCTTGTTATTCTGTAGAACTCTTAATTCCAGTTGGAGGGGTTTTTTTTCCTCAACTTACTTTCATTAGTCAACATATTTTATAACAGGAAGTCAGTGGTTGATGAAGGCTTGAAGGCTGCCTATGGAGTTCAGTGGTTTTGCCAAGGAAAAAAGTTTGTAAGTGCTTGGCAGAGGCCTGATTTTAAACAACACTCGCCAAAAATTAAGACACATGGTTACATGCTGTACAAGACAAAAGTTACATGCTGCACTTTGTTTCCAAACAAAAGAGAAAAGGTGAGTTACTTATTTGCCATTTTTTTAAGATGGAGAGGGAGGTGACTGACTACATAACCTAGAGCAGTGAGATGATTCAGAAAATTTTACCTGAATATTATGAAGTCTGCAGAGCAAGAGCACCTTTCTTATTCCTATGGAAGGCCTGACTGGCTGTGCAAGTCTGGGGGAAAAGATTAAGGCCCATCATTCCCATGGATGGGTTTATTATTTGCACATGTAATTCCATGAAAACCCTTGAGAATATGATGGTTCCCTACTAACCTGCCCCAAATTTAGTGCATGCCTTCATCACCAAATCAGTGCACGTAGCTTACAGCACCAAAGCTGAATATTCTCACAGTAATTTTCCACCTCTCCAATAAGCAGATGTCTTCTAAGTAACCTCTAAGTTTCTGCAACTTGCTTTTTTTTCCCCCTTCAATATTCCATCTTGTACCCAGGATTAAAGTCAATTCATACCTGCAATATTTATTAACATTTCTGTTTAGACTTACCTAGGATATTGGCAAAGCTCCAAGATAAGCAATTGGATTCAAACTCTGAATTCCTGTTTCAAGTAGAATGTATTTGTGTTTATTTATAGCCACTATATCAATTTTATCTGATGATTTATAGAAGTCAGATCCGAGTTGTCTCTGTGGAACTCAGAGTCAACATCCACGTTATCAGCTTTGAACTCTCAGAATAAGGACAGTGGGGTCAGGGTCAGTATTTGCAGAGCAAGTTGCTGAGCAGCTTTCCAGAATGGTAACAATTTAATAGGTGTGCTTCTTCCTAACTCTAGCCATGACACCTGCAATGTTACACCATTTTACAGCTGCCAAAGAATTTCTAGCAGTGACTAGGCAGAGAATGGTTGCTCCAAAGGAACAGGATTCCAAGTATTGCCATCACAGAGGGGCAAGTGCCTTTTTCCACACCAGGAGCTTTTTGCTCAAGTTCAAAGTAATTTCTAAACACTTCCTACACACATCAATTGCTGTGAAAGAGGCAGGCAGCACTCTGAGCCTCTGCTTTGCCACTTGGCTGTTTAAGTCATATGAGAAGCTACTTGCACTGTACAGGATGCAAACATGCAAAATGCACTTTCACCCTCACTTGGGCCCTGCAGAGGTCAATTTCTGAGGAAGCAGTGTTAACTGATACTGTTACCACATAATTATACACGGAACACAATAAACTGAAGGTCTGGGAAGATTCCAAATACCAAGAGACAATCTAGCAAATAGGAAAAAAAAGAAGATTCCCCTAACAGCAAGGGATACTGCAGTACCATGATCATTTCAATGGACTGCTGCATGTCATTTAAACCGAACACGCTTGTCTTGGCACCAGGTTTTGTCACTTCTGTCAACCAAACCCCGAGGCTTGACCTCCTCCCATTTTGTCCACATGCTGGGGGGAAAAAGGGATCATGGCAGAACTGTGCAGACATTGCTGCTGGGAAAGGGGCAGTGGAATGCCAATGGCTCAGAGGAAAAGGTAAATGGTTATCCCTGATAACAGGCTTTAAACCAATTTCCATCTTCTCTACAAGCACAACTCACTTGATCTGTTTCCAAGTAAGACTCATTCCAATACAGGACAGGAGAAGCACACTAAGCCATCCTAGATGGCCAAGTAAACCAAGGAACACACCACATCTAACACAGAAGCAGAGGACAGGGAACAGTTCAATGACAGGTCTACTTTATGCACCTCTTTCAGTTTCAGGTATTGATGGTACCACGGCGTCGGGCAGTCTCGGGGCAGAAGGGTTACTCAACACTGGTCCGTGGGGATCACCAAAGAGAAGAGGAAAGGTGTGTCAACACAACCTGACAGCTACAGACACAGCTGACAAGAGCAAACAATACAAGAACAGACACCAGGTCTCCGTGGACTGCCAGAAGAAGATAGTTACAGTCAGACTAACAGGCTCCAGACTACACCCAGGTCACTGCTATCTGTCAGGGGCCAAGGAAGGTTCAGACATCAAGATAATCTCGTCACTGCCTTAAAAGGAATGGAATTAATGACCACCAGCATGAAGACCACAGCTTTGTGAAAGGTCAAACACACGCTTCCTGCCAAGAAAGAGACCCTGCCCTCTCAGTGACATCAACAGCATCCAATAAAGCTTCCCACTAGTCTTCCTCCACTGTATAAGCTCCAGTTCCCATGGGGTTGTCAACTCAGAGACAAAATTGTACACCAGGTGTCATCCCCCACCCACCCTGGCAGGCCAGATAAACTTACACTAGTCACCAGCATGAAATAAGAAGAGGACACCCTTCTCAAAGTGTTGCTGCTTGGCCCATAAACCCTAGAAGGATTTAGCTCCTCCTCACCAGCATGAGAAGGAATCATTGGTGTACAGTTTCTCTAATTCTCAAATGTCTTCTGCACTACTGAGACCACACAGATGAAATAACAGCACACACTCAAAGAACAGGAAAAGGCATTTTTTCACCTTAAATCACATTGCTGTTCTGTGCTAGCCCAAGAAAAGTTTTGTTTGGGTTTTGTGCTTAGTTTTCCTGTCACATTACGGTGACCACTTGAATTCACTTGCAGCTGCTGAATCTGTAGGCTGAGAGCTGTGAATGTATCCACCCAAAGAACATCCTTCACCTCCAGGACTGTTTGCCACAGCACAGTATTCTCTGCATCGTGGCTTTGGGTGCTCACTGGACATGTGCCTATGCAGAAAAACATTTTGCTTGCCCAGCAAAGCACCTTTATGAAAGTATCCTGAAGGACAACAAAAGAGTTGGATTTCTGCCTGAACCAGCAAATGGCTCTGCAGGCCGTGGTCCCCTCAGGCTGTGTCCCTGCACTAGGAGGGGCAGGGAGAGCAGACATAGATGTCTGTGACCACCAAGTAGCACAATGGATGCTCTTAGAATGGACAGACATAATGGCTATGAAAAGTAAAGTTCAGCCCATGCTTACAATAATGTATCAGCACAGCTAAACAAAGGTAAAGCTATGTCCCTGCTCATTACAGAGGGGCTGGACCAGATAACCTTTAAAGGCCTCTTCCAACCCAAACTATTCTGTGATATTGTGCCAGTTTCTGTGTTCTCTTATCTTGTCTTAGCAAGAGGCACAGAAGTGAATTAGATGGGAATCTTATTCCAAGAGCCTCTTAATGCTGCTTTAAAAAATTAGAGGAAATATAAGCAAAAACACTTTCAGGCATCTTCTTCAGAAGAACCCCTATCTGATTCAAAGTCTTCCAGCAGGAATTACCCAACTGAACCGATCACACTTAACTTTTGACAGGGCTCAGCAGTCTGGCAGAAGCAGGCATGGTTGCAAGGGTGTATGGGGAGCTGCTGGGTGTTGTGCAGGTGCCCTCTGTGCTAGGGCAACAGACACCAGTGTTTGCTTCTGCTCTGGTCAAGAAGCAGCAGTGAGACCATGACTGCTCAGAGTAGTGGTTTGGTTGCTGGGGGACTATCCTCAATTTATAGAAACCAGATCTTTCCTGGCTTTGTTTTTATATTTTTCATAAACATGAAGAATTGATGTGAAGTGCCCCAGGGACCAGAACTGGAAGAAGCACTAGGTTGAGGGTATCTCTGTGAAGAAACTGAAATAGAACCAATATATAACCCAAGTCTAGCTATTTTTCTTTAAAATCCACATTTACAGTAGCTGCACCCATTCTTTGGCCAGTAAAAACAGACAGGCTCTCTAGGATAACAGGTTATGTCTCTTTTAGATAATGTTTTATCAGACTAGATTGTGTCTGCATCCTCATAGGATATCCTCTGATCTCTCTCAATCTAACCTCTCCAGAAGAGTTCTGACACCCAGTATTAAAAACATCCTTCCAGACTGGTTGAACCCTGAAGTCCAGAGGCTCCACACTGGTAAATACCTGAAGAAACAGAAAGATGTCTCTGCGGACCTGAGAGAACACAGCCCAGAAATTCAGGGGCATTCATAAGAACACAGAAAGTAACTCCACACTTCCACCTAATTCCACTACAAATACTTTTCACCAACTAATTCCAGGGTGCAACAGTAGCAAGCAGATAGTGGGAGAGTAGTCAGGGATGAAAACAGATCAACCACAGAGGAACAAAATGCCATGTAGAAGTTTCCAAGCCTGAGTTTCCTTTATTGTCCAGACAGACTGTCTATTTTCCCCTCCTGTATGGCTACGAAGGGATGGAAAATATTGAATGCAGCACTGTAATTAGAGAGCACATGATGGAGTTATCTTCACCATGACTGATCTGGGGACTCACACAAAGCAGACCTTCAACACAAAGACTGCTACTCTCAGACAAGGCGTACCAGTGGGAAGGACACATACTCAATCCCTTCCTAGCACACCAGAGAGCTCAGCAGAAGTATTAGCACCTCAATAAGATGTAAACTATATTGCACTGATCTATTAATCTCCTCCCTCACTCTTATGAATCAAAATTGTTTTGATTTAGGAAAAGTCATTTGTAATAAATGGTAGAAGTCACTTAGAAATCCCAAGGCTCTAAGCACACATTTACACCACCAGCCATTTGGAGGATTAAGGCATGCAAATACATAAAGTATGAACTCTCAAAATGCCTGCAAGAGCCTCTGTTTACAAGCAAACAGAAACACAGCAACTAAATAATTTGTATAAATCCTCAGTCACTGTGTGAACAAAGCCAGTTTGAGTTTCAGCTGTGTGCTCTACTTGGCCATAGAGCAGCAATGTTTCTGTATTCGGGATGCCTGAATTATGAAGAATGAACCAGCCTTGAAACAAAAGTCTGTTCCTTTCATCAGTTTCTAATTAATGGCTACAGATAAAACAAATGGAGAGCAGCTTTTATCCTCATGCTGTGTTGGTCCCCCTCTGGTGAAGGCAACATTAAAAGATTATGTTGATAAGCTAACCGAACAGACAGGGCCCTGGGAGCCACACTAGGATCTCCTTCCACCAGGAATCTTCCAACTGGGTTAGAAGGACAAAGCACCACAAAGGGAGACCAGAACACGATCAGCCTGACTGGACAATACACCTGCATGTGTTGCCTTCACTTTGGACTAATTAGTCCACAGCTCATTCCAGCAGTTTTGCTGGCTTCAGATGTCTCAAAACAGACACATGGCAATAACCTGGGAAAGTGGAAGTTTTTTAAGCAGGCTTCATGTTGAGACAAGTCACTTGACTGATGTCTCGGTTTTTCAGTTTTGTGGAGGTAACAGAGATTGTTCTTTGCTGCACCACTGGCTGTTGCTCTTTTGACCACAAAGGCATCACTAAAAAGATGTCACATTCTGGAACATCTTTCCATCTCATGTTTAGGCATGTTTCATTTTCATCTGCAAAGAGTCTGTATGAAACCTGATATACCAAGAAAACCAGATGATGCCTCCCCCCTTACCTCAGACTAGGAAAAACTGTGACTGAAATGCTGTCATTTAACACATTTAGCAAGTCAACCATCTGAAGACCAATAAGACAGTGTTCAAGAGATGCATTTTTACTAAGACACAAACTCAAACTCCGACTCCTGCATGATTCCCTTTGCCCCTTTTCAGCACATCTAATAATACCACAACATGCAGCATCATTATAACACACCAGATTCTAGTCCTTGAAGTCCAGTGGGCTTTAATTTCTTTTTAAGCATGCATCATTCAGGCTGAAGCCTTCACAGAACCTCTGAGCTTTCTTTGAAATTTAGCTTCCTCAGAGAGCAAACAGCATCCTGCAGCCTACCAGGCCCAGAGGGCCAGCACAGATTGACCGTGGCTAAACCACCAGTCTGTTTTGTGCTTGCAGCTCACTGGTGGCTCTGCCTTCAGCTGCAGATCTGTTATAAACACATGTCAAAACCCACAGTGATTGACACATCCAAAAAGATGCCTTTGTCCATCATTTCCTATGCAACATTTTCACTTTCAGTTGTGCAAAATGTCTCACAGAGGAATCCAAGACAAAGCCTTGAATGTGTTACTTTAAGGTACCAACATCCGTGACACACCTGGTTCTATCTCATTATTACAAATCTGACATCTGCAGGTGTAAACAGTGGCATTTTTGCCATCTAGAGAAGTTACTGCTAAATAGGAGCTTTTATGAGTAGTTACATGACAGTTACTCAAACTGTTTGCTTTTTTAACTCAAAAGTTTTATTCAATAATATTCCTGATCATGCTTTTTTTTTTTTTGAGAATTTCAGGACATTTCCCTAACTCTGTGCTGCAGTCAAACTGTTGTCTACAACAGGAAAAGCAAGAAGTTGTTTGTGAGAAAGATTTATTATTTCATCCTTTTTCAACAGCAGAAGCAGGGCTATTTTAGGAAGGGAAGAAAAAAACCCAAAACAAAACAAAAACACAACACCCAAAACCCCAGCCAACCAGAGCTGCACAGGCAGGTAGCTGTACCACTGGCCAAGTTAACTTCTTGAATTTCAAGAACACCCTTTCTCATCCTATGGCTCACATTTTTCAGGCATTATCTTGGTTGTTCAAAACAACCCCTCACACAGAGACAGTCTTCCAAGTATCAAGCACTCATCCCTTCCTGAAAACCTGATACCTTTCCTGGTATGCTGGACTACAGAGAAAACCAAACTGCATCACTTGCACGTCCCTGCACATCCACAAAGCCCAGCACATTCCCTGGTTTCTTCAAGGTGCACTAATAGCTTCCATATTCGAATTACCTCTGTCTACAACTCATGGGGACTCGTGTGAGATTGCATTGCTCTTTCTACAGTGCAAAATTTGACAGACTGAAATGATCTGCATCTCATTTCTCTCTCCTTGAGGAACGGTATGTTTGCCAGTTCACCAGAGCACTTTTAATAATCCCCATCACAGTATAATCCTGTAATGTTAGAACATGAGGAAGACATTCTTTACAGACAAAACATACACAGCTGTGCCAAACCTTCTCCACAACAACCTTAAACCTTTTAGAACAGCCACACTTACTATCTGATTCCCAAATTCAAAAATAACCACTTGAGATGACAGGAGAAGAAAGCCAATAAAAATCTTTTAGTGACGCAGTAAACCCACAACACATTTTTAGGATATCTGAAATCCTATGCTAAGACTTCAAAAGACAAAATTATTTAAGCCATTACTGAAGGAGAAAAAAAAAATCAGAAAGGAAAAACCCACTAACTTCAGTGAACAATTTGTCTATCCCTGAACACTCATAGTACAGGGTACTGACTATTTTGGCGTGTTATCTCCCAAGAGGAAAAGCAATGGGAGGAAAATTGATTTGCTCTGTCATGCACAATGAAGCAACTGCTCATCTCAGGCAGTCACATTTTATTATCCTCTATCAAAGTGTAACACAGCATTTTCAGCATGAAAAAAACCTTCATGCTCTACTTTAAAGAGCCCAAAGACTCAATCTTTGGCAGTCCTATGTTTAAATGTTCAATTAAAGCCAGAAAAGGACAGTATAGAAGGCAATTAAAGCATTTTTGAAGCATCTCCTCTCTGATGTAAGGCAGATTAAAGTAATGTTTCAGGGTCAGACTATGATGTCTAACAGCATCCGCATCTGAAGAAGGCAAAGGAAAGATAATCCAGTCCTCAGAGGAATTCTCTTCTGTGGCTATGTACAAGATCAGGACCTGGGCTAACACTGCTTCACAAAAACAAACCCACTTTAGGATGCACTGCTCCCTTCAAAGTCCACGGGAAATGGATACCTAAAGATTCCTAGCACTTGGAGCCAAGTCTCACTTCAAAAAGGTTCCTTCCTCCCTCCCCATCTTTACTCATTCTCTGGCAGAGCGTCTGTCATTTGTTCTTTCTACACTGACCTAAATGCTTCCCCCCAGGCAGCAGACAGGTATCACAGGCCCTTCCCTGGGCAGTAGAGAGCTCAGTGAGGTTTAACTCAGTGTACAATGTTAGCCATTACGAAGCATAGCAGGACCAACATCAGGTATCACTTCTGGCATGAGAGAGATCAGGGAATTGTCTCAAGCTTTCCTAACAAGCCATATGCACAAAGAAAAGAAAGCACCACTATCAGACACACAAGATTAAGTCCACTGAAACCTTAAAAGTGACTGAACCTTAAGTTTATGGTGGATGCAGAAAATCAAGGTTACACTATGAAGCATCATAGAATAACACCGATTTTTAATATTTGGTTGACTTAATTTTCTAAGCAATTTGCCTGTTGGAAGAACAGAAGCATTATGCCATGACCAGTTACTTCAGAGACAGTATTTCTTTGCTTTCCTTTTAGAATTCACCTTTCTGAGGTGATATCTGTCAAAAAGGGAGGGAAGATTTTAAAAAAACCCAAAAAAGTAATAAAATATTTAGACTTTCTCCAATGACTTAACCAAGGCTAAAGATAAATTTTTGCATTTTCTTTGGCTATCTACTTATTGAAAGGCTATGCTGACCTCTGTCCCCCTACATGAAATTATATGCATCTTCTTGACAGCTAAAAAACCAAAGTTCTAAAGGACTATTTAAATGCAACTTCTCTATTTACTTATAAGAGGACTTTTCACTACACACAACTCTCCTGTGCCTCTACTGAGCTTCAGAATATAACTGGCTCTGGAGAAAATACAAACAATGTTAGTATGGCAGATGTTATGTGGCTAAAGGCAAGAGGAAGAGCATTTCAGACTGAGGCAGGAAAACCAAGTAAATCTTCTGAGAATATTGTTAGCTACTGAAAAGAGATACAGTTTTCAGGTACTGTGGAGGCTCAACTCTAAAACCAGTGGAATGGCAATAATATGACTCTAGAGAAAGAACTGAACTTTTTTTTTCTCCAAATAGGACCTTAAAAATTCTTCCTAAGAAGTAATCATCCTGAAGGCTTCCCAGCTTAGTCACCCAGAAAACAAAGTGGTTTCCACTTTGCAAGGGCTCTGTTTCTCATACTCTTGCCTGGCTTAAAAATGGGAAGACTAGACTGCTCCAGCTTAACATCTACATCTTTGCAAGCCACCACTGTCTCAATGCTAATTTGGGAGGTGCAAACATATTGCCAAATGCATTCATTGCTGATTCAGTCTGTGGCTATCCTGCTCCTTCTGGGATGCATCCACCATCCAGTCCAAAGAGAGCTGATGTATTTCCCCAAAACTACAAGTCTAAGACCCAAGCTCCAGTGCCTAAAGCCTTTGCAGCTGCTGAAATGCCATACAAAGGTAACTCCCACAAGCTGCAGAGTAACCTTACAGCTGGAGCCAAGTGCCAGAGCAGGGATGTTCATCCCTATCACAGACACACACACACAGAAGCTCTTCTTCCAACAAACCTCAGAGCAGCAGAGTAATGCTTCCCTTCATTTTAGGTAAAGTGAATAAAAAAAAAGCATGCCACTAAAAAAAAAAACCTCCTTCCCTCAGCAAAGCCTGGAGAAAACATTTAGGTTCCTACTTGCTCAAATACACAGTGCATGCACCACTAGCAGTGGCCCCAGGAGAGCAGAGAAAAGCAAAGGAATATGCAGAAACCTTCTCAAACCCAACCATTAGGAAAGGTTTGCTGACACAGGCACATCAAGCTCTACACCCTCAGCTCAGCGACAGATGTCCTGCAGCACCCTGAACATGCCACAAGGCACATGTGTACCAACAGGCCCAGAGCTTTGCCAAGAGCTAAAGTGGGGGAAGGAAGACAGGAGAAGATGCTAAGCTGGCAGTGGTCCCTGACACCCTCTGGGGGCTGCAACAAAAGCACCAATTCCCCTGCAATCTGGAGCACCCTTGAAAATTTAAGCCTTGAAACAACTGGCAGTGCTACCCCAGTGCAGTACCTTTGGTTATCTGCAAAGGAGAACCTGAGCTGAGAGCTGCCCTGGGAGCAATGGAGCCCTGCTGGGGTGAGCTACTGCTGCAGCAGTCTGGCAGGGGGAGCTGGGGCCCAACCACCCCCAGAACTAGCTCCAGCCCACTGGGTTCACCCATCCTGGAAGTCCAGATTAAGAGAGAGACCTTACAGCAAAGAGCAGGTATAGCCCTGCTGCTGATGCAAAGAGCACTCTGCCATGCTCACCTGATGTTCACATTTTGGGACCTTCATCAGGTGTTTGCTCTGCCTAAATCCTCTGCCTGCAAGTTCTCAATACCCTGAAGTGAAGCAGCCTGCCTGGAGTTAACAAAATCCTTTGACCAGCTTAGAGACAGTCTTGGCTGTTACACCTCCTCATTCCAGAATATTTCCATGACATGATTTAGTTATTTCTGTTCCTAACCATGAAAATAAATATGGGGCTGATCTCATTAAAATCTCCCAGAGCCTTTGATGTAATTTTAATATATTACCACACTTCTGTTCTTACAGTTCTCTTGGGCTGAAATGACACAGTTTTCCAACTGCTCTACCCAAAGCAGGCTGTAACACAGGTTGGTGTGAGTCAGCTCTCCCCACACACAGCAAAGCAAAGGAGATATTTTTTAATGTTGTCATTCTCAACAGTCTCCCCTGCCTAATATTCACTATTTCCTCTGCTGGGGAATAAGATCTGCAGGTGCTTTACCCAATAGGTGACTGTGCAAGAGCTAAAGCCCTGCTGCTGAGCTGCTCTTTGCCAGCTTCTTGCAGTGCCTTTTTTCTGCACACCTTCTCGCACCCCTGAAATGCTCAGAAGCAGCACAGTCACTCCCTTCCCACATCGGGGAAACACAGGATGACAGCAAGGTAAGATTAGCCAAGCTATCAAGCTCTTAAAGGCAACTTTTTGGGGACTAACTCTCTCCACTCATTTTGGTTGGAGTCAAGTGTGATGCAGAATGAACACCACTGCTCCCAGGCATCTGTATTCAGTCACCTTTTGCATTCATTCAGCTTTGAATGCTCCAAAATACAACATGGTAATACTCCACATCTGTTCCTTAAAAAACAAGAAAAAAAAAAAGGCAAAAAGCCCCAAACAAAACAAACTTCTGCCAAAAGAAAGCAATTAAAAACACCATTGGGATTTAACTGCTCTGAAAATGCAGTTCTCACTTGCCTCTTGCAAAAGACAAGTCCTTAAAATAGGATCTTTTTCACAAGTAAAGACAGCCGACAGGGCATACCTAGATCAGCCCATCTCCCAAAAGGATTTTAAGGTGAAAACACACCCAAGGCTAACACACAAAATACAGAGTT
Source organism: Rhipidura dahli (assembly GCA_013399225.1). Taxonomy (NCBI): domain Eukaryota; kingdom Metazoa; phylum Chordata; class Aves; order Passeriformes; family Rhipiduridae; genus Rhipidura; species Rhipidura dahli. The sequence continues at coordinate 151,648 of VXAC01004707.1, read as the reverse complement.
TGAATATCAAAGAATAATTAAGAAAAAAAAACATCAAATCACTGGAAAATATTATTAGGGAAACAACACTGGGGAGGGAAGCAAAACACACAAGAAAACTGACTTGCAGGCTAGCCAGCAAGGTCATCCATTGCAGTGCCACCCAGAAAGCATGAGGCTGGGGGCAGGGGTAGAGGCACATTTACAAAACTAGTTTGTTTGACAGACTGAAAATATCAGAATGCATGTTTTCATCTCCAATTGCAAGGACAAAAGCGAGAAATGTTATGCATGTTCACTTGACTCAGTGTCACATCTTGCCAGTCAGTTCAGTGGCTGTCACTGTAGGACATCACATCCCTTAATTCCATTCTGTGGTATGGCAGTGGTCTGTTCTTCAGCTGAGCTGCAGCAAGGACACTCTGCAGTAACACATTACCTCAATTTCCTTTTCCGCAAGGAAAGCAATCAATATTTTATGATGAAAATTCCTGGCTCACAGTCCTATAGCTTTGTACAGCTGTTCTTTGCAGCAGTTCACATACTGATGCTGCTTCTGATCCCCAGTCTATGTGAAGGGCAGTTAAGCGTTAACTATTCCATATTTTTCAAAGAATTGAGCATTATTTACTCGTGTTTCCATCCTGTGATGGGAAGCCATAAAGCCCCCAAATTGTCCAGACAGAAAACAACTCTAGCCCCGAGGAACAGTTAACCACATCCTCCTTTTGAGGGTTCTGTGAACAAATACTCAGCAAAAAGCTGAGTTTAGGTAGAACAGTTTTATAGATGAGAGTATTATAATAAGCATTATAGGACATGAAGCAGGCAGTGGGAAGCAGTGTTTTGGGACAGATTGGAGGTTCCCAGCATGAAAGGGGGTCACAAGTACAATCCCCAATAGTCACAAGAACCACTCTTCGGTACGTGAGGATTTCACACTCTGATCTGAAGACCTTCTTGCCCTGTGGAAGTGATTGACTGTCACAGCTACAGAAAAGAGCTGGTGACACATGTGGAAGAGGAATCATTTAGCCAACAGATCTTTATATATCTGCTAAATAACCCTGAGCCTTATCTATTGACAGTCACATCCATACTGCTCAGGACACAGCAGTGTAGCTCTGTACATGCCATACTTTAGGCACAAGGATGTTTTGATCCACATCTGTTCCGAGACTAATACCTTCCTGGTGGTGTTTTAGGGCACTGCTTCAGTTCAAGTCACCTGCAGCTTCTATACACACCACACGCACCTGGGGCTCCCGAGGGAACATGCAATTTGTATCAGTAAAATCACTCTTTCACTGGCCAAACTCAATCCAGGTTTCTAAATGGAGAAAACTGAAGCATCACGAAAACGTTGCCCAACTAACTGCATTTGTGCCAGCACAGACAAATATCATCCCTGACTAATTTCCCATCCTGACATGGAACATCAACAAGTGGCTAATGTCAACCAAGCTTAAAAGTTCAGAAGTTACTTGCTCAGCATTTAAAAGGATCCCAGATTTTTCACAGAATATTGCTGTGTCCTCTCCATACAGGCCAGTAAAGCGGTGAATTTAGTCCTGACACAAGACTTCAGAAGCTTTTCTTGTTGCTCTTGCTGTTGTTTTTAAACAAAGGGTTCACCAAAAACCATGCAACCTGAAGAAAATTATCATCCAACACAGGGTGTTCTCAAAGTCAAAACACCTTTCACTCTCACTTCTGAATCAAGTCCTTTAGCTAAACATCCAGGCTCTTAAAAAGGGTCTTAGAATTGTGACAGAGTGTCTTCCTTATTTTAAATTAAAAACATTAAAACATTATTTTAAATTAAAAAAAAAAAATATGGTGAAGTAATTTGTGCGAACAGCATTAATAAAATACAGTACTGCTTGCAGTTTTCAGCCTTTCCAGCCAGCTCAGAAACAGCTTCCCCTGGTGCCATGCTACTAAAGCTTCCCCAGCATTTAGCTTCCTTTCCTGCCTTACCTCTCTGCTGTTTTCTGCTCAGAAAAAATATTCACAAAAATAACCAATGAAACCTCTGCAAGCTGGGGCATGAAGTCAGAGAGAGGTATCTGGTCACCATCAGGCAACTGTTTCCAGAAAAGAAACTGTATTCTGTGTTTATTCAAGAACAAACTGTATTACTTCTATCATTGCCCACCATCCCAAATGTTATCAGGCAGGTCAAGCAAGTCTGTGCACAAAACTGTGTGAGCAAAAAGTATTCTTCAGCAGCACCACAAAGAAAGAACGGCAAACAAGTCACATTTTGCGAGGCTGGGCTCTCTGCTCAGGGTAGGGTGAAAAGCATCTGCAGATCAGTGAAACTGGGACACCAAAGCTGAAGTGAGAAGAAGCTGAGCATGGTTAGACCCTTGGACTGGAGGGCAAGTGCTCATTAACAAGGGGAACAACTTGGGAAAAACTCATTACTTCCTACCTGCCTTATTCCAAATCTCCCATGCCCAAAGAACTGATTAACTCTCACTTGGGAAGGCAAAAATCCCCGCAAGGCAGGGAATGTGCTGGGGGAGGCACAAGAGAGGGGAAAAAATCCCCGGATGGCTGGAGCCTAGTGGCCTACATGCGGCTGAGATGAAGGTGGACGTTTTAATTTTACTTCCATGGATTTTAACAGCAGTAAGAGCCAGGGCTTACTCAATTGGGATTCCTAAAAATAGCACTTGCCTAAGTAACCACATAGGACCACATGGGGCTCTATTTTCCTTAACTAGCTTTTGATCTAATGGAATTCTTCAGTTAAGTAAAAGAAGAAACGGGGTCTTTGTGGTGAAAGCACATGACCAGGAGTTAGGAAAACTGGCTTCTCCTCCACACTGCTACAGATTTGTTGTTTAGTCTTTCATGCAAAACAATGTAGCTCTTAAAGTACCTTTCCACCTCAGACCAAAACCTGTGACTGCATTTAAAAGCTGAAACATCCGTGCCAGCTTTGCTCCTTCCAGCCAGCCATGCAGCTAGAGCTCAGTGCGGTACACAGGCTCTATCCATGAGCCAGACAAGGATTCAAACAATAACCTGGTTGCCCTCCACACATCAAAGCTACACTGTCTGCAACAAGGCTGAGGTAAGAGAAGTTTTGGAATGCCTTTATGCACCGCATTTATCTTTCTGCACTGAGCTGTTGCACTGTCCTCTGCACTTCACTTGCCTCATGTAGAAAGTGAAAATCACCCTTCCTGTAGATGCAAGCACAGTGCATTAAGCACTGGTAGAGTTTTTCTAGCACCCGAAGACGCTTAAATCTCACAGCAAACCGAGGCAGCTAATGCACCCAACGCGAGGAGGCAGAGCTGCAGTTCAGCGAGGCTGGAAAGCACAAGAGCAGAGCGGAAGCGACACATGCTGGTATTTCAAACAGTCAACAAGCCTCAAGTAACCTGGTAAGACCTCTGAGACCTTGACCAGGATAGACAAGCTCTGCCCTGCCAGAACCAGCTGCTTTCTTAAGTCTGCAGGAGCCCACCTGCTTCCCACGCCCAGGAGAGGGCTGCAAAGGGCTCACAGCTGAGCTGCATCCTCCCACCCTGTAACCTGCCAGCCGAGCTGAAAACTTCCCCCAAATGCTCCCTTCCACCCTCCCCAGCCACGGTGTGAGCTGCTCCGGCTGAGGGCTCTGGAGACAGCATTCCCCACCAGAGCAGGTCCCAGGAGAAGATGCTGGACAGCAAAAGACAAGCTGGAGTGAACTGTAATGGCAAATTAACCCCTTCTCTGGCTGCTGGGAAAGTGAGCCAAGCCTAGCACAAAAGGGAGACATTTCAGCAGCCATACTGTAGAGAAAGGACATAATACACCTGACAACACATTTAAACAATGCAAAACATCCTTCCCCATGCCTGCAGCAAGTCAGCTCCTATCCTAAAGATCTAACACACTTGGGCCCACAAGCGCCTGCCAAGTTGTCAACATGGCCTTTGATATCAGAAAGCTTTGAAACCCCTGCCTTTAAGGCCAACACTTGCTTCTCCACCCATATTTGAAATGCAAGATGCCTGAAAGCTATAGAACTATTTTAACACTGAACATGCAGGAGTCTACACCGCAGAGCGGACACGTTCGCTGGGAACTGCACTTGGAAAACTAACAAGTCCCCTACTGCTACAATAACCGTAGCTGCGTAACGGAAGACATGCCAGGGATCGCAGGAAGCTCAAGCCTTCCAGCGCTTTCTGAGATCTCCATGGGGAGATCAGGCCAAGGAGCACCTTGTTTAAACCCATGCTAAATGCCAGCATAGCAAGGAATGTGGGGCAGGGAGGATAAGTTGCCACCGTTTTCCTTAACAAAACAAAAAACCAAACAAAAACAACCCTGCTTAAATCAAGTTTTGTACCAGACTGAGGCGTTATGAATGTTTGTTTTCGCTCAGGGGGGGCAAGAGGATAGTCAGTAAAATGTTATTTCCCCAGATGTCAACAGAAAACCCATGCATCCCACCCTGCAACTCAAACATTACAGCTTCATGCTTTTTTCATCTAGATGTAATCCATTCTCTATTTTACTTCCATTTCTTTTCCAGGGGGTATTGATGCAATTGTGATCTTCTGAAGTCAGAGGACATCTTTGACCCCTCGCTTTCTGAGTTTCCCCCTCTGACTTCACAGCTGAACCCACTACAACCCTGGCCATTCTTCAAAAACAAGAGGCCCGCACAGCACATGAGATGCTGAGACCACATTGTGTGCCACGATCCACCAGCTCTGACCATGATGGAGCCCCAAGGCTGCAGCCCTCAAATCTGCAGCCACTCCAAACTCATGATTTCACTCATACAAAGCAGAGCCATCCACCACCTGTTTGAAATGCCCTTCTCCCCAGGCACGAACAAAACAGGGCAGCACGTGTTTCAGTAGTTGAATCTTCCTACTTTGGCACAGCAATTTAGAAGCTGTAAGACAAGCACTAAGGATGGTCTGATCCAGCCTTTTACAAGCTTTACATTTCACACTGATGTTATCAGCAAGTAAATCAAACACATTGCAAGCAAAAGAATTTTTCATATGTTTTTCTTATATGCGTTCCTCGCAACTGAGTGTTCTGGATACATTAATTGTTTTCTGTCAGTCATCTTTCCAATTAAGATCTGTTCCTTCCTTCCTTTCTAATTATGCCAGTATGTTACACAAAGTTTAGTTGCGGACATGTTCCAACGGGGACAAGAGGAATGATCAGTAGAGATTAAAGCATGCCATGCATCAGCCAACTTTTCAAACTGACAAAAGAAACACAAAACATCTTGAAAGGAGAGGTTTACAGAGATGGCAGCTCTCTTATGATGGCTAGCCCCAAGATCATCACCATTTCTGTCAGTTGTCAAAAGTGTTTTGTGTTGCATTTAAAAGAACGGCAATTAAATCCCCAAGCACACATAAGAGGAGAGCCCACGAATGTTATCTCTATGTTTTATTAATTCAAATCCAAGCAAGACCATATAGGGTCATCTCTAATATGTACGATATAGCACCACAGAAGCTCTGTTCCAGGTTACACACAGGCAGAATCATCAATAAAACTAAGATGAAGATGATCGTACCCTTATGGATTACTTCCATTAACAGGAACATCCAAGTTCTGCAGTCCTTAGGCATAGGCACTTGTCAAGGGCTCTAAATCAAGAGTTTGTCTGGCCATAAACATCTTGGTATAGAGTGTGATATTTTAAGAGACCAGCACCTATGGCTCAACTCCAGATGAGCAGTAAATGAACCATCCACTCAATCCACAAACAGAGTAGCTAGTGGTAGGTTTTGTTTTCAAATAAAGATGCTACTGATTATACATCAGCAAGAAGTCAAGTTGCAAGGCATTAACTAGTATGCTCTCATCTCGTTTTCCCACCAGCGACAGGATTCTCAGATCCAAGTTTTATTGCTCAATAGCCACAGCTTCTGCCAAAAATCACAAGGGAGCCAGGGGGAGGGGATGGCAAATATGAAATGGGACAACAGCTGTCAAGGTAATTTGATAGCAGCAATGGCTTCTTGAACCAGTGGACACTCTTGAGAATGTGAGCCAAGGCCTCCAGGCATCCACAGAAAAGCCAAGTAAGATAAAGAGCTCGGTGAGAGAGCAGATACAGATGTCTGAGACAGAGGAAAGAACAAAGAAAGCCAAGGCCATCTAACTTCTAAGAACTTCAGTTTTCCAAACAAAAAAAAAAAAAAATTCAGAGCAAGTGTCCAAATGAACCCTCCCAGCCATGAAGACAAACCATCTTTTGTTTGAAAAATGTTTGCAAGTTTTCCCAGTACTCTTTCCAAAAACATCTCAAAACTACAACATCCAAACAGAGAAGAGGAATGAAGAATGAGCTGACAGATTAAAAGATCAAGTCAATAACCCTCTACAGGTTCAAATCTAGCTCAACTTCCACTAACAAGTAGTCACCTGCATTATGAGATTCATATACATTAAACTTAGCACAAGTCGATTCCTAACAGACCAATGTCCACAGTCAAATGTTGCGTCCATAGCACAGAAAATATCCAAAGGGAAGAGCTATCAGTGGAAGCCCTGAAAATTTCTATACTTTCAGTTTAGTTGCTCTGCGAAATGAACCATCCCTTCAGCAATGAGTCATATCCTTTGGTGGAACAGTAGGAAGAAAGCTCTTTTGCTTGTGTCTACGTGGCACCTGTTTTGGTAACGTTAAATGGATCGCAGAGACGTGCCAAAAACACAGGCAAGCACCAACAGCAAGGCAGGAACGTGTTAGCTGTGACAAGTGGAGCAGAGGGAGGTCAGACACTTCAATGATTACTCTTATCAGTAGGTTTTACTCTTCTTTTTAGAATAGTTTTCATTTTCTGTATTTTATGCTTTAAGCTTCTCCCATGCACTGAATAATTGTCGTTTCCTTACTTTCCCTCTCTTCCCAGGGCTTCTGGATTCTCCTCAACCACCCCTGTACACAGGCTTGTCTCAGCAATCTCACAGGAGTCTGCAATAGCTGGGAGGAAAAAAAAAAAGCCAACAGAAATGCTCACAGCTCTGTTCAGTATTATTGACACCTGCTACAGACATGTGACATACCAAGGAACATGTACCCACAGATGCATTTTGGCAGTGATCATGATGCAGATCAATTGTTTCTTCATGCTGAAGTTAACATTTTGACTGACACTAATGCAGTTAGCCACTTATGTTAAAAACAGCTTGCTCTCAGAGGGACATAAAAACCAGATGACAACTGGCTACCAGAATTTAGCATCAAATTTAAAATCAAACCGTAAACCTAGTTTAACTTTTGATTTCTCTAGTTAGATCTCCAAACATTGTGCTTGAGCATAGCAGTCCCTGGTGTGTCTGAGGCTGCAGATCTCCCCACAAGCATTGCAGCTCCCTCACCTGACCCGGAGGGACAATCTACTGCTATTTCTGAAAGCACTTACTAAAAAAGCCCTCACCCAACACAGGAGCTTTTGCCTTAAGTGCTGGTCCTGCAGAGCAGACATCAGACATGGAAGAGAGGGTGGCCTCTGCAAGCCTCCTGACCCTCACAGGGGCAGATAAAGAGAATCCACAGAATGACTGCCTTGAAGCCAAACAGGTTTAACAGCCCTGCACCATCTCTGAGGCAAAAGGCAATTTGCTTGGTATGTCACAGATAAAAAGTGCCTGTGTTGAGGTGAGGGTAATGAGACATCTAACCCATGCCACTTGAAAAGGTTAACAACTCAAAGGTTGCATTACTCCCATCTCCTTGCTGCAAAGGCTGCCCTACCTAGTCCCACCATCACTCCCTTCAGGTCCCTGTTTCAAAACGAGATTAAAAATTAAAGAAAAATAATTTTATCTAAAACTAGAAATCTACTTCTGTTGGTTTCAACAGCAACTTTGTCAATGAGACTCTCCTGAAGGGTACCATTCACTCACCTCTTCATTTAGTGAGTCAAAGGTAGAAGAATGAACTAGTCCCTGTCCCTGCCTTCCCTGCACAAGCCAAACTCCTGGGACAGGGATGAGAAAACAGACCACACCTTCACTGTCCCAGTCACATCCATTTTCTGAATGGGACAAGCAGGAAAATTCTCAGCTCCTCCCTCCTGTTCCTATCTCCTATATCAGAGAAAACAATAAAGAGCCAGGTCACTATGATCACAAGCACAGCACATCTCTTCATGCCAGCAAAATATGGTGCCCTGGATTACAAGTCAACACCGAGCTTCTGCACTAACAGACACTTTAACCAGGCATCAGTCATTAACGGAAGCATAAAGAGACACAGTGATAATGGTATCATCAGGACACAGGTCCTTTCAATTCTGTGTCACAGAGGCAAGTGCACCCTAGGGAATGACCACCAGAGCAGTGACAGAACCCAGTCTCTGCCAATACCCTCAGAAAAAGCAGGACACACTGAGTGGCATAGGGAGGAGGCTGCCTGCACCACCCTGGAGCAGGGTTGGACTATCACAAGGACAAGTCTTGCACACCCCCTTAATTGCTGAAAAATGCCTGGTAGGCTGCGCTTTCCCCACAACACATCACTACACGTCCAGCTAAGCCATCCTTTCTATCCCAAATGAATAGGATTCACCAGCAGTGAGAACAGACTTGGATCTGTGCCACTGCATCCCTCTTAGCCAGCTTGCTCAAGATTCCTTGGAATGGGTGGCAGTGAGGAACAGTGCAGTGTTACCCTCCGGTGTAAGTGACCTGTCCATGGTGCAAGAACAACTTTCCAATGGCACCAGGAACAAGAGCTCAAGACTTTCTGGTTCATGAGGGAGCCAACAAATTTAATCATACTTGGGTTATCACCTTGTCACCAACAAGAAAAAAGGACAGTCACCTGCATATCCCCCAACACTAGGAATTTAAACACTAACAGGTTTGCCATTTAAAGACTTGCCTACTAGGTTTTCAGCCCAGAAAACCAGAAAAATATTTACTACATAATTAATCCTAAATTGGACATTAGTTTAAAACTGTCTGAAAGGAAAAGCCAAGCAGCACAGGATAAAAGGATAAATGGCATCTCTGGCACAGTAAAGAAAAAACAACATATCAAACCCCTCTCTGTGTGAGTAAGAGGTAAGAGAACACCCAACAATGAACTCTACAGCAGCAATTTTAGTAGCCAGAAAGCTGCACAGAACAGAGCACTAACCAAGGGACAGTCACCTTAACTGCCTCCACCCACTTGCCCAGTGGATGTCCTCATCTCATCTGTTGCCCAGTCTCTCTGTTTTTGCTCAGCTACTGCCAACAAATAGTGCCAGGAGAACTACATATTGATCAGAAAAAGGAGAGTGAAAACACTGAAGACATTGACAGCCAAGCAACTCAGGGCAAGAGAAACAAAACCTGAGTCCATGGAGGGCCTGTCAGTCTAAAGAAAGTTGCAATCATCATGCAATGAAGCTATTACATGAACCAAACTCCTATTATAGAACCTAAATTACAGTTGACAAGCTGAAACAAACTGGCTCCCACAAAACCAATTCAGTTGATACAGAGGAAGGGACAAAAATGAGTCCTCATTCTATAGCGAAGTAATTGAAGCACAAGGAGAAGACATCACAATCAACTACAATTTTGGATGGTGCTGGGAAATCCAAAAGATAAAACCCACCACTTTATCCTTGCCCAGTTCTCAACTCAGTTGAAGCAGTTATGCCCTTGGGTCATCTTTCCATATTGAAGGAAAAGAAATGCAGGAATAGGAAAATTAAGTCTCAGTTTTACAAGGATTAAAAAAAAAAAACCAAAAACAAACCCAAAACAAGTTTGTTCCTATTTGTAAGAACTTTTGCATGTAGTCATATCTTGAGGTTTTTTTTAATGTCCCAATCATCCTCAAAGTCACAGAAAACACTGAGATGAGAATTCCTTTTGTTAGGAGAATTGTTCACAAGCATTACCACAGCAAGAGTTCTTCCTCCCAGGAACTACAGGGTGCCTCTAACTGTGAGTACACGTTTAATCACAGTACACACTCATTCTTTGTCACAACTACTAACTGCAGCACTGGAGAGGATGGTTAAGATAACCTCATTTCTTAAAAGAAGCTTTGGAGTTTAAAGCACTTCATTCCCTCCTAAATGTTCACTCTAAAAACTGGCAGGACACTGCTGTCCCAGAGCTTTTCAAAGGCAATAGACCCAGACACCACCGAAATCCCCAAGCCTACCAGCTTCTCCATGGTGGCTCTTTGCTCAGCATCCTCCTTTGAACCTTTCAAGCACTGCTCGAGGCACTCAACTCTTTCTACTGATCGGGAAGCGGATTCAGGTATAAGACAGGTACCTAGAAACAGCCTTTCCCAGAAACTTTCAAGTGTGTTTCAAGGTAGAGATTAATCAGATAGTGGGAACAATGGCAAACTACAGAGCATTATCAATGCAAACTTGGTAAGAGACATTTTCTTCATTTCTCTAACCCATGCTTGGATTAAGATAGTCCACATTGTTATTAGTTCCAGGATGGCTGCACATCTGTCTGAAAAAAAAAAAAAAAAAAGTAGTGATGTCTCTGCAAAGCCAAATAGCTTAAATACAAAACCATCAGGAATTACAGCTAGACAACTTGCCCCTTTCTGAATATTTTCCTTGGAACTTTTGGTTGGAGCCTGTGCACTGCATAGGGCTGAGAAGGCTATTACTCTTGGAAGTTATACTCCCAAATTCTTTCCTTTACTGGAAGATGTGAGGTTGATGATTTGCAAAGGAATGTACTAAAGCCTCTTACCACTGGACCATGTTCAAACAGCAGGCAAGCAACAAGTTTAAACCCAGTTTCCAGATCAGGAATCAGAAACGAAAATGCCCTCAACATTAAAATGTATGTGTGTCTTCACTGTACCCCACACACTTCCACAGTATCTCTCTCATAATAAAATAAAGCTTGTTCAAAGATTACAGCAAAGACCGGAAAATTCAAAACAGCTGCTCTGGAAAGAAAAAAAAAACATTAACAGAATAGAACCATTGACATCAGAGCTCTCCTGGTAGACCTCTCATCCCATGCACAGAAAGTGCTCCCATGCAGAGAGGAGGAGGAGAGACTGGGATTCCCATTCATGGTGCATCACATCACACAGCACAGGGAAACCTTCATCCCCACCATTAACCCCAGGGGCACTGAAGAAAGCAGGAAAAAAGAAAGCTACTCTCTTTGCTTGCTCGTTGACTGCACACATTACAACTGCACTCACAGGATTGGCATCAAGCAACAGACTGGTTTAGTTCTTGGAGCCTGCATCCAGTAGGTAATTAAGTTTTTTCACTGCCACAGCTGCCTTCCTCAAGCTCTAACCTCAGGGTATTCCCATGCTGGGAAGCTTCACCCCACACCAAGACTGCCTACAGGGAGAACTGTGCAACTTCTCCATTTCCAGGCTCTCCTTGGGCCTTCACACAACACTCCACAAGCTGCATTAAACTAGCATGCTACTGGTAAAGCGGTTTCACATTAGTGATTGCAAATCCCCTCTGGGCCTCTGTCAAACGAACAGAAAGACCTAGAAAACTGCCAGTCCTGATTATGATGGAGAGGCTGGGTCCATCATATGGGATCAGAGCTTTAAGCAGGCTGTGATCCCTGTAAAGGTCACAGGAAAACACAAACACACTAAGTACAGAAGGATCAGAAGCTGACTTTCCTCTACATGAGATACAAGTCTCTTATTTCTCTTGCAAGTGAGCACTAAAACCTTTAGTAGCTGACATTGAGTCTGAAGTACACTGTACAGCATTTTTATTAAGAGAAATATAGACAATGATCTGGACAGGGATCTTGGTTTCTCTAGGAGAAATCCCATCCACATAGCACAAGCAATCCTTCAACACTAAGAGAAGGAAAAAAAAATACTCCCTGTGAGCAGTGTGAAGTTCTTGAAATTCACTGTTTTGAAATTAGTGTTTTCAAACCTAACCACTCCAAAAGGCTCCAGGCAAATTAGAACATCAACAAGAAGATAAAAGTTATTCCCCATGAGGGTAGGGAACCAGCACACAACAAGACCAGATCACATCTGAAAAACAGCATAAATCCCATACCTCTGCAACCATGTAGTCCACATGGTGAGCTACTCACAGTCCACTGCCCCAGCTTCCAGTGAGGAATCCCTTACTCCTCTACTCTGCTGAAGGAAAAGGAAGACCTAATGCAGTGAACCTCCAAGGTACTTTGAGATATTCTTCCTCACCCAATCCTCACACACTGTATCAAGACATTAAATAAAAGCTGAAAGTCAAAAAGCTAAAAAGCTTTATCTGTACACATACCTCAGTTACACAGCAGGGGAAAAAAGAACCCCACACAAATTCACAGAGCAAAATATACCACACTAATTTATCTACCTTGAATCAAAAACTTAGCGATGCCCCTTGGAGCTCAAGTTAGAGCTACTGAATAACTCTAATTGACAATTCTGGCCTACTTTAACTAGTAAAAAATTGAACTGAAGCCTCTTTACTAGATGCCCTGTAATATCAACTGAAGGTCCCTGTCTGTACTTGCTATGTACGGGAATTGTTCTTGCTGTTCTTGCTTCCAGTGAAAGATGTCCCAGGCAAGACAGGAAGAACTGAGCCTGCAGCTTGCCTAAAACTCACAGCCCCACCTACTTTCAATGCCAGATTGTAAATTTTTATCAAGAACAAGTTCACACCAGCAGATTTTCTTCCTATTTGTAGGAATCTAGAAACCGCTGACAACTGCAATTCACAAGCAATAAAAGCAGGCAACTTGTCCTCACATAACTGTTGCATGGAAAGGGGTCCTGCAGGCTGCACTTTGAACCCCCCAGTGCAAAGGGTAGGCAGGACAATCTTCTGAAAGCCAGAGGTGGAGTCCTGGAAGAAAACCAGAAATGGCAAGATCCTTCTTAAAATTGTTTGTTGGCAGCAGAGTATCCAACCAAGGCACAAACAACATTTTTGTGCCCTCATTACCCATGGGCAAATTGGGAAAATAAAACCTTGTTCACCTCCACAAAGATCAGCTGTCACAAAAGGCTCTGCCACATCCCTATAAGGGATTATACCACCATAAAAAAAACTCCCTGTAAAGAAAACCCCAACTTCCACTCACACTTGCTGCAGGAAGGAACCTCAGTCTCGAGGGCACAGCTCACCCTGCAGAAAGCAATGTCACCACACTGCTCTCATTTGAAGAGTGGCTCCTTTTGGGACTGCCAGCAAAAGAGTGGTGCAATCCCAACAGAAAGCATTACAGAAAACATAACTATACTGATCTCCTGTGCTGAATGTATGCATTCATCTCCTGGGCCCAGAGCTTTGGCAGGAGCAAAGCTCTTGCCTGGTTAATTAGTAACTGAAGCAGAGTCCTGTTAACTTGTAAACTCTTGTGGCCTCCACAATCACCAGGTTTCAGCTCCCAGATTGACAGGCATCACACTTACTCTGTCCTTCAAAACACAACTCCTTGATGAGAGGGGCTGTTGTTTCATAAACACTGAAATCATTATACTAAACAATTCACAAGTGAAATGCTTCAATATAAAGAGACACAATTAAGTCCCAACCACACAAGCTTTCTTTGCTTTGAGGTTTCTTTTAATCTAGGCCTTGGATATTTTAAGACAAGTTGGTTACAAGACAAGTTGTTTTTCTAGTATTCTTTCACCAGTCCTTTCAAGCAGATATCATCACCAGTAGGTGAAGAGCAAGTCTGAGTCATGTTTTTAAATCACAAAAATAACCACAAACACCCATGTAAGAATCCCAATTTCAACATGCCAGCCAACCCAGACAAAAAAACACCTCCAGCATTACAGGTTGTGTACTACAATAGCCCAATCCTCAACTCAAAGGCAAACAACCTATATGATGCTCCACAGACAGCATGGAAGTGTGGAAAATCATGGAAGTTATTCTTCAGTGAAAACTGTCTGTCTACCAAAACTCTGGAAGGCTCCCAGACAATTTTAACAGAAAACACAACAACAATGGCTCAAAGATTCCCTAGGGCCCCTAGCTATGACCCTTCAGAGCAGAAAGCTACTACAGACAAAGCCACAAACAGGGAAGAGAACACTTCTGAGTAAAGGAGGACCAAAAAAAAGCTAAGAGTTAATGGAGGCGATTTTTAAAGAATCAAAGCTTCTTTATTATTGAGACCAAGAATGCAAAGATAAGTTGACCTGGCCACTGTGTTAAGAACATTTGGTACATGCAACTCCAGTGGCAAGTCAAAAGAATATTCAGTTCCTCTCCAGGCATGATGGATCTCACTGCCATCTCTCCTTCTGCTATTGCAACTTTGTGCTTCAAGCTGGAGTGTCAAACAGAGACCTGGTCCTCCTATGCCCACTTTGTGAAAGACTCTGGATGGCTTGATGGCCTGGAGCCATAACATTAGAGGGAGTTTTGGTGGGTTTCTTGTTGGTGCTTGGTTTTGGGTTTGGAGGTTTCTTTAAGAAGCTATGGGAAAACTTCAGTCCCTCTGCCTCAACTCTTAACAATATGTTTTGCAGAATCAGAGCTTTATTACTCCATGTTGTACAAAAAGCTATTTAGAACACTATAGGGACACCTCACCTGCTCCAAGCCATCCCTTTCTCTTCCCTACATCTACCTCTCTATAACAGAGTACAATTTTTACTACTTAAGAGGTCTCTCTAAGACCACCTACACTGAGGTGATGTGGTCATCTCTTCCCCTCATAGTTCTTTAACCTTTTAAGTCTTTCTTTTCATGCTCTTTTCACAGATGTTTTGTATACCATCAAACTTAGCCCTAGTTTATTCCCAGCACAGCTTCTTCTACCAAATATTGGGCCATGCAGATTCCTTGGCCAAGGGAAAAGATGCATTCCTCCAGAAGAAGGTTAATGACAGATTTATGCGTCTCATTTTCTATGATTATAAATTGGTGAAAAGTGAAACAAAACCCCATTGCTTGATAGTCCTGAAATGACTCAGTGACCTTGGCAGAAGCCAGGCTGGATCAACCACCTGGTATGGACTGTTAGCCATGTGCTGTGGGCAGTAGCTCATTAGCACCAAGTATTTACACTCCTATTTGTAGCTGGTAGGCTGTAATTCAGGACCTTGTCAAATTAACAAGAGTGCCTGGTCGCACTCACTGGGGTATGGTTCACAGTACTCTGTGTTGAGGGCTAGTTTTATAAGCTCCATTAGTGAAATTGGAAAGGACTCAATAGCAGAAGTGCAATTGGCCTACCTAGACTGGCAATTGCACCACAGCTCTGTAGAGGCACATAAGCAAATGCAAAAGAGAGCTCTTGCTAAATATTAATGAAAAAAGCACAGCTGGGTGGTGGATAGACTCTCTCAACACTGCTCAGCCACTGCTTTCACTCTCAGCCTACTTGATCCTGACTAAGTTGCTGTAAGACTGACTTAGGAACTCCTAATATTGAGAAAACATTAAATGTTTAGAAGAGGTGAAGTAGTGAAACTTCGAATCCGTCAGGTCTTAATTCCTGTGTACTGGATGTGTGCCCTCCAAGTGAGCAAGACAAAATCTGACACCAGACAGCACCAGGAAGATGAGTAGATCTTGTCACAGTCTAGTGGCATTGATGCCCCAAGTTAAGCAGCCTAATAACCCCCACAATACTTCCCCTCACTATAATGATTCCTTAAATAACACAGGGAGGGGACTTGGGCTCATAACACAAAGTGTGAGGTGGCTCACGTCCTCCTTTCCTAAATTACCAGCTAGAGTGATACCATAGCCTGACGAAACAAAACCTACCTTTTTGCATGGCTTCATACAGAACTGACAATCAGAAATACACTTCCAGACCCACCTCTCTCTGCCACTAGCACTACACAGCTACAGACAGGAGACACCCACTACTGGTGTTTGTTTCTGTGCAAGAGCTGACAAAGGGTCAGCGTTGATTAGACATACTCACAGAGAGAAATAAGCATCTAGGGCTATTTAATAAAGACAGTATCTTTAGTCCCAGAACTTCCTGAATCATAGCCTGATGAGATCAGTAAGCTTCCGTGGGGAACAAAATAAATTGGCTCTTTTCTAATACTTTCTCTAAGCAGCCCCAGCCATTGTCAGAAATGACCTGCTGCAGAGGATTCGCTGTTATTGTTCTTATGCCCTCAGAGTCAACTGAAGTTCACTGAGAAAATGTTCTGCTCCTCAGAACCTCATGCTGGCAGAGAAAAAAATGAAACTTAATAAAAATCTCAGACCTGGAAGGACACTGCAATGGTTAAACTACCTGATCAGTCTCCTACACTAATGAATTTGCTCAGAAGTTGACATTCTGCCCGTTCAGTCTACCCTGCTCCAAAACTGGCTGTGAAATGCTGCTGGCTGCACAGACTGACCTGAAGTTTACATCTGTGCCTATTACAGATAACCTCTACAGACACAGAGAAAGCAGATAGGAGCATGGTTCACTTGTGGTGGAATTCACTCCCATCAGCTTCAGCATAGGAAAGCATTTGCTAACTGAGCAAACAGCTGAGGGGAGGAAAAGGCAACTTCTTGTGCTTGTCGAATGACAAGAGTTGAGAACAATCGGTTAAAAAGCATTCAAAGAATCATATCCAACATGGGCATCAAACAAACCTCTACTGCTTAAGCCATTTAATTCACTTACTCCTCCCCCTGCCAGCCACCTAAACACATGTTTCTTCCTACTCTCAGCAGCAGAAGGAGTCCTCAGCTGGGCTCCTCAGTAAGGCTTCTCTCCTAGTAGCCTCTCTTCTCTCGGTCCCTATAAAATGTTCTCAGTCAGGAGCCCAGGAAGAACTGGAGCTGTTCCCTGATGCATTCCCCTCGGCGCCTCTCCCTCAGCATACCAGCAGGAGGGCTGCCTGCAGTAACCCACATCCGCTGCTCTCCAGTGGAACGAGCACGCATCCCCCAGGAGCTCTGCAAGGCCAGCAGAGCTCTTGGCAGTGCAGTACCTGCGGGTGCTGCGGTGTCAGACAGCCAAGGAACAGTTTGTCACGAGGCAACCCCCACCCCCACATGCAATTTTTGTTCAGGGAATAAATCTGCAGGCATAGCATGCTAAGGCTTCTGTTTCTTGGTGGCAAATTCCTTCCCACCTACCACTCCCCTACTCTCTTCACACAGCAAAGTCTCCACACTGGACCTCCTCAACACCCTCTCTGTTACATGAATTACCCCAAAAGGATCAGAGAAGGCGCCTTTTATTAGCTAAGCAGCCTTGAAAACGATATTGTTTTCCAAGAAGTTTTACGTGCTTTTCATAATCCCAGAAAGGATTTATGTAGTTTCTTCCACTTTCTCGTAATGCTGCAGTCACAGGGTCACACGGAAAATGCGCCCAGGAGACAGTCAACCTGCTAGATAAACTAAGAAAGTGAGCATTCAGACCTACTAAATCAAAGCTACTCAAGAGAAGACTGGACTCAGATTCAGCAGGTCATAAAACTTGAAAGGAACCAGGAAAGAAGCCACCTACAAACCTGGATTAGAGCTGCACCAGAAAGGTAAGTGACCTAATAACAAAAAAAGCTCCTCAGACCAAGTGACCTAATAACAGAAAAAAACCCCTCAAACCAACAACAGTAATGCAGAACTTTGGATCCCTGGGCTACGAATTACTTGTTATCCTACCTGCTTCCAAAAAGAGGATCTGTATGCTCAAAAGAGAAGTAGGTCTAGGTATTATTCTCTGCACTCAAAAGTCAGTTTATGTTTCCGGCTGCTGGGGCTTGGTCTTCTTTCAAGGGGGAAGAGGAATGAGAAAAGAAATGGACAACATTTTTCCCCCAAATCCACTCTAAATACAGCCACCAAACATATATGCTACTAAAACCAGACAATACAAGAACAACAGAGCCTGAAGAAAGTATCAATCAGTCTTAATTTAACATTGCTTTTAGGAAAGAAGGATCTTTTAAGGTCCAGTTGGCAATGATTTCATTAAGGAATCTAGGAGTTTTCTCAAGGCTGCCATGTGATCCAGAAAACAAGAGCTCAGAACTGCTGCACAGTTATTGTGGCTTCTTTGCAACAGGTTAGTAAGCTCTGATCTGTAGTATAAAATAATAGTGGAAACAGATATAAATAAGATCAAAACATATGACTCAAAGTTCCCAGATAAGGAGAACTCCAGCTGAGAAACTGCTGCCCTCCAAAGCCATCCAGGCCACCAGGAAGACAGCTGTACAATGGCTTGCAGAAAGTGGGCCAATCTTGAAATATTAGTATTACAACATGAGGCTTTTCAAGCTTAATTTCTATAGCTCCAGCAGACAAGGAGATAGAAATAGAAAGCTTTGGATTTAGGATCAAACATGCAGAGATCTGCCTGTGAAAAACACCAAGAGCAAGTGCCAGAGAGCATTTAAGCAGAGACCTAGGAAGCCTGTCGAAAAGGAACAGAAAACAACAACAACAACAACAACAAGCAGGTCCACACACATGTCAACAAGAAAAAGGAGATCAGTGGAGACAGTTCACCAGCTTCTTTCCAAAAATGACTCTGTGGCTCTTTGCTCCCTGCTGCAGATTAGGAGTCATGACACAAATCAATCCTTGAACAGGTAATGCCTTGCTCCCCTTTACAGCAACAGCCAACATCAGATTAGCTCAGCGTGAACTCATTTCAAATGAGATACCTCTTTGCTCTGAGCAAAGTCAGGCAGGTCCTTTCCTAGGCCAGTAGAAAAGGTACCTTAGACTCCCTTGCATTAAATTTGAATGATCGAATTCAAGTTAAGCACTCAGTCTGCTCAGCCTGTAGGCAAGTAGATTTGACAGCTCTGGTAAAGGTTTAAGGTCTGTTTTTAGAACAGAAAAATTGCACCTATTTCAAAAGCTATTTGTTTATTTGCAAGTAAACCATGCTTTTTAGAGGAGAGGCTTGTTTGTGGACTGCTTCAGGAATCATGTTTATTCACACTTTAGGAGATTCAAGAGGCAAGGGAGTGGGAATGTGCTGAAGCTCTTTTAAAATTAAGTTTCTTGCCGGGCAGCATGGAAGTGAAACAGATACTTATTTTGCAATTGTGGTCAAAGAATGTTAACAACAGGCCCACCACCAAATCCTCCAGCTGTTCGGCCTAAGCACTAGAACAACTACAGAACTACCATTTCATCTTCTGCAACAGCATAAGGATCCTGCCGTGCTTGGCTTTTAATCGCCTCCCTGTAAGCCTCCATTCCATATTTAGGTTAAGAATGTTTTGCTTCTGCCCAAAATGTGAGTTTCAAAACCCCACCTACTCAGCTAATTATCAAAAAAGAAACCATCCTCTCTCCTCAAATCAATTAAAGTATTACCTGACAGCACTATCACGAGAGCTGCCTGCTGCACTCGACAGCGGTAGCAGGGGCCTGGGTATCAAAAAAAACACACACTTGTGAGTTTTGAAGCAAGCTGGCTGTGGCAGAAGATCAGTGATGGGAAGGGAATGATTAAAAACTGTAAGCTTATTTATTTCCAACACTCCACTGGAGAGTAACACGCAATTTGATTCTCACCCTTAATTTGTACATTCTCATGGGAATTTGGCAAGGTTGCTCTGAAGAATAAAGTAGGAAGAGCTCTTGCAAAAGACACTGCACCATGCCAGATCAAGCCAGCTATCAGTTATTTACATTCATTTCAAAGGACACAAAGGAAGCCACTTATTTCCACTGTATCTGCACTTTTTAAAGAGAAACCAGTTAAGACAGAGCTGATCCTAACACAGGGCTTGCCCATACAGACCAACCAGCATAGCGAGTCTGGAGTAAACATTTAAGTATGCTCAAACGAGCCTGAATTAATTCCCAACTACAGAGACTATTCCAGGACTCAGCTATCTCAGGAGGGAACACACACGTTACGAAGTGATCCTGAACTTGTGCTACTGGCATGTTTCCTAGTGCAGGCAAGAGAAGCCCTCTGGCTACCAGGGGAAGTAATCTCCAGTCTGCACCTTCCAAGCCACCCAAGAGAATTTTTAAGAAGCCTGTTTGAAGCACCAGTTTCAGGAACTGTAAGGAGGCACTTGGCTTAGCCACACACACAGGATCAAAGCGCACACCTAGTTCTCCCAGCTGTTAAATAAAAGGACTGCTATGTTAACACACAGGAGTGCATTCCATCCTTTCAGACCAGGGAAATAAACTACCAATGTGGTCTGCTCCTCAGACACACTGCTGCATACAGAACTAGAAAACACCCACAAGTCTCACTACAGGCTAAGAACCCTATTGTGCTATCTGGAGTCTGAACAACAGGGACTGAGGGGAAGAAGAACCACCCTCTACTTGCACATGCAGCAAAATCCACCTTAACCAGCCAACAGTTAAGTGACATCTCTGAGTTTCCCACATCCAAGCTGCAGATCCTGCAGTGTAGAAACCACAGCCAAGGGAGGCTCTCCCTCAACTCTCCTTTAACACCTCCAAAACCAAATAAGACTTCCCCATCTCTACACACAGACTGAAAGAGATAACCACTGCTGCACCAACCAGTAAAAAGCAGGAGTATGTTCACCTTCTATCCACAAAGATGAAATAAAGATGAGGTAAGCCTCCAAATCCCCAAAATTGAGTTAAGCAGGATGAAGAAGATCAAATGCCATGACACCAGAGCTTAGCATGTGGACAAAACAGCACCTGAAACTTAAGTTGCAATTTAAACTTGTCTGGAAAGAACATTTTTTTCAAGGTTACTTTTGCAGTTAATAAAAGGTGAACTCAAATATTCCCCACTATATTTCCCCTCTCAAGCAAATCACCTCCCAGGAACCAAGCTGTTCCGTGGTACTTTGATCAGATCTCCCTGGCTACGAACAGTCTGGTGGCACTCCAAATGGCCTTTCTTTTTCCAGCACAGGAGTCCATGCATCCAAACTGTCTGAAATTTCTCTTAACAATTACTTTCAAAGCTCCCTCCTGCACAGACCATCAAATATTATTATATGGCTTGCAAAGAAGAACAGATACTAAAAGAAAAACAAAAAGAGGCTTTTCCTTTTTTATAAGCAAGAGCTTCCAACAAGAGTTAAGATGCATTTGTCAAGTCAGCACCAGCTACAATTAAGACAAAGGCAGAAAGCCTCAGTCCCGTTCTGATGCAACTAATACATAAGCCACACCAAAGACGTAGAAAGGGTCACATCTCTGCTGAGCCTGTGGTCCTGAGGCACAGGGAAGCCTGGGGAAAAAGAGCTGTAACTCTAAAGTGCAGCACCAACAGGTGCTTTGGAATATACTTTAAAACACTGAAACGATTTATAAGTTACAAGATCAAAGTATCAATCAAAGTAACTGGAACACGAGCAGGGAGCTGAGGTCGGCTGGCTGAGCCTATGAATGGAGCTAAAACGCCTTGTTTATCTCAGCACGTGTATGCACTGAGCCTGAAAGGCACCCGAACAGCCCACCCACTCCTCCCCATCAGGCCAGCTGAAAAAGCACAGAGAAGACACGGCCAAGGAATGGGCGCGGATTCCCGTCAGTGGTTCTCACTATAACGGACAGATGAGTGGAAAAAGCAAGAAAGAAAACAACCTTTCTTGGCACTATGCCCACACACACATCCCAGTGCAGTGGGGGAAAAAAGGCTGGGGGCACATCCCAGCCGCGGATCAGCTTTCTGGCCCAGGGAACCAGCAGATCTGGCAGATGCCTAAACAGCGGTCACTCACTGCCCAGAATGCACCTTCCCACACCCCTCCATGAGCAGGAACCCCAGAGGCCGCCCTGCAGAGCTCCCTTGCTGCAAGCAGGTAGATGCTGACCCCACCGCGCACCCGCCACCGGCACGAGCCCACCTTTCTTGAACTCCTCCAGCATGGCATCGAGCTTGGTGTCATTGAAGACAAAATGCAGCGGATGGTTGTAGAAGCGGGTGATGGTCTTGAGCGGCGTGCAGTCATCGGGGTCCACAAAAGCCAGGTCCTTAACAAAGAGCAAGTCCACGATATTGGAGCGGTCACCCTCGAAAACAGGGATGCGGGTGTAACCGCTCTCCATGATCTCGGACATAGTGTTGAAGTCGAGCACAGCCTCGGCGGCGATCATAAAGCAGTCTCGGAGGGGAGTCATCACGTCCTCCACAGTCTTGGTGCGCAGCTCCAGGGCTCCTTGGATAATGTTGAGCTCCTCCTTGACTAGATCGTTATAAGGGTCGGTGACCCGCAGCATCTCCAACAACTTCTCACGGTTATAGACCGTGCCGATCTCCTGACCCAGAACGCAGTCCAGCAACTTGCTGACGGGGTAGGAGGCCGGGAAGGTCATCATCATGAAAAACTTGGTGAGGAAGATGGTGTTGGCGCCCACGGCCAGGCCGTGCCGAGAGCAAATCGCCTGCGGCACGATCTCGCCGAAGATGACGATACCGATGGTGGAGACCACCACGGCCACCAGCCCAGAGCCGGCAATGTCGTCCAGAAGGATGGTAAGCGTGGTGTTGACCAGGACATTGCCCAGCAGGAGGGAGCACAGCAGGTAGTTGCCCTGACGCCGCACGGGCTCGATGCGCTTGGCGTAGTTCTTCTCTTTGTCCGTGCCACAGTTCTGCACGATGCGCAGCTCCATGGGGTCCAAGGCCATCAGGCCCAGGTTGAGGCCACTGAACATGCCCGAGAGGCACAAGAGAAGCGAGATGAAGATGACCTGCAGCCAGAAGGGCAGCAGGAACTTCTTCTCCTCGCCCACAATCATCTTGGTGTCCTCGCCGTCATGGTAGATCCAAGTGGTCTCACCCCAAGGCGGGGGTCCCGCCGGCCCCTCGGCGCCCGCCAGCCCTCCGGGAGCCCCGGGCCCCAGGGCGGCGGCGGCGGGGGCCGAGACGGAGGTGCATAGGTAGTAGGACTTGCTCTTCTCCGTTTTGCGCAGGGGCTTAATCTCGATCTCGATGATGCCCGAGGTGCGGCGGTTAAGCACGATGTGCGGCAGGATGATGATGTCCGAGGTGCGGATGCCGCAGCGCTGCGGGGCCCCGCTGCTGCCCGCCGACCCGCCGCCGCCCCCGCCACCGCC
>VXAC01004707.1:0-119758 GCA_013399225.1 Rhipidura dahli | reverse complement strand
GCCGCGTGAACCGAGACGCACCGCGCCGCTTCAACGCCGCCGCTGCCCCGAGCCGAGCCGAGCCGAGCCGGCCCGCCCGCCGATTGGAGCCGCTCCCCCGCTTCCCGTGACGCCGCCGCGGCCGCGACGAGATCGAGCTCCACGACAATGATGCTCTCCTGCCTGCTTCGTGGACGGGCCTTTGGATACCTTCCCAACCAGATACGAACACACACCACAGCCAAGGCTGCTCATCAAGAGCTGCAGCAGCAGCCCAGGAAAAGGAATGCAGTTGAAGGCCGAATGCAGCACACATGGGCTGGCAAAGGGATGATGTTCCAAACTCTGGCAGAGTGGAAAATAAGATAGCCTCTTAGGAGGAGGATGGCCAAACCACATCCAGTTAGGCCACTGGCAGATGTGTGTGCCCAGATTCCTGGTTTCAGAAATTCTATGCTGGGACTGGCACCTCAGCCTACAGTGAAGCACCTCATCCACCCAGGCACTTGCAGCTCACACTGATTAAAATGCCCTAAATAAACTGCACTCTGTGCCACATCTGTGGCTAAATACAGACCAGTGGCAAACTGCAGGCACCTGCATTTAAATGCCATGCCTCAACTCTGCATTTCTTGCCAGGAGTGCTGGTGTGGGCTGAGCACCTCACACTACACGGGAAGTAAGCAGACACAGGAATTGTTGGGAGGAGCAAAGCTTCAGGAAGTTTGTTTCAGCCAGGTCTGGGTGCACAGGTGAGCGTTCCAGAGCAGAGGTGTGGATGCAGGTACACAAGAGGGGATGACGTGTCCACAAACACAGACTCTGCACGTATCCCAGCTGACATCCAGCATCATCCAGACACAGTTCTGAGCCCCAAGGGCTGGAGGGGAGAAGATGCTTCACTCCCTCAGTGCCAGTCGAGATGTCCTCTCTTGTGCCTTCGGCTCCCCTTCATTTCAGCAAGTGACTCAGCTGGTCCTGCAGGTTTGACGAGCGCTCCACGCTGGGCACCAAGCAAGAGGAGATTCATTATGAGATCTGCTCTAGTGCTGGCACTACAGCAAAGAGAAACCCTAGAGTACCCTCTACCCCCTCTTGTGTCCCCGCAAGGCAAACCTCACTTTGCACACCCTACTGTACACAGCTCTGCTCCCACCACCCTCATCTCCTCCCACAAGTAGCCTCACAGGTTCTATCACATCAGTGAAACAAAAAAAGTTTCGGTATGAATCCCATCTCTTCGCTCAAATTCCCACCTCTTCACACTACTGAAGCGTTATCCTGCTGGGCCAGCATCTGCCTCAAAAGCAGCTACAAAAACCTTCCCACTCTGCCTTCCCCCATCCACCTCCATCACCTTCCCCCTTCCACACACATGTCCCCCAGGTCCTCCTAGAACTCACTTCTTTTGAATTGCTTCTTGCCTAGATGAGAAAAGGAGAGACAAAAAGAGCATTAGAAAAACAAAATCTCAGTCACAGATTATGTTATGTTGAACAAGGGCTCAAGTGGTCAAAACTCCAGAGTGTTTCTGGATTAAGTCCAGCAGGACAGAAGCAGCACTGGCTTCTCCCTCTTGGTCCCAGGTGCATCTGGAACACTCATGGGAGACACAGTGCATGGCAAACACTCGGCTCCCACCCTGAAACCGCCTGAAGAGGGCTGGAAAATTCCAGCTCCAGGGCCTGCTCAGCTCTGAAGAACTGAAAAAGAAGGCTCAGCCTGAGCCAGCTCCATGCAAAGCCTTTAAGGAGAACAGAGAAGGACTCAGCCCCCAAGAGTAAACGCCTACTTACTGGTACTGCAGATGAGTAGTTATTATGGCCATTTTTCTTAAACTCTGTGGAGAATAAAACAAAGAATGAATGCATACAGAAATCCCAGTGCAAGCTGTCCTAATGCCCCAGGGAGTTCCTCCAGCACAGGCATCACTGTATTGCTGCACTGTCTCCAACCCATGATCAGTATCTGTCAGCAGTGGCACACTTCCCTCTCCTTTCCAGTGACAGGCAGAGACACAAGTGCTTTGTTTCAGCCCACAGTGCCTCGAGCTTTCTGTCACAGAGGGCATAGCTCGAGGGCTGGCCAGGCTGCAAGACACTGGGAGTCCGGCAGCACTGGATTTGAGGAAGCACTAAATTATTCTGGCCACCGGCTCCGCTGCCTGAAGTCATGTATTTCGCTCCAGGGCTCCAGCAGCATGGCTGCAAACTGTTCTTACCACCCTCCTCTCCTTCCGTCCCTAGAAACACTGCTGCTCGAGCAGAAGAACACAGCTTACATCTTCCGAGTGCAAGATGGCATCTTCTTGCATCACCATGTTTCTCGCAGCTTGACCCAGGAGCTAAAAGACAAACGCACAGATCAGGCTGAGACGCTGCAGCTTTGCATTTCCTGAGGCCCCCGTGATAGCTGGCAGGGTGACACTCGGGGTGACACCGTGAGGGGATCACTGCGGTGCTGTGAGAGCACGTCACGTCCATCGGGAGCGCTTGAGGCACCGGTCCCACCTGTCACCCTGGAGAGCTGGCAGTCACCCTCCCGCCTGCCACCACCGGAGTCCTGAGGCGCTGCCCAGCCGTGCCTGCACCCTGGTCCTGCTGTCCCCATCACTGCCTAGGCATGAGGATGTGTTCCCTTCTCGGACTACAGCTCCCAAAATGCATTGCGCCGCCCGCCCTGCTCCCAGCACCCCGCTCCGCTCCGGCCCTGTAACACCGGCACCCGCCGCTCACCTCGGCACTACGGGAGCCCTTCAGCACCTGCTTAGTGAGAGCGATCACGTCGGTGCCGCAGCTCGTCACCTTCTCGGTCAAAAGCCCCTTCACCGAGTGCCCAAAGCGCGCCTGGGCATCCGCTGTGCCCCCCGCCGCCATCTTAGCCCGCCTGCGCCCCACCCCACCTACCCCAGGAGCCACTACGGCGAGCACCAGGGGCCTGAAGGCTCGGAAAGGCACAGAGCTCACGGTGCTTGGGGATACTGCCGGGTGGCTTCTCTTCCCAAAGGAATCCCCCAGGACACCTCATCACCTCGGGCACAGACACCCACAGGCTGCCTAGCACTGACCAGGGCTGACAGGCACAGACCAAGGCTGACCAGCGCTGACCAGGGTTTCTCAGCAATGCCCAGGGCTGACCTGCACTGACTAGCGCTGACTAAGATTTCTCAGCCCTGGCCAGTGCTTCCCCTGTACTGCCCAGGGCTGACCAATGGTACCAGGGGCTGACCAGCGCTCACCAGCACTGCCCAGGGCTGCCCAGCAGTGTCAAGTGCTACCTGTGTCTCCCCAGCACTGACAAGAGCTGATGATCAGGGATGCGCAGGGCTTCTTTGCAATTCTAGCGCTGCCCATTCTCTCCCACGTCTGTTGAGGCGCTCCCAGGCTGGGGATGGATTCCAGTGCCCCACCAGACCCCCCAGCTGTGCTCAGGGGAACAGACCTCCAGGGCTCAGCTGTCCCCACACCCCTGGCCCACCACAGGGCCCCGGGGACAGAACCCCAAGGACGGATCCAACCCTGGGCATACCCTGGCCCCCAGCGCGCTGGAAGGAGCTCCCCCGTGGCCACCCAGGGTGGCCGTGGCCCCGCTGCCCTCGCCCCCCGCCATGTGCCCACAGCTGCAGAGCTGGCCACGGGCCCAGCGCCCAGCTCCCCCCTCCTTGTCTCCCCGATAAGGAGCCGAGCCCGCCTCAGAGTCAAGGAGACGACCCCGCCGCCGCTATAAGGGCCCCCCGCGCGCCGCAGCCCCTCAGCCGGCCCCGCCATGCCGCTGCTGGGTGCCCTGCTGCTGGGCCTGGCCCTGCTCTGCACCTGGCGGCTGGCGCGCCGGCGGGACACGCTGGCAACGGCCACGGGCACGGCTCTGGGGCGCCCGCGGAGCCTGCCCGCCCTGCCGCTGGTGGGGAGCCTGCTGCAGCTGGCCGGGCACCCCCAGCTCCACCTGCGGCTGTGGCGCCTGCAGGGACACTACGGCAGCCTCTACGCCCTCTGGATGGGCTCCCACTACGTGGTGGTGGTCAACAGCTATCGGCACGCCAGGGAGGTGCTGCTCAAGAAGGGCAAAGACTTCGCCGGACGGCCACGCACCGTGAGTCGGCAGCAGGTTTTGGGGACCCCTTCCCACTGTGGCGTGGGGTGAGGCGAGGGACGCTCCCAAGAAAGACACTTGGCACGCAGCAGGGTCCGTGTCCCCTCCCCATCCTGCCCGCAGCAAGCCAGGGCCAGGGCAGCCCCTCCATAGCCTGTTCCCCACGGCGAGCCCCGTCATTCCCCATCCCAAGGGTGCCAGTTTTTCCTGCAGCTGGCTGCATCCCTGGGCACGGGGATGTGGGTCCAGGTACTACCAGGCTCCCCACACCCCTTAAATTCCCTGGGCATCCTTGAGCTCCTAACCTCCGCATCTATCCCCAAACCTCTTTATCAGTCCTTGGCACAGGGAAGGCAAAGCTCATGTTCTGTGCTTTGCCTGCCTGTGCCAACCCCCAGCCCCCTGGACGTCCCTGGGATGGGGAGAGATGATCATCCATCCCCACGGGGCTGCCCTGCAGCGGGGTGACCCTGGGACTGCCTGTCCCTCAGGTGACCACGGACCTGCTGTCCCGGGGGGGCAAGGACATCGCCTTCGCCAGCTACGGGCCCCTCTGGAAGTTCCAGCGCAAGCTGGTGCACACCGCCCTCTCCATGTTTGGGGAGGGCTCGCTCGCCCTCGAGAGGATCAGTAAGTGCCTCCCACCAGCCCCAGGCTCCCTCCCAGCTCTGGCTCCCTCCCACGCTGGACTTTTTCTTCTTAAGTGCCCCGATTCCCTGGGAACCAAGAGAAGACTCCGGCTTAGCCCATGCCCCCCACTATCCTCATAGCTTGCCAGGCAGGGGCTCTGTTCCTCTCCTTCTATCCCCTGTACTTCACCAACACCTCTCCGTTCCCCTCACTCACATCCACTCCCCTCACTCACAGATGGGGAAACTGAGGCACGGAGCCAGCTCCCTGCTCCACCCAGGAGAACAAACATCCTTGCACATCTCCATCCTCTCTGCTCCTCCACCCAGCATTGTCCCTTCAGCCCAACCCAGCGCCTCAGGGCCCAGCTCTGTCTGGGGGGTGCCCTCTGCAGGCTGCACACCTAGAATGAGCAGGGGACCCCTCCTTCCAGCCCCCAGCTGCCCCTTTCACCCCCTCAGCTTAATCATCACTCCCTCATCACCCCCTGGCTGCCTCTCCCCACCCCAGTCTGCCGGGAGGCTGCATCCCTGTGCGAGACGCTCAGCGCTGCGCAGGACACGGCCCTGGACATGGCCCCCGAGCTGACACGGGCCGTCACCAACGTGGTCTGCTCCCTCTGCTTTAACTCCTCATACCGGCGAGGGGACCCCGAGTTCGAGGCCATGCTGGAGTACAGCCAGGGTATTGTGGACACTGTGGCCAAGGAGAGCTTGGTGGACATCTTTCCCTGGCTCCAGGTGAGCAGGGACATGGGCACTGCCCATTCCTTTCACCTCAGATGAGAGGAAGGAGTTGGGATGTGTCCTGTAGCCTGTTGTAATGTGGCTTTTCTCCCTCAGGTATTTCCCAACAAGGACCTGGCCCTGCTAAAGAAATGCCTCCAGGTCCGGGACCAGCTGCTCCAGCAGAAATTCACTGAACACAAGGTGCCAGCAGGGCCAGGACAGGGAGTTGCTGAAGCTGGGGTGGTGAGCGCTGTGCCCAGGACAGCCTGGCTGATGCATGTTCCTTGGCAGGAAGCTTTCTGCAGAGACACCGTGAAGGACCTCATGGATGCCCTCCTGCAAGTGAGGCTCAGTGCTGAGAACAGCAGCCCCCCAGGGCCAGGGCTGGAGCTGACTGATGACCACCTCCTCATGACAGTGGGGGACATCTTTGGGGCCGGTGTGGAGACCACCACGACTGTGCTCAAATGGGCTGTGCTCTATCTCCTGCACTACCCTGAGGTAGGGTCTGCACCCCACAGCAGGGGGACTGGATTCCCTGCAGCACCAGGGATGTTATGGAGAGCTTTGGGGAAGGCAGGTTCCAAAAGGGAAATCAGGCTCTGCAGATAAGCAAGATCAGGCCAGGGGCACTTCTGCCCCACACAACATGACAGGACATGCTGATGATGCTGGGTGTACCCCACTGCACACAGGGCACCCTGCTCCCTGGGCTCCCACACTGGTCTTTGCTCCCCTCCCAGGTCCAGAGGAAGATCCAGGAGGAAATGGACCACAAGATCGGCCTGGTGCGTCACCCCCACCTCAGCGACCGCCCGCTGCTGCCCTACCTGGAGGCCACCATCAGCGAAGTGCTGCGCATCCGGCCCGTGTCCCCCCTGCTCATCCCGCACGTGTCCCTTGCCGACACCAGGTGAGATCCCCCTGGGGCACAGCCAGGTCGTGGGCAGACACTGCGGGGAGGGAGCCACTGCCTCACTCTCTGTCCGCTTTGCAGCATTGGGGAATACTCCATCCCCAAGGGTGCCAGGGTCATCATTAACCTCTGGTCTGTGCACCACGACGAGAAGGAGTGGGACAAGCCTGAGGAGTTCAATCCTGGTGGGTTGTGTGATCCCCATCCTGTCCTGGGCCGGGGGATGGCGGGGTGGGTGCAGCAGGAGAGGCTGAGCCCTGGGGGACGCTTGGCGCTGGGAGGTTGGATCATGCTCCTGTCTGGGACACTCGCACCTCTCTGCTCCCTCAGCTCCCGGAAGGGGGACACGTGATGAACTGAGGCAGGTCTCAGGCAGAAGGGATTGATCCCTGCTGATGCCTGTGGGGCCCCTTCCCCTTGCAGGCCGCTTCCTGGATGAGCAGGGCCAGCACATCCATTCGCCCTCACCCAGCTACCTCCCGTTTGGAGCCGGGATCCGTGTGTGCCTGGGTAAAGTCCTGGCCAAGATGGAGCTCTTCCTCTTCCTGGCTTGGGTGCTGCAGAGGTTCACACTCGAGTGCCCTGAGGACCAGCCTCTGCCCTCGCTGGAGGGCAAGTTTGGTGTTGTGCTGCAGGTGCAGAAGTTTCAGGTGAAGGCCAGGCTGAGGGAGGCCTGGAGAGCGGCCTCCTGATGGGGAGGAGCCCTACATCCCAGGCAGTGGGGGTGGGGGGTGGGACCACAGAGGCTGCCCCATGGATGGGGGGGTTGTCCAGATAAAGCTATTCCCAACACAGCATGGCTCTGGCAATTTTTTGGGCAGGAGATGGCGGGCAGGGTTTGGTGTGAGATGTATGGTGGCCCCACAACTTGCTGTACTGAGTTGGAAGGCTGTGGCCTCTCTGCAGCAGCGGGGCAGCTCCTGCCTGCTCACTGTCCTGAGCACTCACTGTCTGCCTGGATTTTGGCCATCGCTCCAGCAGCAGCACAACCTTCCTGGAACGCAAGGGGCCGTGTTTGCTTTGCTTTCGCCAAAAACTACTGTGCCATGTAGGGCAGCGTGTAATTAGGTTTCTGGTTCTCTATTACTTGACCTCTTAATATTTAACTAAATAGCTGCACAGCTATAGCTCAGGGCCCCTGGAGGGAAAGCAGCCAAGGCAGAGGGGAAAGCCCCACAGAGGCCCAGCACAATGTGACACCCCAGCCCTGCGCACCCCCTCATTTTCCCCCTGCTCTTTCTCTTGTTAGCAGGCAGGAAAACAGGCATAAACTTCCCCACCACTGAACTTCCTGCTCAGTGTGTTTGAGTTCTTTCAAACCCCCAGAACTTGGCTTTCACGCAGGCCTTTCAACACCAGCATGTGAGGCCAAATGGGTCCTGTCAGCCTGTGGCACAAGGATGATGATGAAGGCAATGTGTTTGTAGCCTGGCACAGCACTGGGAGCATCCTTCCTTCTCCCAGTCTGTTTTCCTGGGGGCTCAGTGTGGTAGGGAGAAGCTGGAGGTAAAACTGCCATGCACATGCCTGTCCCAAGGGCAATCCTCAGGCTGATTTGAGCAGCTGACCCACCAGAATCTGGGCAGAGGGAGCACAGCAGGATCTCAGCCCCATTGCTGCTTCATGGAGTCTCTGATGGCTCCTAAGGGCTGAGTCCCACACACCTTCCTGTTTCCCTGCCTGTTTCCATCACACCAGGGGTGCCACTGGGCTTCCAATACCTCCACTTCTGCTGGGACACACTGAAGCTGGATGGGTGAAGGGGGACGGGACTCAGAACAGACTGGGAAAACCTGGCTAAACAAGATGCTCTGGGCTTCCCTGAGGATTGGCACCTCCATGCCAGCCTGGTCCTTCCCCTGCCCCAGATCCTGTCACTGGCAGCACAAACTGGCCGGGAGGCTCCACTCCAGTCTCCCGTAGCATTGGGATGCCTCCAGGAGCATCAACAAGACCTGCAGCACACTTGTGCCCCTTTGCCAAGGTACTTGATTTTGCTCTTGGTACGGAAGGGATTTTCTCCTTGCCAGAATCAACACAGGGCCAACACCTTGCTGTTTGCAGAGGCAATCACACAAGTGCTAAAAGCCAGTGTCCACCTTGGGGCAGAAATGGACACCTTTGAACCAGGGAGGTCTCTAACCTCGAGAATGCCTCTAGCCATAGCTGCTTGCACTCCACCTTCCCCATTTGCCAGGGCTGGCATGTGCTAGGCCATGCAGGGACACCAGCACATGCTGCAAATCTCAGCAGCCCAAGCTTGGCCCTGCTGCAGGGTGTCTTGCCCCCCCCCAGCCCACCTCCTCCCCAGTGGGAGAAGATGCAGCTGGGGGAATTCAGTACCCAGAACCAGCTGCCTGGCACTTTGTGAGCTGGTAAACAGCCCCCGGCACGGTTGCTCCCTGCTCTGGGAGCAGGCAGAGGCACTGCTGAATCACCAGGCTGGTATTTCGATCCTGACAGCTGCTCCGGGGCTGTGCTGCTGCACCCAAACCCCTGGCTCCACCAGAAAGCTTCACCTGGTCCACTGTCTCCAGCTCCCTGAGGCAAAGGGAGTCTGCAAGGCAGGAATTGGTGACAATGGAAAGAACGAAGCTTTTTCATTCATGGCTGTTCCCACACTGTTTCTTGGGTACACCATGAAGCAGATGTGCAGCTTGCTGAGGGCACTGGGCAGAGCAAGCCTGAACCTTTCCCTCGCACAAACTCATTTTGGGGGCACAGCCACCCCCACAGCACTTGGCTGACCCAGCTGTGCCACAGGGCTCAGCTCAGAAGCCCCCCAAGTTTGAGAGGCTTCTCTCTGCACCAGGTACCGGCTGAGCCTGGACTGTGCCAGAGAGTGACGGCCAGCCCAGGAGGAGCAGGAGACGCTTGGAATACCTGCAGGCTCTGCAGCGGGCATGGTGCCAGGAGAGCTGAGTAAGCACAGACCTCAGGACACAGCTGTTTGCCGGCTGAAAACAAATCGAGAAAGAAGGCGGCAGCCTGTGACACCCCCGCCCTCCCCCGGCACAGACTGCAGCGCTTGCACCACCGTCGCGACGGCCCCGCTGCGGGCACCCGTCCCATCTGATAAAAACCGATCTGTGCTGCAAGGATGGGGGGAACCAGCTCTGAGGAAGAGGCAACTCATCCTGGCCTTCCCAGGCTGCCCACTATGGGATGCTGCGGGGCTTGCCTGAGCCAGGGGCTGCCTGTCTGAGCCCCACTCCCAGCCAGGTCCAGGCTTTTCCTCTATAAACCAAAGAAAAAAAAAAGGGGCAAAAGCCTCCCTGGGAGGTGTTGCACAGGTGGTGGTGGGGGGCCAGGAAGCAGCAACCTTCGGGGACAACGACTCATTCAGGATAGCAAAGGAGTTTATTCACCAGAGCTGGACTGTGCCTCAGCTCCCTGCCCAACTCTGCCAGGAGCCGATCAGGTTGGGATGAGCCCAGCCAGGGCATGCAGAGAACCAGATACGGCTGTGGGAGCCCAAGCTGTGCAGAGCAGGCAGCGAGCACAGCCCAGGCTCTCACCACTGACTCACGTTCCAGAGGGTGAGGGGTGCCCAGGGAGCCCAAAGCTCCCATCCCTCGGTCGAACAGCCTCATGCTGGCAGTGGAGCCCACTCATTTTGCTTCTCTCCAGGCTTCCTGCCCCAGGAAGCTTTTGCTGACTGTGTAACACACAGGCTTAACTGCACCTCAGCTTTCCTTAGCCTGCAGTTAAGCAGGCAAAGCTCTGAGAGCAGGCTGCCAGCAAGCATCAAGACACAATTCCCTCCTCCTCCATCTTCAGCCAACACCCATCCACAGGGTTATATAAACATGCAATGATATGCGGCAGGAAGATCACACCAGTGATCCCAGACGAGGAGTTTGCATCACTGGAGAGCTGAAGACTCCCTTGGGAACACCAAGGAGATGCTGCAGTACCCACTGATCCCAGGAGCCCCTGTTCTGCCCAGGAGACACTCGCTGAGCCACCACACTGTACTCTTACCTGTCCCCAGGCAACACAACCCCAGCCCACCAGGACACCTGTGGGGTCCTTGCCCCAGAGCCAGCTTCAGTGGCCGAAAGCATTCCGTTTAAGCAGCTCCATACTGCCACGGACTGCAACAAAAACAGACTGCAAGGAGTACTGGCAGCCACACCTAGAGCACATTGTAAAGCAGAACACCGAGCAGGAGGCTGACACATTTGCTGTCAGACCTGCTGCATTACTGCAACTGTTTTGAAACAATGTATTCATGACTCCCAAAAAACCACCCCTTATAGCTGGGAATGGGTGGGTTTTGGTGCTCCAGTGTTGGAGATGCACATCTGCCCGTGTCCTTGCAGCTCCAGCATTTTACAGTGTGTATCTGGAGAACAGCTCTCTTTGGGCCATGTGGCTTCCTAGACAGGGATACACATGAGGACCAAGCACCCTTCTACAGCTCCAAAGCTGGAGCTTTGGGAGTCCTCTGCCTGCCTGAAGAGGCAGCAGCCAGGGTATGTCCAAGGAGCTCACCTGCCCCATGTCCTGCCCTGCACCACTCCTTTTCTCCATACCAGCTTGCCCCTTGGCTGCAGGTCTAAAATCCTAAAGCACTGAAAGCCATTGACAGTCCTGCTCCTGAGGCACTTGTGAGCTGAACAGACATGGTTTGTGCCCCGTTTCTTTATGGTCTCTAAATGCCCAAAAAACCTCCAGGAGTCATAAAAGAGGCACACAGCTGCTTCTTCCTGACTTTTTAAAATTAGAAACATCAGCTTGGCTTACGAATACTTACCTCCATGTCCAGAGGATTCCCCTGCCCTTAAGTGGGATGGCTGTAAAGCAAATACGGAGATTTCTGTCTTATGCCAACAAAATGTTGGCAAAGGGTCTCCCACTGGCACAGGGCCATCCCCAGGATTTACAGCAGTTAACCCCATTCCTTACAGACTGATGTGATTTTTTAGCTTCCTCTGTGGTGCGAGGAACAAAACCAGGTGCCAATATGTACAGAATTCCTGGGGGTGGCACTGGGGATCTTTAATTCTCTTCTCAGAAGATACTCGTGGTCAGTGTACACAGCTGGAAGTGACCGGTCCCCAAGAAGCTGGGCTCTGAGGCACACACAGCCTCTGTTATCACTCACCCAAGTATCCAGGCTCCAGACATCCAGGAATGACGTCTCTTGAATCCAAATCAAAGTCCTTCATTGTTAAGAGTACCCTATGACACACACTGAAGAGCTGTCTATGTCAGCTGTTCTGAGGGAAGAGAAAGGCTGTGATGGGCAAAGGAGTGAGACTGTTCCAAACCTTGCAAGGTAAAAGTGCTCCCCTCAAACATGCAGGTAGAATGCTGGCATAAGCACCACTGCCCTTGCTCTGTAGCCAGCACACTGCCAGCACACCTCCATGGAGAACAACAAAACAAATCCACAAACTAAAGACAAATCGTGTTCTCAGCTCAGAATGATTACACATGGACAAGTTATCAGAAAAGGCATTGTATTTTGGTTTCCACCTTATTTAAAACTGATTTTGGTTTTCAATTAATCAGATCTCAGTATGTCCAAGTTCAGATTTCAATGTTTTTTTCCCCATTAACAGTAATGATCTGGACGACCATAATTATAAAAGGGACGGGGAGAAATCCCGAGAACAAGTTACACAGTCTGAACTGTGCTCTCTTCCACACGAGCACTCTAGGGAATGTTAGTTTCAGCTCTTCCTTTTTTTTTCCTTTTTTCTTTTTTTTCTTCCTTCAGGTTGTTACTAACAAAAATCTCTACTGTTTATTAAAGCAAAGCTACAGTAAGTTTTCTTGCAGTCTTACAGCAGGTTTTCAAATTACCAGTAGGACTCGCATGCATGGATTGCAGTCACACACACACGCTCACAGACATTATACAGTAGCCAGTTGCCACCATAAAAAAAAAAAAAAAAAGAGAAGAAAGAGAAAGAAAACAGACATTCATTTCTTTAAGTGGTCATTATTAGAATCGCACCAAACTTTTGGATTAAAAAAAAATACTGCACAGGTCTTCCACATCTACATGGTAAATCATCCCTTTCGCAATGGACGGAGCTCTCGTCTCCATTTGTTCAACATGCATCGCTGAAGCTTGAAGGCACGCTGGCCAAGGAGAGCCCTGTTCTTTTGTCATCTGAACTCCAGTGTGCTGCTGTCAGGGTGCAAAAAAAGGACAAAAATAAAGCCAAGCCCTTTTGCAGCACACCGGGAAAAGGTCATTCGGAGACCACAGTACTTGGAAGGCAGCCCAGCTGCCTGGATTCTACTGCTAACTGTGCTCTTGGAGGCATTGAAGGAACACACTTGTCTTCAAAAATGACACATAAAGGCAAATTTCTGCAAACCCTTTCTTTTCAAACTGCCTAAGGTAGACTAACACTCCTTCTAGAAGAAACTGGTCCTTCAGTCACCAGCTTCAAGTGGGAAATTTCCTACCTGCTGTCTTAAACACTGAAGCACCAGAGATTATAGGGCTGATGTGTTTGGGCATCCATCAGCTTCAGGGAAACTTAACATCAGGAAAGGCAAAAAAAAAAAACACCCAACCAAAAAAAACCGAAGGACAAAAGATGAAATCCCCAATGCCTCAAGAGCACTATATCAAACCAGAACTCTTGGGCTACTGACTGCCGGCACTGTCAGAAGCTGCTCGCTTCTGGGAAGACACCTGGAGGTTGAAGCCTTATGGTGATCTGGTATCCTCCCAGGGTGAGATTTGCTGAGTTTTACTGATTGCAAGACAAAGCAGTGTTTCAGAAAACTAAAACCAACAAACTCATAATAACCATCACCAAAATCACCATTAGAAAAATTCCGTTTTTTAGAAGGTCTCATTGAGAAACATCAGTCCCTACTCCATGAAGCAGGGCAGATACGATTAACAAAACCCAGAGTGACCCGTCCCTCACAAGCCGGGCCTTTGAGGACTAGTCCCCATATTATACTGGAGGGGAGAAAGAAAAATAAACAAAAAACCCCCCGTTGTATCACCTTTTCCTCCTGTTAAAGTTTTAATCCTCTTATTCCATTTTTATTTGTTTTTTTTTTTCCCCCGATTCTCCCTTCCACTCTGCCGCCTTAGCTGGGGGAGTTATTGGTACAAGAGTTTGGAGAGTCCTGCTCATTTATTGTGTTCAAGAGTACACACACCGGCTGCCGGGGCAGGTGGTGGTGGCTGTGTTCGCGGTGCTGCTCCTCCGCGGCACTGAAAAGCCCTTCCTCCTCGTCCCCGTGGGGACGGCCGCTGCAGCTGTCGCAGAAGTCCAGGGGCCCGTCCAGAGCATCATCGATGAGCCCGTCGAACTCCTTGAGGTCGTCGTCGTGATGACCCCGGTTGCATACGCAGACTTCGATGCCCGAGTCGCCCGTGAAACGGCGCTGCCTGCCCGGCGTCTTGTCCTTGGCGTCGGGAATGGCGCTGCTCTGCTCTAAGCTGTCAGAGCTGTAACCTTTCAGCAGTTCCTCCTTGCACTCCGTATCCTTCTCGGGACCGGCCCTCTCCACTAGCTCGGCTCCCGTGCTGGTGCTGCCGGGCTCGACGCTTTGCATTTTGGCGACGGCTCTCTCCCCGAGCACAGCGGTGGAGGGCTCGGGGTCCCCGTGGCCGGGCGCCCCGGGGCTGTCAGTACTGCTGTTATTGCTGCTGGGTGCTGCAGAGCTGCTCTGTGCTGGCTGCAGGGTCCTAGGTGTGTCCGGGATTGTGCTACTGCTGCCTGCTGGGACGCACTGCTGATGTAAGGCACTGTACGGGGGTGGGGGGGTTGGCGGTCGGTTCACCACTTCCTCATAGGGAGGTAGCAAATAGTTTGGCAAAAACCCTACAAGTGGGAGGCAAGGAAGAGAAGTTATTTCAGGAGCAGCTTATCTCAGAGAACAAGTCACTAATACAGGTCGGTATGGCATCTGTCACCTACCCAGCACCTTCCCACTGAACAGCACAATGGGCCCTACAAAGGGCTGCCAGAACTTGACCCAAGTGAGGCATGTCATGTTTCAGAGAAGCAGCAAACAGGGCACAGAGGGCACCCTTACAGGAAGAGATGCACACAACTGGGAACAGCAGCCTCATCTCCTGGCTTTCTCTATGCTTACCAGGCAAACTTCCCTGACCGTGTACCCCAATAAAGCCCCAGAAACCATCCCCATGCAGCGGGGGTAGCCTGTGTTGGCTGGAAGGAACAACTCCCCAGCCCTCTCCAACACTGCCTTTCAGCCGAATTTCCACTTTCAAGAGCAAAGATTTCATCTCACAAAGCATTGTGCAAATATGAAGAGACGTAAGCAGTTACAAGGAACTTTGAGATCCTGGCTTTTAGTTTCTGTTTTAATGCTGGATTCAATTCTTCTGGTACAGTCAGAATAAATTGGCAGTACTGGCAAAAGAGTTTGGCTTATTGTACTTACAGCCTTTCAAATCCATGAAAAATTTTGTTTATTTCTTAAGAGGCAACAAAATAGTCTATATAGACAGAATGTACTTAAACACTGGAAACATTTAAGGATAGCACTACAATTTTCCATGTGCAATTGCATATCCCTGGGGCTGGGGAGGAAAAGGCTGCTGGGGATGATTTCTGAGGTGACTGCCAGAGTTTAACAAGAAAAGAAAGTTCATACATGCAATTCAACAGTCTGTCAGAGGAGCTGTTGTACCTTCAGTCAGAAAGAGACTTGCTGTTCTAGCACAGCGTAGCAGGACACAAGGAGAGCACAAAATGACTGTACTTTCCCTGCGTTGTGGGCAACAGCTCCTTCACACAAAGTCCTGCTTTGTGGGGCTGCTCACCAGCAGTAGGGCCCAGGAACCACAGCACAGGGTGGGAGCCAGCAGAATCTCTGCTGAGACTCTACTTTCTCCCAGTACGTGTGGCCGGATTTTATGAAGTCACTTCCCACATCTCAGTCCTACCAGCAGTAAGTGCGGGCAAGAAAGGAGGAACATCCACAAAGTCCTGAATGGGGTATTTTAAGAACCTTTGCAGAAAAACACCCAAGGAATCACCACACCCTCAGGGGTGGGTGTGAAGGTGCTGTAGTTGGTGTGGTTCAACTCCAGACTCAAGGGGGTTCAAATGTATCCAACACCACCTCCTCTCTGGATGCCACGATTAGGCAGCAAAGCTGCCCACAGCCTCTTGCTGAGTCCAACTACTGCTCCCTCCTTCCAGCCAACGCAGGAAACTTGCTGCTGCCATGCTCCCCGCGGCAAAGCAGAGTGAGGTACTTACGGAAATAAAAGGGCAGGGCTGAGTAGTTATGGGCCTCCCGGTAAGCGATCAGGTTGATCTCGTGCTGCCGCTGCTGCGCCTGGAGGCGGTGCTTGGTGCGGCGGTGATGGCAAACACAACAGCAGCTGAGGATGATGATGATGGTCCACACCAGCCAAAACCCTGCAGTGGGGGAGAGCAAGTGTTAGCCATCGTATGAGAGCTGCATCCGAACCCAGGAAACCCCAAGAAGCCAATGGAGAAGATAATATGAAAGCCTGGATCTGAACCTGCACTGGTGTAAAGGCAGAAATATGTACTGGGCCAGGAGGCTTCAACATGGACCTTCCTGCCTACGTGGGACACTGCTACTCCAGCAGCCCTGCCAGAATTGGGTAACTGAACACACTCTGGTACACTGTAGATCATGTTCAATAGGTACAACTCTGGAGAAGAACAAAATATGGAGACAGGGCTCCCCCCTCCATTGCTCCTACCCTTTGGTTACCATTTCTTCCAGCCAAAAATGAGCAGAGCTGTGAATAGCATTGAACTTGCCTCCCACAAACACTTTGGTTTGAAAATAACAATCAAGACACAAAAGACACTCTGCAGACTGACCACAGAAGAAGAGAAAAACCCCAAGCACTATGTTTTGCTTTTGTTTGCACTGCTCTTTAATTTCTAGCCCAAATCCTTCATTGTTATGTTTAACAAAAACATACTCTTTTTTCATAAATGTCTCAAAATATTTTTAAAACTTATTTTTGTATTCAATGTCTTAAATTATCCAAAATTAAATTAAACTAGCCTCCCTCTCTGAATCCTCAAGAAACCTAACTTCTGCTCTGTTTGTGGTCATGGCTGGTTTCTGTGCACTTGTACCATATGTACACTGCTCCTTAAAAGGGAATTTTAAAAGACCACTTCCTGAATTTTACCCACGCCCTCGGACATGTGGAATAACTCTTCCTTTCCATGAATTTCTCACTTGCATGCACTACAAAATGTTTCCACGACACACTTCAAGAAGCTGGAACATTCACTCCAGATAGGCTTTTGTCTCCTAACTGCAGCCCACAGCTTGACCTGCCCCAGTGTCTGTAAGCTCTGTCTTTTTTAAGCTCAGTTTCTGCATCTAAAGATCCTGGGAGAACTCTTCCTTTAGAAACACACAGGCTTGGCAGCCACTCCTCACTAGAGATCACAACACTGGTTTTCTTTCTGTAACACCTCTGCCAGCGTTCACTATCCCAAACAGTCAAAATGAAGATTCTTAATGCTACAGCCCATTTTCAGGAAGGCCAGTCTATCCTGTGGTATCAAACTGCTCTCCCCACTAAAAACCTCTAGTCATGCCTTTACAATACCTTGATGCTTCCAGCATCCCCTGCTGTGTTTGCAAATGTTTTCTCTGCTAAGAGGTAGGTGGGGAAAGGTGAACAGTTTAGGAATTTCAAGAATGAAAGGAGTATTGCTCTGGTTCAGGACAAAGTGCAATGGATCCCTATCACCCATCTCACACACCTGCACTGGGCTGTTTGTAGGTGAACTGGATCATGCCATATCGTGTCTCTGAGCATTCTGAGTGGGGACTTTCACCTCCCTGTGTCGTAACCCAAATTCCTCATGTATTTTGGCACAATAAACTGAAATATCTCTCCTGCCTTGAGCAATCTATTTCCCTAATCAACTGGAACCTGCCTTACCACCAATCTTATCAAAACCTGCCATCAAACGAAGGTGTTACATATTCTCCCCCCAACTTTTTTTTTTCTTGGCTGGAAATGAAGGTTCTGGGGTAGACTCTTGCTCAGTACAGTCCAGCTGTACCAAGATGACCAGAGAGGAGACAGTGATCTTCACTCCAGAGAAGCAAAGGACAAAGTACTCAAGATGCTCTCTGCACTTCCTAAACCAAAATGGGAATGTGGCTACTGCCCTCTCAATACCCTCCTGTTTCTAAAAAAAGCCTTTTTATATAAACAAAAAAGATCCACCCTTCACTCCAAAGCCAAACATTTGCAACCATTTCTGCAGCCTCTACCACTACCAAAATCTTGGTACACAAATACAGTACTTCAACTGTCTCACAGTTTGAAGACTCTCACCAATAAACACACTTTATTTCTCACTAAGAGAAGGTCCCTAGGCTCTTGCTTGCTGAGGAAGCAAGAATACACTCATCAAAACCAGGTCATTGGCACAGCATGCCACCATGCACTGAGGCAGGCCTGCAGTTCATCTTCTAAGTACTCCTTATTTTCGAAGAGCAGTCCATGATCATGAGTTCAATAACAATGGAAAATTACACCCAGCTATCCAGGGACTTTAGCTACAGTTATGAAAACAGATGCTTTTTAACACATTTGATCATGTCCTTTCCCAAGGAGTCTAGATACAATGGTAGCAAGCAGCACTTAGTTAGTTAAGATGTCCTGGAGAACTGCCACTGTTAAGCAATCTCAGCTGTAGCAGCCAAATATTTCTGCAGGGAATAACTGCTCCCACCCAAGCCTGCATCCAGAAGATTAAAAAAGTATTTCTTTAGAAAACTTCTCTACCCGTTCCAAAAAAGAATCCCAAAGTGCTTTGCACACAAACCAATGCACAAGCAGGGAGTAGGGGTCAGAGTAAGCTCAGCCATTCCTGGGAAGAGGTGTGGCAACTCTGTTAACAACATGCAGTAACAACATACAACAGTTTAGGATAATAAATTAATGTTGGATCCTACTGAAACCACAGGTGGCATTTAAGTAAACACACCATAATTTAGTGGATTGCAATTTGGCCTCGGTGCCAGGAACAACACCTTCACCCTCTTGCAAAGGGTCTGTGCATGCTCGCAAACGTGAGCAGATGAGATCTGTTGTTTTTCATGAGAACTTCCAGAAAAAGAACCCACTAATACCACATTATTGCCTGGTTTCATTAACCGCTGACACTTCCTAGAGCTTCTAGGAATTACTCAACCCGACTCAGCTTGAGCCTGGAGGACTTGCCTGGATGATCGCAGGAGATCAGCAGTATGTGCCCACCACAGTCATTTGCTGGCCTGGCGTCTGGTGTCCTCTTTAATGGCTGTGTCCCCACCTTGTCACCCAACAGCACATCTGCACTGCAGGGCTGGAAGGCCCCCAGTGCATTGGAAGCAAGAGGATGGGACACCCAAGGGAGCGGAGGCACATGAGGGGCTCCCTGGCTGTCACTTGGGCAGAGGTGCCAGTGCTGGGAGAAGGACTGGGTGCAGCTCTGGTTGCAAACCCAGCATGGTTCTGGGAGTTCAGGGCCTCCATAAAAGGCTCTACAGTGCTCCCTTGCCAAGAGTTTGGGCACAGCTGCAGTTCTGGCTGCAGAACAGAAAAACTGCAAAAGCCTAGCAAATATATAGTAGGGTCATTTATTTGGAATAAAGCTATGCTCCAAGGCCAAGTGCAATTGTAAATATTATGTCTAAAAGTATGGCGTGAACAGTGAAGATGTTCATGGCTGAGCTGTCCATCTGTACACCTGGTGAGGCTTGGCTTCAAACCAGCAGCAGGGAGGTGAGCCGAGCAGACCACTGCCCTCTGCAGCCAGCAGCTCGCTTGGCAGGGGGGGAATTGCAAATTCATCCAAAGACAACACTACACACGAGCAGGAAACGCAGGGGCCAAGCACAGCAGCAGCACAGGCTAACACCTCCTTCAGGGTAAAAACAGGTACCAACTCTGCCTCGTGCTGAAAACGGGTAAGATGTACAGAGGCAGCTGATGTTTGGCATTAAAAAGCCTCTAAAAGCCAAGTAAAACTGAGCTTCTGGTTGTCTTCCATGTCCTCAAAAGCCTTCACTGTTGCCAAAAGCCTTCCTCATGCTCTTCAAGATGTACCTTCTTCCCAAATGGATATGAGGTGCTTTTCAGCAGCATTGTGTTGAGCTACTACTGGAGTCACTGGAAAAGGAAAAAAGGTTGGGATACACATCCTGAGCAAAATTTGTCATTAGATGTCTGATTTGAGAGTATTTTCCACAGCCACCTGGCAGTGACCACTGGGAACAAATGCTTGGGGCAACCTGAGGACAACATGACAGATAAAAAACAAACACTGACTGTGGAAATACAATTTCTGATGGATAGCCTCAGCAGAAGCAGAGTACCAATCTGGAGCAAAACAGGCACCAGAAGACCACTAGACTTAAAGGAAACTTCAGTCCTGTTCTTGGTTTATGGAAGAGTCAGAAGTTGCAACACTCTCCAGCCCAAAAAATACTGAGTCCTGAGAAACACGGCTACATTTTTTGTTAAATTCATTGGTGATGCCTATGGATGGATAATAATGCAAGCAAAGGTGAAACAGACAGAACCAAGGAGTTGATTATTGCCAAGACATTTCCCTGACAGAGCACCAAAACCTTTCTTTTAAGTAAAAGAAGCAGCACCAATCTCTTACCCAGCATCTGGCAGGCTCAAAGCTATAAACCTGACACAAGCACCAAGCTCAGGAAGTCAGAATGGAAGCTGTCGAAACATCTGGGAATGGAATTAGCTCCCATGAAAGCCATCCCTCACAACCAGGGAAATACTGAAGAAAGAGAAGGCTTCTACATGAACAGCATTCTTGGGAAAGGGAGGCCCATCACACAGCCATGCATCAGAGATGTTTCCTACCAGTTGTGAAAGAAAATGCTTAAAACTTCAAGAAAACCCTTTCCAGGACACTAACCATAGTTTTGATCAAACTTCAAAATAAGTAAGAATAAAACAGTTTAAGAATTGAAAAACCAGATCACTCCTTCCTCATGAAAAAGGAGGGAGCAATGTTTGCTTTGATGCTGTACTGTATTTGCTGCCTGGGATGTTGCCATCAACAATGCCGTTGAGGGAAGCTCCTTTTATCCTGTGCAAAATGGAAAATGTTTTCTGGAGCATTCCAAGCGTACGAACAGAGAAATTTGCCCCCAAGTTCATGGTAAACTTGGGCAAATGCCATGGCTCTGTTGGCAGGAAATCCCCTAAAAGCAAGCCAAAACATACTGCAGAGTGCCTTTGTGTCTGCCTGACAAGCATCTGGGTAATAGCTTTGGCTCCATGAGAGCTGGTTCTGAACAGAAGGAGAAGTGGGACACTTTCACTGACTAAGGAGTGTCCCAAATGGTGGCCTCACAGTCAGTCATGGCTGGAAAACAATTGTCTTTCACAGGGCCAACACTATAATCAAAAAGGGAAAAGAAATTTACTTGGTACCACAACCTGGATGCCCTTAGATTTAATCGTGTCCTTTGGCAGAGAGTTCACTTCGTCTCCTGCCACTGCAGGCACGAGCCTGTACGAGCCAACACTGCTGCTCAAGAACGCCAGATGAAGGATCCAGGCCATAGGCCCATGAATGTTTCAAGGAGGACTAAAAGAAGCTGCTGAATGACGTGTCTCAACCACACCTCCTGCTGCTTCCTCCACCTCTTCTTGTGCCGGCACAAAGTTGTGTGCAACTGTGGTTTGAACTGGTTTGAGGGAACCAGAACAGGTTGAAACTCGTTTGGCAAACACAGCAGCAGCAAAAGAAAGACTGTGACTTTCAGTGACAGTTTTATGTTAGTTTAAGTCATTGGAACTGCAGTCCCAGCCTGACCTCACTGCAGGAAAAAGTTACTGAATATTTGTAAAGTACAATGGCAAAAGAAAAAAGCTGAAGACATCTCCAACTCCTGCTTGTTTACTCCCAGACTGGTAACAAAAGGAGATGCAAAAGTTAACTGAAACTGGTTTCCAGTTTTCAGAATAGCATCTACTAAACATGGTA
Organism: Rhipidura dahli; assembly: GCA_013399225.1. Lineage (NCBI taxonomy): Eukaryota > Metazoa > Chordata > Aves > Passeriformes > Rhipiduridae > Rhipidura > Rhipidura dahli. The sequence goes on along the minus strand of VXAC01004707.1, from coordinate 98,435 downwards.
CACCCACTGCAATGAGATAAGATAGAAAAACAAAAGTTTCAGAAAAACCCTTTACCTATCTTGCTATGAGAGCCAACTTGAGGCAGTAAATCTGCAGACACTGTTGCTATGCCTCTCTCCTAGGGATGGAGCCTTGCAAGGGCAATTACTCCCATGCTCCAGATGAGACAATTACAAGTCCAGTTCCTACCAAGAGATCTGTGTTGGTAAAAATGCATGTTGAATACTAGTGCAACAGAGACCAGAATGGAACATTCAGCTGAGACCATGTCCTGAATGTCTGGGAACAACAGATCTGGGTACCTGGTGAGGAGCTGGGTTGGACGTACGTAGGCAGGGGGTGAAACAGCACCAGGAAGTTTTCTTGCCTTTTCATGCTGTTTAACACAGCTCAGGTGGAAGCAGCCACACAGGGCAAAAGGCAGTACCTGCACAGCCAGGCTATGCCATACAGCTTGCCTTCTGCTTTGGATCTGGGAATTTTACTGAGCCAGACCAAAACAAACTTAAGGTGATTTGGCTGTCTGGATTAGGCTACAAGAAGTCCAAGGAAATCAGGAAATAACTCCCTCAGTGACCCTTTTTATTATGAGTTTCTCCATGGTTGAGACATCTGTTGTTTGCCCTATACCGTCGGTGAGGCTTTGTCACGGTGGGGTTATCGCTGCAGCACAGCTGAGGAGGAACAGCCAAAGGGGAAGTTTGAGACACCCAGGAAACAGAAGCAAGCACAACCACACAGAAGGCTGGGTGAAAGGCAAGTAACAGCAAAAATCTCTCTTTGAAAAAGGATGCAGAATAACACAACACAGGGTAAGGACGAAAATGTGGGACTGGTGCATTGTTTGACTGAGTGTTTTGGAGACTGCAGCAAAGTCTTGAACATGAATTCCTATTATAAAGCTGACCTCCTGGAATATGTACGTGGTACTGCAGTTGCTTTAGTTTTAGCAACCAACCGGATCCTTGCCAGAATTTTCTGGCAGCATGCTTTTTGGGAAAAGAGTTGTCTAGCAATTCCAAGGGGAAGCGTGCAGAGATGAGCAGAATGTTCAAAATCAGCAAAAACACTCACTGTGCTGCTTGCAAACAGAACATTTTTTCCTGTACAACCCTTCCACTAGGATCTAAACAGTCAAGATCTTTTTCCTTTTCTTTTTTCAGAAAGAGCAGCTCAGTATCACTGCTAAAAAAGACAATGAAACAAAGCAATATATGAACACTCACTCACTGCCAATGCTGGGTTGCTGTGCAGTACCTAAACGACCCAAGATCAGCTAAGCCCTCAAACTTCGAAATCCTGCAGCTTTTTGCAAGCAGTGAGCAGCTGCCTGTTTCCATGCTGCATGATTCCTGAGGCATGGTGTACTATTTTTCCAACCACACAATGAAATATACTTTCTACAGCTTTGCTTGCTGTCTTGAAAGCCTCTGGAATCACTTAATGATTCCAAAGGCAAGGAGAGACACAAGGATGTCAGGAGATCTGGATTTAGTTTTCAGTCCACATTGTACCCTTAACCTGGGAAAATCCAGAACCTCTGAGCCATACTTCTTAACCTGCAAAACACAGGAACTGCATTCTTCAGTTACCTTCTCTCCTGTATTTTGAAAAGTGGTATTTTGGAATGTTTAAGCAGTAAGACACCTGTCAGGTCTGGAAAAAGGCCAACATTTGAAAACTCCAGCAAATCACAGTCACATCATAGAGACCCAAATAAAAACTGCTAGGAAGCAAAATCCAGTGGCTGCTCCCATTCTCCCCCTTGGGGACCATGAGTTCTCTGGGGAACCCAAGTAAATTGTTCAATTAAAATGCTGACCTAGCTCATCCACCATCCAAACATCTTTCCCTATGTGAGGAAATACAACAGCAAATTTTTCCATTTTATTTTTTATTATTATGTTCCAAGAAAATTAAAAGACATGATGCAGCTTTCCCCCCACCATGTTACCAGCTACCAAGCTTCAGTTAAGAACCAATTAGACCTTTACATAGTTATTAGACCTGTATCTATAAATCTGTATATAGTTTTATTATTTGGCAACACATCACTTTTTTTTTTTTTAATAAGAGATGGGTGAGGAACCTGAACTGGGCTGTAATCTAATTTTAAACACAGGCTGTCCACCTGCTTGGCATATCATATTCTCCATTCCTCTACTCCACCCCTTAACAAAATAATACCTTGATTTTACATCCTATTCCACTGCCCTCAACAACCGGTTTAAAATTACCACAAGCCTAGAATTGCTGCGATCAGCTATTTTCAAAGACAAACTTCCCTCAAATTCCTGAACAGGGAAAAAGTTTCTTTTTACAGGAAGACTTCCAAGTGACCACAAAACAGGATCACATTTCAGAAAGCATGTTCAGCAAAGACAGACCAGTTTCCTTTTCCATTTCAAATGCCACCCTCCTCTGCTTCTTCTTCCCACAAAGCTGTGGTGGTAAATAAATCCAGGATTTAATTCAACAGGACTAGCAAGAAGGTTTGTTTTCAGGCACACAAAAGCACCAGTGGTCTGAGAAGGTCAAGAGAAGCAAAAACGTCTCAAAATCTACTTCAGTACATGTATATGCTGGTTAAAATCAAAACAGAGCAACCATGAAGCCATGCTTAAAAGGTGCTGCTATGTTAACTGTTCATTAACCAGAAGTTATTATTAACTTTTAAAAAGCTAATCTATTCTCAAGCATGTAAAGCTGTTGCTCTCCACCGCTCATATTAAGACTATTTACATTTACTATCACCAGTTTTCACCTTGAAGGCCTTCAGAGTGCCTTACCACATGTACCTATCAAAGATACTCCACAACTCCAGAGCAGCAGCTAAGCTCACAAGCTCTACAATATGGGTTTACTTTTAAAGGACATGCTCCCTCCCTCTATGACTCCTTCCCATCCAAAAGAAACTTTTCTCCTACCTTTCATAATGGCAAAGCAAGCTTTGAAAACATTAACTGATTTTAAATCAACGCTGGATGTTTGCCTGAATTTGCAGAAAGCCTAGAAGACAGGGCTCATGTTTGAATTATTCCCCTCATCTTGGTGTGGTACACGATGCTCTCTGTGAGGCAGAAGGAATGTGAACACACAGAAACCTATCTCTCCTGAGGAACCATCCAGCAGTGTGTGTGACCAACATATTTATTCCATGATCTCAGTGTGACCTGGGCACCTGCTCTAACAAGAAGCCTTTAATATTCTGCCTCCTTCTAACAAAATCTGTTTTTATCTTCCAAGAACTTTTATGATGCAGCCAGGCACTGCTAAGTATAAAAGTCTGTGCCATATTGAGAGCACAAAGACAGCTTAACCATCCCATTAAAATGTAAGGGGGCTATTGCTTGGACCAGGCTGTTTGTATGCAATTCAACTCTGCCTCCCTTTCAAGATGTCCATGGGAGAAACACGGTGACCGTGCCACCAGCCCCAGCATGCAGCTGCACTTCACGCTGCTGCTCCATTTAGATCCTGCTTGCCCCAGAGCCTGCAAGCCCTTGCACACAAGCATCCTCCCTACATTCCCACCCACACAAACACAAAACTGGGTTTGACCTTCCCCACTCTGCTCTGTCCATGCATCCCCCTCTGAACAAATTCCTGTCATTTGTCCTGCCTGTGCTGCTGACTGGCACAATCTGAGCCAAGCAATCCAACATATTCATGTCTGTTTCTCAGCCTGCTACAGTCCCTGGAGCTGCCCCCGGCTTCCATCCTGAAATGTTTCTTGAATTGTTTGGACATTTGGGAAAATAAGTCTGCTGCAAAAGGTCTGCAATACATTAAGATCCTGCCATTAGTATCAATACAGCCAGCCACTGGAGTCTGAGCACAGTACATCTTGAAGATGCTTACTATAGAGTCCTGTTTAGTTTAAAACCACATCCACATCCACCATACTTCACTGGCTAATTTGAGAAGTAAAAGCATGTTTCTAGACTAAAGGATGAAGTGTCAGCTATTCTGTCCTTGGATCCAGGTTAAGTGACAGTCTTTGTATGTGTAACACATTTCCACACACAAGCTACTTCGGGAAAGTGAAACTGTGGGCACTACAGATGGATTAAGTAGAAAGCACAGTTGCATAAAAACTAGAAGATACCACTGGGTGTGGTAAGAAAGTATCTCCAGTCTCAAATGTAGGGGTACAATGTTCAGAGTGCCACATTTCCAAATTCCAGGAGCAGAGACGCCCTCCCCAGCCTTGGCTCAGGGCAGTACAACAGCACAACATGAATGTTCAACCTTCTGGGCTCCTCCTTGAGAAAGAAGACACCATCAGACCGAACAAGCTGAAGTTTTCCTTTAAAATTCAGCATTTATTACTTTCTTATGCTTTCAACTTCCCATTTTCCCACATACCTTTATCAAGTTTTGCTGACCAACTGCTTTGACCTGCCTGTTGCCATCTTAGGGGACTCAGCAGGTACAGTCACTCAATCATTCACTAAAAACTGTGGTGTTTTAAAAACCCACATTTTGGCAAAAAGGAGATACGAGGGGTTGCAATGGGCAATGTGTGTTCCTCACAGCAGAGCATTCAGCCACTGCAAACCCACAGGATTTACCCAAGACTCTCTCTACATAAGGACTCCAAACACAGTGACTCCTGAAGAGAATGAGCACCCTGGCCCTCCTCTTCGGAAGGGTATCTTTAAAAAAATATACCAGATTTAAAAAATATTTAAACTGTTGTGCTTGCAAAGAACTAAACCAATAAGATGAAGACACTCAATTAATTCCCCGTTTGAGTGTGTCAAGCTGTAGTGTTGTGTGTATGGGATTTCTCCCTCAAGCTGGTTTCCTCACTCATGTATAATGTTATCTTGAGTACCCAAATCAGTGAGAAGAGCAAACAACAATGGCAAGATGACCCATTACTGCTGAGAAAGCACCCACTGTGACAACCCTATTTCCTTGTCATATCACATCACTCCGGACTGTGTTGCAGTGAAATGCAATGGCAATGCACAACAGGGGCTGAATACAAAACCCCACGGGACACAAGCCAGACCTCTAGTACGGTATGAGAGCCATGCAGATTAGGAAGGGAAGTCATACAAAATGGAAGGACTTACACCAGAGTTCATAGTAGTAGTTGCAACACTGGGATTGTCCACAACAGTGGCCCGTTTCACATATGTAACTTTGATTGTTGACACCCATGCAGGTTTCCTTGTCCTAAAATTAAACAGACACACTTTTAAGATGCTTTGTCAGTATCTTTTGGAAATGTTTGACTCAATGATCTGGAAGCATTTGAAAAGTACAAGTTATGGTTTTGGAAACTCTAAAATACACAAGGAGGTTAAATGACATCTAAGAACCACCAAAAACCACAAAGGACCATTCAGAAGAAAATCCCCATATCCATACCTCCAAACCCATGAGTTACACTGTTTGAGCATGTAGTCACTGCTGCTGTCTCATCATCCCTCTCCTTTTCCATTAAAAGTTACCACATTTTGGGAGCCAGGCATTCTCTTAAAAGAAGAGATGACATTTGTTCCACACTGTACACAATATCACTGTATTACTGGGGCTGAATGCCAAGTAGAGGAAAAGCATTCATAAAGGGAACGTTATAATTTGAGAAAAGACTGCTTGGATTAATTTAGATCTAGATGATAATTACAATATGTTCCTGCAAGATTCCAATCTAAAATGATTCCTTCATAATTAGCCATGTGCTTTATGTAAGATCAGCATTCCTGTAAAACTTCTTCCTGGAATAGCAAAGTAGTCCAGGAGCAGAGCCAAATCAGCTGTAGCGTATCACCCAGCGGGTCCTTAAGACACCTAACATGGAAAAGGTTTATGGCGTGAGGTCTCAGTTCCTCACATGGTGAGCCACTTCCCAGAGGTCCGTGTTTTCCTGTTAGTCTGAAAACATGGCTGGGAAGAAGTACAAAACACAAGAACACAGAAGCATTTTACAGGCTGTGGTTTGTACATCCTCTAACAGGTTTTGGGGCAACCTGGGAGTTCAAAGAACACTACGGCGTTTAAGAAACAAACAAATCTTAATTAAAACCACTGTAAGAAAGCTTTTATTTTCACTTCCTTTCACTTGAAATTTCTTATAAGGAAAAGAAAATGTGGGTAGGCTTATACTGAAAGCTGTGTTGAAAAAAATAATTTTGAAAGTACTGACCCACTAAAGAACAACAAAACCCCACCAGCAGGCTACAGAGATGCACATCTGTGTATCCCAACGCTGCCTGAACTGCACCATTCTTCTCTTCCATGTGAGTGCACCATGGCCACGCTTCTCAGAAACCTCTATGGAGCCACCACACATGCAAAATACCAAGTGCTTTTCAAACACTGAACCACCTCACTCAAGAAGTGACGTGAGGCAGCAGCTTCAATGCATAACTCCTGCACTAAGTTCTCAGTGTATTTGGGGACCTGGAGGAACACCAGCATGTCCCCACCGCGCAGCACCCCAGTTGGAGCCGCACCTCCCCAGCACAGGTCTCTCACCTGAGCACCCAAATCACAGCAGCAACATAACTTCTAAAAGCAGAACAACCTCCTGCCACCTGAGACAAGCCGAAGGGGTACCTGCCTCTATTTTTCAGGAAGAGAAGAACATTTTGCTGGACAGACCAGTCCAACTACTCCAGGCAGCTAAAGCAAACATTTAGTTCTTGTCTTGAGATGTTGCATGTCAACAGTAGAAACACCATTTTCCTATACAGTAAGGAGGTGTTTCCATCTCTAACTGCAGCAGCTGGTGGCAACTTTTAGGAGACCTTGCTGAGCTGGCACAGCACTTTCTGCTTCAAGCACACTATTCATTCAAAAAAACTGTAATTTTAGCCAGCAAAACAACTAGAAATAGGACACATCTATTCTCTTATCTGTTCTTATTAGTTTATTTACATTTTTCCTCATTGTTGTTGGCCTTGCAGAGCTAATGTAACTGATGAGCAGCATGTATTTTGGCTCTCATAGGAAGAGAATTGAGAAATTAAGACGCCACTGCAAAACTGCAATCCTGATGATAATGCTCAAGTCAGAGAACGACTGGCTGAGGTTTGTGGTTGTGACACATGAAGATCAACGTGACCTGTTGAACCAGCAAATGAATCACATGAAGCTGGTGAAAAAAAAGATTCTCACAGTGCCATTTGATGATCTCCTCGGCAACACCACACTTGATCCATCCTTGACCACTCCTGATTTACTTCCCAAATATTCAAGTGTTGCCTCCTTCAAAGAGTAGCAATAAGGAACAAATCAGTGTCTTTGGGCAGCAGCAACTTTTAACATCTTCAACTATACTTTTCCCACTTAAAAACTTACAGCAGTCCAGATTTCAGAGACTTTCATCACACCATCGTTTTAGCAGAACATACTGCCTCCCTCTTGCCAACCTCATTATATTTGAAATGACCTCTCCACACATGCTTTTGTGCAGGGTTGTTCCTTGTCAACCCAGCTGGCCAACAGGTGTGTCAGTACATGCTCAACAGAGGATCATGAGCAGCTAGGATGGTATTCTGCAGGTTGTTCCTGGAGATCAAGTCCTGGGCAACATCCTGCTTCCCATCTGGAGCAGAGTTTAAATCTTACTGTCCAGAGCTTCTTTACACACTGACCAAGACAAATGCTCTTCCTTGCTAATGCACCCGTGCTTGTACCTTCAAATAGTCTCACAGCTGGCTTTCAGCTCCCACATTTCAGAACACTCAGGGGTTTTAAAGTCCTTGCAGCATTGGCCAACAGCCATGCTCCTCAAAGACCAAGCAGCTGATTTTGGAGCCTTTCTCCAGTCCTCTGCCAGCCCAGCCACCCAACAGGCTTTTGGGAACATGGAGCTGTCCGACTTGGGGGCCATATATCAGACCCAGAAGTGTCACCCATGTTTCCAAACAGTTTCACAGAATCAAGGAATAATTTGGTTTGGAAAGGATCCCAGCAGGTCACATGGTCAGACTGCTGCTCGGAGCATGACTACCTCCAACACTGGGCTGGTTATTCAGCCTGGCACAGGGAAAGAGACAAAAGGTAAAGGCAACAGATCTTCAGAAGTAAGTCTACTAGGGAAAGATTCTGGCACAAGAACACTGTTTTGGGATATGTTACAGGTGACTCCTTTGGAACAAGTGTTTCAGTCTCCTTTCCCCTTTTAAGTCAAGACTAATTTATTTGAAAAGCTGAGCCACTGTACAGTTTGCTCCTTTTCTGCAAGACAAGGAAGAGGTTATGCAGAGCCACTCTGGCCATGTCAGAGACCGTGACATTCTTTGTTAGGAAATTTCTACCTATTTCCAAGCTCTTTGATCTGGCTCCGCTTTCTATTTAAATCCCAGGCTGCACTTTTCATACCAGCAGCATTTTATTATTTCTACTTCCTTCTCCCATGAATTCTTTGTGTCATAGGCTGCCAAGCTAACTACCCAAGACATATCAGCAATACAGTTATCTAGAGTCTAAATGTCTCCTGGAAACAATGGCCCAAGTGCTTGTGCTATGAAAGCATACCATTTCCTCTCTCACACTAAGAGCCATAGACAAGGCACAGGGGCTGAAAGAGTAATTTTATAGATAAGAAAAAAAATATATGGAGGAAAAAACTCTCATGGAAGCAAAGTTGGAGCACTCATATTTTACTGGCCTGCCTTTGTGTTTAATTTCCATTGCAAGAAGCACTTGTAATGGTAATTTTTAATCATTCTTAGCAGCATGGAGTTTTTATTGAACTATTACAGAGGGTTTTGGAGGTTTTTTTAGGTAGCCTTATGAAAACAAGGAAGGGGGAGAGCTTATTTCCAAAAGCCCTTTCTTCCTCAACAGCCAGTGGCTATTACATTCCAGAGTGGGCTTCCCGGCTGAAGGAATCTTGTTTTCTTGTTGTCCAGGCAAGCAAGCAAATCCCTCCCCACCAGCCTTTGTTCAGCTAACTGTAGATGCCTCCAGGCAGGATTACTAAGCAGGATCTACATGGGCCTGCTCTCAAAGAGCATTCAACTCCATTAGAACAGAATCATCTTGTTTCACAACTAAGAAGCCACAACATGCCATCCATTATCTCCCACCTTTTGCAAAGCCTAGGACATTCCCAGCTCATTTCAAGGGATTCACTTTGTCCTGTAAATCAGCATGTACCCTAGGCTGCATGTGCATCACTGCCTCCGTGGTGCCATCTTAAGAGATGGTCTGAGATACTGGAATCACTCAGTCCCTGACACACAAGAAGCCAGGAGCTTTTGGGAGAACACTGCAGACATGGAGCCTGTGTTCCCTCCCAGTCCAATCCTAGAGAAACCATTTGTGATATGTGGCAAAGGCTCTTTGTCATGAAAACAGGCTAAGCTGGGAAGACCTCATCTGGTGCATTTTGAGTCTCTTTCAATTAAGATGTGGCACATTTGATTAGTTTCCACATGTCATAAAACTTTAAAAACTAACACTGAATAAAAATAAGATTCTTTTTTTACTTATTTTCTTGCTGATATTTGGCATTTGTGATAAACCTACAATCATACTGGCAACTCTGCCAGTAGCACACTTTTGCTCTCAAGTACTTTTACAAATAATCCTTAAAATATCCAGCAGTGCTACGTATAAGAGAACTCAGGGCAGTGCTGTATGTTGTCACATCTGAAGCCACAGCAAACAATGTCAGTGCCAAGGAAAAAAAGCCAATTATTCTCTTCACCTTCCAGTTCAGTATTAGACCTTTACTGGAGGTCTATGTGACAAATTAAAGGTCAAAATCTGGGGCACAATCAAGAGAAGAGGCATTCATGAAGGTCTGTAGGTTGAATGAGCTGGTCCTCACTGCAAGGAAGGATAGAACAGACCTCCTTACCCTACTTTTGTAAAGGTTTTCAGTAGTAAATGGCTGGGTTTAATAGCTGTAAATCTGTTAGGATTCATTGCGTATGAAGCCAATGCTGGAAATGAAGGGAAATAACTGACTGACAGTGCAGTTCCATCACAATAAAAGAATCAAGGCACTTCACTCTTTTCTACTCTCAGAAGTCAGCAGTTAGCCTAGGCACGTACTGTTGCTAAGTCAGAAGGGAGAAAGATGAAGATGAGCAAATTCCAGGCCAGCATGGCTATTTTCCAAGCTGAAAATTAATATGTGCAACTGCAGCAACAAACACCGCAGCCCACGCTCAGAAGTGCATAGTTGGCAGCCAACCACCTACAAAAGTTGACTCCTCAGTTGGCATTAATCAGGTAACCAAAACCAGCAGCGGCCAGTATCACGAAATCTAATAACCATTTTAGCTTTTTGCTCTCTCTCCTCTTTCCACAGAGATCCAGCCTCCATTACCCTAAATATGAGCACCTTTATAATGGCCTCTATGTGTCATTCAACCTGCCAGAGTATCCATTCATCCTAACCTTGGTAATACCCTGGGAAACATTTGGAAATGTGACTTGCATTTACTTACAGCAATTTATAGGCCATTCATGTCTCCTAGAATAGCCAGTTTTTTAGACTACTCTAATTCCCTAATTTCTCCAAACTCCACTACAGCATTTGTCAAGGCACTATGCAGCAAATTACTATTTTAACTGGAAGAGACAGAGAATAACAACAGGATGACAGGGGTGAGCAAAGGACTGAATAAGAGGCATACAGACAGAGGGACTCGAGAAAAGCCCAGCAACAGGATGAACAGACTGCCAAAATGGCATCTGCTGAAGGGCAAGATACAACTGGTTTTAACAGGACCTGGGCTCAACCTGTGACCAACTCCAGACCTTCTGGTTTCACAGCTCTCATAGGGACTTTGGTAACCAGCATTCTATTTAATAATAAATAAAAATCCTGACCTAGTTATTTCACTAATCTCATTACTAGCAGGCAGCAGTCCCTTGCTCTCAGTACCCAGTCACACCCATAACAACAGGCAGGATGGATTTAAGCAAGTGACACTATCCTCAGAAAAATATGTTAAAGTATGTATTCTGAGTAACTCATGATCAGTATTTGAGCCATATATATTCTTTAGGCATTCTGAGTAACAGAATGGAGATGGTTGTCAATATATTAAATATGTCAAAAACAATTATTTGATATCCACTACTTATTAGTACCCACTTGGCTGTTACTCAATCTCACATATCAGACTATCACTAGTGTTGGTTAGCCAAGTGCATCAGCAACAGCTCACGAGAATGCAAACACAAAGCTACCAAAGAAAATGATCTCTGTCAGATAAGGCACTCAAGTGGTAATAAGTTAAAACTGCTGCTGAAAATACTAGGCTGGAACACCAAATCTTGTCACAGGGTTTACCACCATTCCTGGTTTGCCAGCAGCCCTCCAGTTCTTAATCAAAATTAATCTTAAATAAAACCTCACTAGATCCTTTCAGAGAAGGACAGCAGGTGAGATCACAGCAAGGACAGGCAGAACTGCTGGGGAACCCTTGATCACCAGGGCAGCTCCGGGTGCACCAACACCAGTGTGGCTGAGCATGCACTAAAGCCTCCAGACATCTCCTGTCTTCACAAACATTACACCTGTTAGTCCTTTGGAACATAAAAGGAAAAATCCACCATCTGAGCAAGTGTAACGTCTTTGGTGGGTTCAGTTTAACAAAACCACGTAAGATTGCCAAGAAGAAAGGGGCTTTGACTGCTGGGAGTTACTGGAACCTCATGTGCCAGGCCCTGCCAGCACAACAGGAGATAGATTCCTGTAAGCCTGCCTTATGACAGACAGCTGAGGCCAAGAAATAAATCAAGTCTGGATGCTTCTTCATAAGTCACCCACCACAAACTTTGTTTTGCTGAATTTGGAAAAAAAAGTGTAATAAGTGCAAATATCCAAATACTTAAAAATATAGTAAGTGGGGGAGGAATGATTCCTCTGAGCTGTCTCAGGCACAACAATGATCTCCAAAATGGGAATTCTAATCCACAACATTTATTGCTTCGCTAATGCCAGCATCAGGAGAATTATATTTAGATCACCATGATTAATCAGCTACAGCAGACCCATCCTCACCCCCAGTGGATGCAGAACCTCCAAGGTTTTATTAACCTTTATGTGAGGAACAAATTGGTTTGTTGCATCCATTTATCCTGGAGAAATACTCCAACTATCTTTAAAGGGCCACTATCCTTTCACAGATCATGGACACTCTGATATATTTCAGAGTTGGTTTCATTTTTGTTTATTGCAAGTTTCACTTTCACACTCCAAGAACTACACACTGGTGTTTTAAGCACCATGTGACTGTTTACTTCCTCACCCCTTGCTAGGAGCTTCCCAGCTGTAGTCCTCAGCCCTCTCACATTAAAGATAGGAAATTACAGCTTTGAGGAGGCTGTCTTGCATTTTGCTGGTTTAAACCACCAAGCAGAAGACCATGCTGAAAACCTCAAGCAGTTAAAATTAAAACTGAAAATGTTATGCATCCAACATCTTAACCTTTTTTTCTTTAATGCAGTGAACTAGGTGAATGTGTTCGAGCTTCCACCTCCAACTTTAGGAGGAAATGCTCACTTAAAACTAAAAGCAGAGATCCTCTACAATCACGTTTCCTTGAATGGTAAACACCCACACTGCCCTGATGTCACATAGTGCTGACCTAGCTTTTTAGACATTTAAATATCATCCCCACTGCAACAACAAAAAATCCCAAAATCAAGCAAACACCTTACTTTAACCAGGTGTTCAGCAGTCCATCTGCAATGCTACAATGCTGCTGGCACGCAGAGAAGAAATGAAGGCAGATCCAGGGAAAGCAGCTGTTCAGTGCAGTCCAGGGGTACAGAGCAAGGGGTGCTGGTCCTGGGGAGCCAAAGATCTCACTCTGATCCTTCCATCCTTGCCACACAGCTCGTGGGAGGACACCCCACTCAGTACCTCTTCCCTGAGCCTGCAGCCCAGGATCAGCATCCCTTGTGTTGAGTGAGAACAACAAAGGGCATCCCAGACAGCCAAGTGTTTACAGTCCAAATGTACCGAGTATAAACCAAGAGACAATGAAGGTGATGAGATGTTCCTGAATTCCTCCCACATTTTCAATTAAACAGCACTGCTCAGTATCAACCCTTGGGAAAAGAAACTTCTGTATAGAATATACATGCAGGACACAATCACAAATACTTAGATTTAATTTTTTCAAGACTAAAAATGATTAAGAACAGCTCAAGCAGCTCTTTCCCACTATATCCTTTACCAGTGGATAAAAATAGTCATGAGCTTTGCTCTTGTGTTCTTGAGGCAACACCTTTTTTTCCTGCTTCCTGTAAATGCCTCTATCGATGCTCAAAAGTTACCAGCAGAGAAAAAAGTACCATACATCTACGGAGATAACTGGATGTTCACTGTTCCACCAAATGAAGCCAAATTACACCTAACTTCTGCTTTTACACCTTATCCAGCACCCCAACTGCACTGAACACATCTCTAAAACAAAAAGATTAACTTAAAACAGGAACTTTAGAGGAAAACACACCCTTGAGTCTCGAGCAATCTCAGCATTTGAGGCAGCTACCTCTCACTGCAGTTTGAGAGTTACCTAAAGCCATTCCTAAAGCCTTTGTGCCCAAATTTCTCCCTCTGGTTCAGTTCCGAGTTTTTAGGGCAAGTCTCTTTGCCCTGCATGCTAACAAGTGAACGATTATTTATAGCTATTGCACCAATCACAGAAGGTCATTGTGCTAGAGGTAGTTTCTTATGTAAAACTGTTTTCGGATGGGGGGTGTGGGGGTGGGGAGAGAGCTGCGTTTCACCAAAACTGAACTGATAAGGAAAAAGAGACAGCACTGTTTACTCAGCAGCGCGTTGAAGTCTTTTAGGGCTGCTAAACAACTGAAAGTAGGTAGTTTAAAACATGTTCTGGTTCAATCTCGACTTTTTAATTCTAAATTAGAAACTGCAAGCAGCACTCTGATAGCATTAAATATATATTTATTGTGGATTACAGATCACAGCAGTGCTGGAAAGAGTTAGATTCCCCTACAGACGTGCCTCCGAAACCAAAAAAAGAGTTTGCTCTCTCCAGCCTAGGAACACATAGTTGGCACCTCCTCCAGCAGAGAGCAGCTGGGCAGTTGCTACCGTTTCTCATTCCACTCGATATTACCAGCTATTAAATTATCCCAAGTTTCTTGTTCAAGCTCAAACTCTCCCAAAACAATCAAAAAATCACCAAGCTGTGGGTCACAGCATGTTGCCATTTTCCATTTGGTGACTTTTGTTAAAAGATAAGACACACACGCGCGTGTATATATAAATGCCTCTTTCTGGGGTTTTTTTCTGTTTTTTTTTTTTTTCCTTTTTAAAAAATCCACAGTTTAACACACAAAATAATGCCTGCACAACAAAACAGTCCAAAGTTTGGCATGTTTTTAAGAAATGCAAACGCAATTCCATTTTAAGGACTGTGGAAAGCACCCTAAAACCCAAGCAAACAAAAACTGCACAGGAGCACGACACAAAGAGCCTCCCTGCCGCAAAGCCTCCAACAACAACAAGGAAGTTTCTATCCCTGGCTCACATTTTTGCTCCTTCCTCGCTAATAAAAAACGTCTCTCACACGACTGTGCTCCCCGAACACACGCCACGGGTGGGGAAGTGCTGATTGTACAGTTCCCTTTTGGGAAAGTCAGAAATGATTTCCTTAGAGGTGAGGGAAATAAAAATAAAAGCAGTCAGTCACATCCTCCACCTGAGCAAGCAGCTCCCACCGCACTTAAGCCGGTTACCTGTCTGAGACCCAGGAGGAAAGGCATTCTGCAGGCTCATCTTCCACGCCAGCACATGGGAAGGCAGGAATTTAAAGCCCCACAGCAACCATTTCTTCATCTGCTGTGGGCAGCCCGCTCCTCCGATCTTATTTAAACCAGGGCTTCCTCAGCTGGGAATGCTAAGTAAACAGGGTCCTGGGACACTGCACGCACTCGCTGGCTCCCCCTCCTCCTCCTCCCACTCCCTGTGACATATCTCAGACGCAGCCCAGCCGGGGTGTTTGCAAGAGGGAAATGACATCAGGTCGGGCAGTTCTGTAAAAAAAAAGAAACCAAAAAAAATCCCCCAAAACCAAAAAAATCAAAACCAGAAACAACCACCCAACACAAAAATAAATACACACACAANCCCAAAACCCTGGTGGGGATGATTCCAATCCCCCTTCAGGTGCCAGAACTGGGATGAGTTTCGGAAGAGAAACCAAAAACAGCCTGTCCCCCCACAAAAAAAAAAAAAAAAAAAAAAAGAAAAAAAAAAAAAAGAAAAAAGGCAGCCCTGAACCTTAAGACTGCTGAGCTGCTGGGTGACACCAGGCAGGTCACTGCAAACAGGACCTGCCAGGGAGCCCAAGCAGAGCAGAAGTGCTCTCCTCCCTGCTAAGGGGATGCTGCAGTGGAGGGCAGTCTAAAAATCTTGTCATGAGTCAACAGGTTGGTGACGAATAAATCTCGCTAAGCAGTAACAGACAGTTCATCTATTTCTGAGGAGAAAGCAAAGTTTGAAGCTGCCCGCTGGACAACACGGGAACCCTAGACGCCACCACCATGGCTTCTCCAAGTACCTTTAGACCCTGGGGACCTGGGTAGTCTTCACAGATCCAAAGCACTCCCATGCCACCTTCCACCTGCCACAGCTCCCCTTTTTCTGACTCACAGCACTATTCAGCTCTCAGCCCCTCCAGATAACAGCTGTCCCTCTAAAGAAACAGCAACAACTGCCCTGATTTCAGAAGGATCAGGATTGGACCCCTCCAGCATCAGACAGGTGATGGGAAGAGATTCAAATCCACCTCTCCCAAAGGAAAATCTGACTAGCCCTGTTGAAAGGTTTCTCATTCTACTTGAGCTCATTTCACTTTTTCATGCCAAGGGGCAATTAAGCCTTATAAACAAATTTATCATCCGGTGCCCAGGATGGCATGTCTTGTTTGTCCTCCCCCAAGCAAGGAGTACAGCAAGTTCCACAGTGGTGCAGAAGATGACACTGCAGAAGGTAATCTAAATTTAACTCTCTTTTCTACCTCCACTTTGAAAGTTCAGCAACCTCTTTTTTTTTGTGCTTCTCTTTAATCAGCAGCTGTCCTCGTCTGTCGGTGGGGACGGGGACACCATCGCCACTCCCATATGCCCCAGCAGCAGCTCCATGGATATTTGACAGAGGACAAACTCCCCTGGCTTTTGAGCCCAGCACATTAAAATATATAACATGGAAAGGAATATACTTTTTTTTCCATACTAAGTTCACTGGATGCATTTTTTAGTAGCAGTTTTAATAATAATTTAAGTACTTCAGAAGAGAGACAGAAATCACATAAAATTCTTGCAAATGCTAATTTGCAACAGAAGAAAAAAAATTAAAGATAACACTAAAAAAAAAAAAAGCAGAACCCCTTGCCACCCAAGAGCTAGGCAGCTTGCAGCAGTGTCAGAAAAAGACACTCATTTTGCACATGCCAAAACCACTCAGTGACCACCACTTCTGCCTCCTCCCACCCCAGTGTGGTTTCCCAAATGAGAACCCCACTGTGTGTGTCCCCTACACAACTGGGCTCTGAGACTACACACATGCATTTCTTATTTTTATACTAACTTAAAGGCACCATCTAAAAATGCTGTTTAAGGGTAAGCACATCCCTGATTTTCCTAAGAGAAAACAAGCAAGGAAGCAATTTCCTGGAGGATACAAAACATCAGCTTTAACTAGCATCAGCCAAGCAATGGGATTTTCCAGCTTTTCTGCTCTTGGATCGAACAAACTCTCAACCGTTTCTTTTCTAATTCTATGGACAAACACCAGTGATATAAAAGGGTAGCTTTCTGTTTTAGTAATCTGTTCTGTGGCCTCATGCTGGCCTTTGAAACATCCGATTTTGGCTGTTGCTATCCAGAGCTCTGGACTAGGCAGATCCCAGGGCTGAGCCAATGCAGCAGTTTCCAAATCCCTTCTGTCAGAAGGAATCTAACTTTAACCACCCGCCTCTCCCCCAGCACATACTCAAAAGGCAAAGCGTCATTCCAGATCTAAGACAAGTTGTGAAGGACTATCAAAAGCAGCAACTCAGAAAAGCAAAAGCATCCTAATTTACGTGTGAATTTAGCAATCCTGGAAAGACTGATACAAAAAAGGTGGTTTGCAAGCAGGCATTACCACATTCGACTGCAGCAGGAGCAGCCAGCCTCTCTTGCAGTCCCTGAGTGACACCGGCCAGTAACATGCTCCACAACTCTGCTATAGGCGACTATGGAAAAAACCCTGTAGAGGGACAGAAAAAAAAAAAAAAGAGCTGGACAAGGTAGCTCATACCCTTATAAAACCCTGATCAACACCCTCAGAACCTTTGCAAAACACCTAGGTTTTCCTAATCATTGCAATTGCTTTGTATATACCAATTGGTATCCTTTTACCCTCTCCTCTTTTTTTAAGTTTGTAAGTTCTTGCCCCAAAGCTCTGTCTGGCGGCAGTGAGTTTCACAGACAGTGGTCGTGAACAAATAGGTTCTTTCATCAGGAATGAATTCACCACCTCTAATTTGACTTTCATATTATTAGCAGGTGGAAACAGAAGTCCTCATCCATCTTCTCACCCATTCATTACTCTGTACCTGTTAGCTATCTTCTTATAAAAGATATCAATCTTCCCTATCCTCTTAATGTAAAATCTTTCCCCAAAGCCTTCACCTGCTCATTGTCCATTTCCAAAACCTTTCTAATTTTCTACTGCTCTCTGCTTGAGGGAAACCAGAGCTGAAATAATTATTATTTCAAAACACGAGCAGCTCTAAGGCAGGCCCAGCATGGGTTCACTTCCTTTATACAAACCTGGAATTTAAGATCTGCAAAGGCTACACAAGAATGCATCTATCCAAAATAAAATGAACAAAACAAACACAAGTTTTCTGTTCCTCAATAGATGACTCTCTTTAGGGCTCTGAAAAGTCAGGACTAATGTCAGGACAGATTATGGGATCTACATTACTTTCAAAATTTGCTTGTTTAGGCAGCCACCAACCATCCTTTTTTGGCATATCAGAATAATGGTGAGCAGATTTCTACTGGGAAAGAGGGAGCAGAGGCCTCTAGGCATTACCAGTCTGTAATACTGCTCCCCTGAACATGCCATCTGCCCCAAACATGATGTCAAGCAAAGTATGCTGATCAGTACCTTCACCGGCCAACACACTGTGCCTCATGACCTCAGATATAACACACAAGTGAAGCACACGATGGAAGTTGCTTGGACCATTTTAGAGTCGCTTTCCATGTTTGTTGGGAGATGCTTGCAAGCAGATCTGGTAACCAAGCAGGGCATAGTATTCATTTTGATACCCCCTGAGGAGACAGCCTGGCCTTTAAGTGATCCAGTTATGATAATATGATTGCAACAAAAATTGATGTTGTGTCTCAAATCTGTCAGGCTCAAAGCATGAGGCTGCTCTCAGTTGCTAAACTATTCCAGTCCTAGGCAGGGAGAAGGTTTGAACAGTAAATATGGATGATCTGTAACATCCTCTCAATTAAACTTTAATACCATAGTTCTGCAGCTACATACACAGGTTGACCATAAAGTTGGAACAATTTTATCTAAATCTTCTTCCATTTGCCCCAGTGCACTCTGTTATTTTCATGTTGGTAAGAGGAGCATTTCTGGAGCACCAGCTATCCATTTTTGTTAGTCAGCCCACAGCCCTGTGTGCTAGGACTGGGACTTCACAAATCTGGCATGCACTCAAAACACAGTGTGAAAGAAGCAACCTCAACAAAGGTGACTTTATCTTTCCCCATCCTGGAGATGGTTCTGGGAATAAAGAAAATAAAAAAGTAAAGAAATATACAGAAAGGTGTAAAAGCAGATCTCTGTTTCTCTAGAATAAGACAATATCCAGGAACAACAAGCTCCATCTGTCTTGACAGCAAATATTCTGAAGGGACTTGTTTGCTAGCAAAACTAGCATGAGACACTGGAAGATCACCAATGCTGGAACAGCAATGCAATGCTAAATCTGCTTACAAATAATTTCTGTCTGCCTACCTGTGCACTTGTAGATCCCTGAAGAGTGAAGGGCAACTTTCCCACCCTAATGATACCATTACAAGGACATGATGACTTTCTAATGTGAGGACCAGGTGTCCTGGGTTCATGTAACACACAGCATTGGCACTGCCTACCATTAATGCCATCAACAAATTCCAGAGGACCATGAAGAGCAGGTCAGGCAGGTAACTTCCCAGTATCTGCAGGACCTAGAGTATCTACTCTTTTGCTCAGGGCCCAAAACAAACCTTTCACTCTGTCTAGTATTACTGTATTGTTTAGTAGTGAGGCAAAGTGGGTCCCCCAATTTGCATGCACTTCAACTACAGAACAAGAACACTCAAGTCATTGCATTTACTGTTTTTCAGGCCAAACTGTCTTAATTTTTGTTGGAGAAAGCAAAGAATAATTTCTGTAAAAGACACCAAACATGTTGGAACTGGCTTGTGAGATAGCACTGCAACCACTCTGATGGATCAATAAATTTTAATGTGCAACAAAGAACAAGGGCTTGCAGTGGTGAGAAGCTGTCCCTCTTTCCCACAGGCCGTCACTTCTGTCACCTCAGTGATTCAGAAGTGCAGAAAACTCTTGCAGCTTAGTAAGTTAAGCAAAGAGAGACAGTGCATTTCAACCTCCCTGCTGTCACCTGTCTTTCTCTCTGAGTAACTGGTTAACCAAGGAGGATGAGACTGCGCTTCAAAATACGCTCTGTGTTACAGAGAGCCCCAACAACAACAGCTCATGCTTGATTCCAATTGACTCTTGATTCCAACTGAATCCCAAACAGCCACTGTCAGCCAAGCAGACAAGTACAAATATGTGCCACGTCTCCACCCAAAACCCATATGTAAGCCCTGAACTCAAGCAGTGTGCACCACAGAGGAAGCCACTGCCCACTCTGTCACCTGCTATTTCAGTGAGAGCCTGTCCTCCTCTTCACTGCTCCTTTGTGGGTGAAGAAATGCCAACAGTAAAGCACTTCCCTTTGCACTTTTGTACAGCAAGCAGTCTCTCTTCTGAAGCTGCCTTCTGTATTAAGCTATCCTAAGGGCACTCAAGGAAAGAGCAGGGAGCAGACAAGGGGTGGCTGGGGAGGACATATCCAAGAGGAGTCCTCTCCAACACCCATCTGACAGAGGAGATAAAAGCGGCCACATCCAGGCTGTTCAGACACTCCTACCCACTTTGCTGTTCAGCTGATGGGAGAGTGATGGCAGTAAAAAGTCCAGGCTCTTCTTTGAGACCAAAACAGTTTTTTCTAAGTGTAGCTTGAGGTTTCCAGCCCTCAGTGACATTGTTCCCACTGCTGTTTCCCCATAGAGCAGAAAATGATAGCTACAGGTGCTGCTTGCTTTTCTTCGCAACAGTTGTAGCCAAGCCAGTGCAACTGTAATGCCAAAGTCTGTGTGAATCATCTACTTCTGTATGACCACTCCAATACCCACGCCTGCCAACCAAGCCCAGAGGTGTTAAAAAGCTTCAAAGTCCTTCGCCACTGAGGCACAGAGAGACTAAAGGGTTGAAAGTGCCCTCCTGAGAAGTGACGCTAACTGCTTCAAAAGAGATAGGGTTGATTCTGCCCCTTTAGCATTCCCAGGTTTTTGGGCACCTGAGATGCCCAAATGAAGATGTCAAGCTTCACTTTTAGTCTGGAGTGGGTAATGAAGTCATGGGAGAGCCTACTCAGCTTTCTCTAAGCCTGCTGGGAGGGAGAGAAGGAGGGAGTGGGGAGTTCAGCTGTTAAATATTTGACGAGACTGTCTCAGGAGGGCAAGTGTATCTGGGGTGGTACAGGGACACCAGCTTGGCTCCCTGCTTTTTGGCACTACAGCTCTTGTCTTCCTGATGCCCATGTATGCAAACAGGACTTGGGTAATGGCTTGAGAGGAGACAATCTGCTCCAGACAGGGAAGAAGGCAGAGTCTGCAGACAGTAACAGGATCCCCTAAGCACAGAATGAAGACGGTAAGCGTCTGTTCTAGTTTTAGAGTCTTGCACCATGTGGGTACCAAAAATACAGCCTGTGTGTGCCCTTTGGTCACATCATCATAGACGTGCATTGTCCCAAAGATGCTTACCAGCACAACCTTGATGGAGATCTTGGATCTACTGTTACAAGTGCTATTTGATTTCTCTACAAATGACAGCAACTCACTATTTTTAGTGCTCATCTCATGTCTGCTTGGCGTTTCCCTTGGGCCTTACTTACCCTTGTTTCACAGCTTTGGTGCCAGCTCCCACGAAGCGCTTTTTTGATGCCAGAGGGGATGATGCCAAGTCTGTCTGTGTTGATGCCAAAATGGCAGCTAGCTTTATTGTTGAGACAGGATTTGCCAAAACTAACAAACGCTAGTGCTGGGGTGACTAGAACTGACTTTAAGGTTTTCATCTTCCTTACTCTTCTATTGCCTCTAGATTCCACAGGATAATGCTGCCCTAAGTACCTTCTGGGGTCCTACAAGATGGATTTTTTCATCATAGTCTAAGTCAATAGGCAATTATACAGCAGACAGTCTAAACTTAGAGATCCTCGAAGAGAAGGATACCTTTATACATGAAGCAATTATCTGGGATGCAGCACTGCTGCTGCTGGGCCCAACTACACAGGCCAAGGCCTGCTGCAGATAAGGCAGGGCATGAACTCTCAGAGCCTGCAAATGTGTTTATAAAGAACCTACCACAAAAACAGACAATCTGTTGAACACAAGGGTGGCTACGTGGTATTTTATTACTAAGATACACCTATGACAGAAGTCTGGAGTGCACAAGAAGGTCAGGGATCAGCCAAATTGCATTACATCACCATGAGCAAGACAACCAAATCCGAGAATGTTCATTGCCCTTTGCCTCTTTTGCACTTCACGAGTGCCACTGTGTGAAAAGCCACTATTCAGATAAAATCCAGTCTCACACACAATGCACAGGCATGTGTCATGGGTAGCACCCACAGAGATATGAACAGATAGCAAACATGACAGGTAATCACACATGTGCAGATGTATGTGACTGGATGTGATGGTATCCCTGCAAGTTAGAAATTAATTTGATGTTAACCTCTGCTACTTTTATTATAAATCTCAAACCCACACCCTGCTCAGAAATGGTGATGCCAAATGGGCACCTGATTGCCCAAAGATGCTTGGCTCTTCCTTCAGAACAGTGTATTGGTTAACCTGACAAGAGGTAAACAATTGGTTAAAAAGGCTTTGTCATCAAGGTAAGACTTTGCTGGGAGAATCTGTTATGCCTAGTCTGGTCAGATCTCTCTTAAGTTCGTTGGCCTTTCCTGGGCTTAAGTTTACATCTTGAAGTTTAGAAAAGCCCCTCCAAATCCCAGCAGCCTTGTTTTCCACAACTTGTTTTACAAGAAAGAGGTTATTTTATTGAGTTCTGAGAATTAAGTTTCTGTTTCCAGCAGAACACCACTTCTACGTGGCTTGAATCCTTCTTTAGAGGAACAGATTTTCTGGGAAATCCTTCAGGGAAAAAAAAAGGACATCATCAGCTGCCCCTTCCTAAGCACACTGTTGGAAATTACTGTTTGGTAATGTTTCACTGCAGAGCAATATCACATAGGTTATGCTGAGGCAAATGTCCTCAAAAGTCTCTCTATATATGTACATCCTCAAGAACTTTCCTATTATCCCTGGACTTTTCACTCCAGGCCCTGATGTGCCACCTACATCCCCATTGACAAAGATGTTCTGGTCTGCAGAAGTGTGGGTTTGCAGTACTCAAACCACAAACAATTGGTTTAACTGAATTTTCTTCCTCTTAGAAAATACACGTGTGTATCACACTATGATATTCCCAAAATTAAAAGTCTGTCAATTAACCCAATGGGCTGTGCAGTACCTACAGTTTTAGAGGATTTCTGTTATCTAGCAGAAATACAAACTCATCTGTACTGCTGCTAGTAGGTTCAGAGTTTGTGACATAAGCATGAGGACAGCCCCTCCACATGGTGTGGTGCTCTGACTATTAGAAAGACAGAAAGACTTTTCCTCTTCCAAAATGAAGGGCACTGAAGATCACATATTTCTTCACACAACCAAAATGAAAAATGAAACGAAATCACAAGTTTAACTACTAAGGAAGGTCAATACAACACGCATTTAAAAGATCACAGCACAACAGTATTGAAGACATCACTTTTAAATCTCTAGACAAAACTCTATGAGAGCTATTCAGTCAAACTCCACTGTTATAAATTTCCTTAAAAATGCAGCTTTATAGAAAAAACACTTCAGAAAGCCTCATTTAAAACAAAAGATTATCTTTTCTAACTTGAATTACTGCATTGCTTATGATCTCTACAAATACTTGGAAGAAAAAAATAAGTAAACAAAAGTAAGGAATAAACCAGCCTTTTGTATGATTAAGGGCAGATTCAAGCTGAGTTTACCTGTATCTGCGAAAGAGAATAAAATATAAAACACCTTAAAGCCTAATCTCTTCTCTGTTACAGTACTGGTTCTGTTTTGACTGACATCTTTACCAGGGAAACAAGAGAAGTTCCCCAAAAGGCCACACACTTTGCTGCACTGCCAACCAGAGAGCAGATGTTGAGCAGGGGCCCTCAGAAAGCGTGATGTGAATAAACCAGAGCTGACAGATTTAAGTTCCCAGGTGCAGATGAAGCTGGTTCAAACCAAGCATACAGGGCAAAAATTGAGTGCCTCTCATCACCACACCTTCACCATCCTGCTTAATTTTTCCTCTCTGCACCTATTTTCCCTAACCATAGAATGGGGATAATGCCTGAGATACTACAACCATTGGACTCAGAATACAATTCATTGCTATTCTTTCTACGCCTAGCAGAACTGCCACTGGCCACCCAAATATTTCCTGTCGGGCTCAGCTCATCCAGAGGCTGCCCTGGGAAGCCCAAAGTTATGTAAGGAACAGGCGGCCGGGAGGAAGCGATGTCCCGGTGTCGCGTTTCAGCACCGGCCCTGGCATTACACAGTCTGCACTTTCCTTAAGCATTAAAGGCACTGGTGGCACCTGGAATCACAGCCAGGTTCTAAATTTCAGCGACAAACCTGCTGGCCAGGCAGCTTTGCCCTTTCAAGGGCAGATACCTCCAACACCATGCAGTCTCACTTCCCTTCCTTCCTCCTATCTGTAGGATTTTCCCTTCAGGTGTATGCAAAACGTGTTCTCCCTTTGTGTGCATAAGCTTATTTCAGAGAGTTCAGTAATTAAAACCTTAATTCAGTTTTATTTTGGGAAGAAACGTTGATAACCATAGCCTGCCTTTCTGGGCATTATCTTATCCAAACTGCTATAATTTCCATTAGTGCTTGTTATTCCACTGGTAGATAAAGTGAACGCGCCCCTGGCTGTGCAGAGCAGAAGGACAACCCACACGGTTTTTACCTCTTTCATGCACTTCTCTGCAGCAAGGTTGCAGGAAAAGAGAGAAGACCAAGCACTTGTTTTCTCCTTGCTCAAGCCTGGCTCCCAGACATGCATGTGCTCTAGATCACAAAACCAGAGACCTCTTAGCCCTGCAACCATTGCTTCTTTTGGAAATCTTCCATAGCATAAACCAAATAGTGTGTATGCATCTGTATAAAAAAATCAAAACAGATCAAAACCTGATTGACATCCTACCTTTTTATAAGAAAGTATTTGGTGCTAATTAGAGTGACTACAGTAAAACAGTAAATTTAAAAAAAAACCAAAACCAAACAACAAAACAAACCCCAAACCCCAAACTAACAAAACCCAGTTCTTCAAAGGGTGAACAACATATGTTACCCTCAGCACTCAGAAAGCTCACAGCCCTGTTAAATGAAGAAACTCTAAGGCATGGAAACATTTTCCATTTTTAGAAATACTCACTTCTGACAAATCATAGGCTCCTACAGTAGTATTTTTTCCCCTGAAGAAGGTAATTTGGGGAGTAGAAATTCTGAAAATCTCCTTTGGAACACCAGGACACCAACCCTCATTTCCTGGAAACAAGTGAGAAAACTAACACCAATTTAATTTCAGAGATCCAGACTGCACCTTGTAAAGTCATTAGACCATTGAAAAGACATCTTCCAGGTAAAAATACATAAAGAACTTAAGGACAGACAGCAACATTTGTGAGCAGGATTTAGTTACGGATTTAATTACAGACTGACCATCAGACTTGTCCTCCTTTCAGCACTTGTTCCTTAACACAGGCTTCAAAAGCCAGGGCTGTTTGAAAATCAAAGAGGCAAACCCAGAGGCACCAGGCTGTCAAACTGCTCTGGGAATGATTCACTGCACCCAAAGCATCAACATTTCTCTAACCTGTTCTTAAGACAACTGCAATCTCCCCTGTACCCACTGCCTCAACAGGGGACATGCTCCTGTGCTTGTTGCCCTTTAAACACAAGGATGTTCTGTCCCTTTTACATTAACTCAGGCCTTAGTGCAAGATAAGGCAGGAATTTTTTCTTTTCCACTAAAAACAAGTCAACTGATCACAGTGATCTTCTTCACCTGGAAGATTGTTCCATTCCTCTATAAGCTGCTTCCAGAAGACAAAAGAAGTCTTTATTTCCTAGACTGCAAGGATTAAATCACGGTTTTACTGGTTTTCTCAGTCTGAAACTTAAACCCTTCTTAAAATGTGGGATCCAAAATGGTGCATATCACTTACTAGCATGGAATATTACAAAACAGCTGTATAGGACATTTCTACAGCATTACAGATTTGGTAGGTTTTTTTACTGAAAGAACTGCATTCATTGTCTGGTCCAAAATCCCAGACTATTTCACTTTTTCCATCGCTAAGTACTCTGCATTTTTACTTAAGGAAAAGTGAAATAGGCTTCAGGCTATTTCTTCAAGTTGTTCTACTGTTTTAAAAAACACACACAACCTCCCATCTGCATCTCAAGTGTTTTCTCTTTGTCTCCCAAACTGTTGGCACAGGGGCAGAACAAACCCCTGCAGGATCCCAGTCACCACCACAGACACTCCTTAGCATATATTCATCACTTAATGGACCTTCCTGAACACAGATCCTCACTCAGTATACCATAACCAATGTGTCGCCTCACTCAGACTGGGCTGTAAAACACTCATTGAATTAGCCAAATTAAATTCATCAGCCCCCTCCCATGAGGTTGTTCTGATAAATCCACACTGCTCATTTCCTGTTGCCTTAGAGATGCTTATAAAACCTTCAGGGATTTATTCTAGTACTTCAATAGAGACTAAAGCATTTCACCATTTTCTAATTTTTTCCTTTTTTTTCCCTTTAACCTAACCCCCTATACATTTAGTATTTCTTTTAATATGTGTAGATTTACAAACAGGAATTTGTGCACTTTCTGTTAGGGTTTTTTTTCCCCTCAATAACCAAAAGAGCTGCAAACCCTTTCAGTCTGTATCAGCTACTGAGTTATTGTACACTCACTTCCCTCATTAAATTTTAGATCAATACTTTTTTTCCTTTTTTTTTTTAATCTAACACTGTTTTGCAGAACCTTTTTCCTAAGCCTTTGTGTGTTCCTTACTAGCTGCAGTACAATTTTTTACACCAAAGGTAAATGTTACAAACAGTAAAATCTTTACTGTTCCTTCAGTTTTAGATGGTTGGATTTAGTAGATGGTTTTAACATCAGCAAAATATAATGAAGATGATAATAAATTTCAGAATCCTTTTCAAATGCAGGTCTGGCATGAGAAAGAAAAACATTAACAACCTTTACTATATACACTCCATTTGTGAAAAGAATTCAGCATAAACTGACAGCATAGCTTTATCTTTTAAGAGTGTCAGTACACACTGGACTATCCATTGCAGTCTGAGCTCACGCTGACTTGAAGTCACCAGGAGGAAAACTAAGTGACCATCAAAAATGTCCCAAAATTCTTGGGAAATTTAAAGCAAAGCAAATTCAAAAAAGCTAAAGCCATCTTTTGTAAATGTAAAAACCTATTAGTGAAATGGAACTTTTATCTGCCAAAGCAAGCCAGCAGAACAGTGGCATTCAGAGCATCCACCATGCACCAAATGAAACCCTCAGAGATACTTGAAAGATTCAGGTTGGAAACCACATCCATAACAGAGGCAAATCAAGCAGCTTTGCTGTCAGGAAAAGCACGCTGGACAAGGGTTAATTCTCATCCATGCAACTAGTGTATGCTTGAGCTGTACAGTTAGAGAATAGTCTCTGAGCTGTTTTATGCTCCACAGTCCTGTAGCTCTGCACAGCTGAGACTCTCTACTTCCCTTTTCAAGGCAGGCTGGAGGAAGCACAACCCTGCTGCTTCCTCATTAGCGTGAAGTGCTGCTGTCAAACTGTCTGCAGCCAGCTTTTGAACTACCCCAGGGAACAGCCAGGCCTCCAAAAACTCAACACACATGGAAAATGCTTCTTCCCAAACTTCCCAAGAGGAGAAAGATGCACTGCTGGCTCTGACAGTCTATGAACTGCAGCTAGCTTGGGAGTGTCTGCAGCAGTTCTCACCAGATTCTTGTTCAAGTCCTCCACTCTTTGCTCTCATTTAGATGACCTGGAAGAAATGTCAATGCACGCAGATGCCAAGGACATCCCCTGTGAGTTGCATCCTTAGGTATGAGATATGCCACTTGAGTCAGGGGTTTGACTGAGAGCCCAGACCTTGCTGTAATGTGATAGCTCTGCCGGAGCCATCCTGCCAGGTCTATAAATCCCACTATTTCATGAAGTAACAGTGGAATCTGAAGTAAGATTAGTTTTTGAAGGACAAGTTGGTGGTCTGGAGGTTTGGTTTTGTTTCAGAGGATTGCCCTAGGTCACCTGACCACACAGGCAAGGAGCACAGGCTGCTGCTGTACCACTGCAGATGCCAAGCATTCAGTATCGGCAGTAAACACTAATGCCAGAACAAAAGACAAGACCGTTTTCCCAAGTTCAACAGAGTCCCCCCACAGACCCAGTTTTACTTGGATTGTATCTAGGAACAACCACTTTTTCACAGTAGAGACAGATTTATTCTTGGGGAAAACAAAAAAAAATGGTGGGTCAGATCTCTCAGAGACATTCTGGCATTTTCAAGGTCAAGAACTCACCCCCAACCCCTCCAAGCCCTAGTAAGAACGAACAGAAATGAAAGAAATCCTCTCTCTATTCAGTAGCACAGATTCAGACATTCTGTCAAGATCTGAACACTTTTACCATGTTTTTACCCAGCACAGCCTGTGGCTCAAAAACATTCTTGGAACATGAAGGTTCATATAAATTTACCAAATTAGAGTCAGAAAGATCTTCAAATGTAATTTACAACTCAGCCAGTGAGCAAAAAATATGAAAATCCAATGACTAAGAGAAAGGGCACTACTACCCTGTATATTCCCCCCATATATAAACACTGAGAGCAGCATCAAAATCTGTACTGCAATAATGTCTCCATGAGACAGTTGATCTTTAGTGATCTAGGAAGTTGTGGATAAACCTCAAGACTGAGAATGTTTTTGGTGCATATTCTCATTTCTCCCCAGGGAATCTTGATCTTCAGAAGAATATTAACATGAAGTATGCAAAACATTTTATGGACTGTTTATAACCTAATGACTCCAAGTGTAACCTTAGATGTCATTCTGCAAAGACTTAGTCATGTTCAGCAATCTGAGCAGAGGGAGAATGCTAAAGCCTCTTGGGCAGATCAGTTTTATCGCTCTTTTAGCTCTGTTCAAGCAATTTCACATAATACAGTTATCTTATACTGGTATCAGCAAAACACTGCTCAGAATGAAGCTGACATAAAACTCATGGCTGCATTATTATGTAGTAAAATCCTTCCAAGGACTTGTGTTTGTAAATGTCTGTTCACATATACAGCCAAATCTGAAAATGCAGAAGATTCTTACTTAAATATTACTTAATGGTAGTGTTAAAACTAGTGTTCTTCTGAAAAAGAGATTTTGAAATAAATACTCTAATCCTTCAATAAAAGACAAACATGGAAACCATATGGTTCTCACTGGGTAGGCTTACTGCAAATCAAGTTACCTTCCTGGAAACTCAGTATGTATTTGCTAAATGAAAACAAAGCATCTCTTATGGCTTCACAATTAAAATTTAAAAAGCCAGATGCTGCAGGAGTTATGGTTTTCTTCACAATGTGAGTTTACCAGTTATACATTTTGAAGGCTAAAAACAAGTATTTAAGGAGAAAAGAGTGTCACAATCTGTGAAGTTAATATTTGTGTTAAAAATACTCATGGAAGAATCTAGCTGTTTGCTTTCCAGAAGCCACTATTTGGTCTCTCCCGTTTTTCAAATAAGAAGAGGCCTTTGCAGAATTATAAATAAACCATCAAAAGTTCCATGTGACTTTCCCATATGTAGTTTTTCAACAGCCAAGTGATTTCCCCTATCCCATCCCCACTGTTTTCATACTAAGGCAATGTTTGGCAAGTCTGAACTAGAGAGTTTTTTAAGCCAAATTTGTAAAACCAAGAAGACAAAGATTTTGTTAATATCCTTTGATCACAGATAAACCTCATAAGAAGAGTTAAACTGAGGAGAACAGAAAGAGAAAAGATTTTATGTTTTGCCATCCATTTGCCAGGACTATCACTGTGTCAGTATAGAATATGAGCATGCCAACATCAGCTTCTCAGAGTTTTCGAGAGCCCTGTATGTAGCCATCCCACTTCTGCACATGTTAGGAGACATAATACTCTTCACTCACTGAATAAACAAGCAGATTTAACTTTAAAAGTGGAGGAGTTAAGAGAACATGTCAGTTTTATTCCTCCAGGACTACTGGCAGATGTAGCAGACAGAAAGATTTTCCTGCCTGTTGCTTTCCTGGTTGCCTTCACTCCCACCACAATATCCAAATATGTGAAAGCCCAACATCCAAATGGTTCTCCATGCTATGGATCACATCCAAAAAGCTTGTGGAGGTGACTTAAAACCAGGCTTCCAGTTTTCTGAAAGGTGTCGGACCTGCGGCCACATCTACAAGGAACAACACAGTAGGTAATTCTGAGTCAAAATGAGATGGCAGACAAAGCTGGAGCACATGTACCTGGACAACAGAAAGGACTGTCTGCCAGAGGAAAAAGCAGAACACAAAGTACAGAGCTGGTCATCACTTTAACAAGTAGGGCAGGCCAACAAGGAATGCAGGAAAGTCACCTGCCACAGAACATTAAGATACCATGTTAGACTGAATGCCCCACAGCAGAAGTCCAAGACATATTCTTCCCAGGACACCAGAGTATCTCTTTTCCAGTCTAAGCTGCAGCACAACATTCATTCCCACTGACCTCACTTTTCCCCTTGGATGAGGAACACACCCAAGGTACTATCTTGATCAATGCAATCACAAAAGCCTGTTCATTACATGCAACAGTTTAGTAAAGCACATCTGGCAGCATGACAAAAATCTGCACATGGACACCTTGTAATTCTCATGTTTGATTTGACCTACGTCAAATCCCACTAATATCTAAACACTCCTCAGTCACCAGGAGTGGAAGAGCTGTGGCTGTGGGCTGGTGACAGCCTGCAGTTTCACTCCACGTGGCCCCCAGTCTGTGTCACAAGAGCCTGGCACCAAGACTGACATGAATAAACTGCACATACAAAGGGGATGGAAAAGCCTGCTTCACCCTTATGAAAGAAGGTGCTCTCTGGTCCTACTTACAGACTGAAAAGTGAGGGCAAAGAGGTTCTGTCTTTATTCTCTGCAGTCTTGCTCAGCCATGCTCCATGCCTGCACTCCTCCTAAGTTTATGGTTACTTCCTGTTGACAAATATGTCCTTCTGCAATCTATTTCACCTATTTTCAAAAAGACAGGTAACACTTTTTTTTTAAATTAGCCAAAGCATGGCCTCTATACAAAACAGAACTGGGATTCCAAATAACTAGTTTTCCGTTCTCAAAATGTACTGGGCTTCATGTCTGGCAAAGTCACTGTTTTCTATTCCTTTCTTTTCTACCAGCAGAATAAGAACAGAACTTACTATATCAGAAACAGTAAGTCATTAATGTTTATAGAGAACACCTATTACTTTACATTACACAAGAGATTTGACATGTTTCATTTTTCTCATTTGAGATTTTTCGTACTAGTTCAGTGTATTAATATTTGTATATATACTGAAAACAACCAGAATTCTTAAAAGCTCACAGGTTTCAGAAAAGGACATTCTGTGATTTAGTTATTTGCATGTAATAAGGGAAAACAAATACAAATTCATACTGTTTAGGAAACTAGTAGTTGCTGATGATGACCATATTTTTAGGGCCAATCTTTGGAAAACTGTCAGTAAAAAGAAGCACCTTACTTTTATTTACCCCTGTCCTGTACCAAATATCCATACTAAATATAAATTCAAAAATCAAGACAACTGTATTTCTTTTATTCTTCCACAGTATCAAGGAGACTGAAAGCATAAGTCACTCTAATAATTTTCTATAAAGGAGGATTTCATTGTTAACTATAGTAAGCAAACACCAGATTTAAATTTTCCCTTGCAACTTGCCAATCTTCTCATGATTCGGCTTAAAAAAAAAAGTTTTCTTTCCACTTCAGTAACTTTCCTCTCTTGGTCTCCAGCAAAAAGATGGATGATAATTTAAAAAGATTCTTGCCATGCATCATTTCTGGCTGATATCAGTTACAAGCCAAAAAGCAATCAGAGATTTAAAACACTAGCAGAAATAGTTTAGTAGTTGGTATTCCTTTGCTAAGGCAGAACTTCAATACTGCCTTTATAAAATCAGCATCGAAAGAGACGCAGATATATGTACTCAATGCTTCTGACATACTTGATTGTAACTGAATATTCTTCTAAGTAGGAAGTCATAAATACATTGCCAACAGCCACTGAGATAACCAGCAAAATGGTAGCAGCAAGTGGCATCATGATTGAAAATGAATGATATCATCATTTCTCCCAAAGTGCCAAGAACTCAGACCTTCTCATGACTGAAGACTCTTTACAGAGTCACCACACATGAAAACACAAATTCCAGACTCACAGGACTGGAACCCTCGTAACAAAGTGCCTCAGTGGTAACTCAAGTTCTATGGACAGTTCTTTTTTTTATGCCATTAAATATCTAATTTTTCTCTCTCCATACCTCACAATGTATTTTTTTGTACCTCAGAATACTGACAAAAGTTACCAGTGATCTCCCATGGCATGAGATGCATGGGAAGCTATGCAACAGCCTTTGGGGTGGGGACGCCAGCTCAGATCCTAATTTCTCAACTCAGGAGCACAAAGAAAAGAACACTTGTACCGGCTTTCACATCTCTCTTCTTCACATCTTGACGTCTCTGCTAACAGATTCTAACAACCAGGACACCAGAATTCATACTTCAGCGTCTTCAACTTCTTTCCTGAAGGACTCCAGCTATTGATTCCTGATAACGCTGCCAAGCTGGTCCCTGAAACAAGCCAGAGAGCGCTCAGGAAACATTCAGGAAAAGGTTGGAAGTAAGAGGCAGTTGCAGGCAGATCCCAGCACACAAGAGCTCAACCCCTGACTGCAGGGATTAGCAAGGCTTTCCATACCCCAACACATCTCAAAGAGACTGCAAGGACTTCCCAGCTTCAGAATAAGAACTCGACAAAGAGGAACCGTGAAGCTGTACAAGCCTCTGTGGCTGAATTGAACCCTTCAAGCTCTCTGCAGCCCGGGCAAGGTACAGTCCAGTGCATTATCACAAGTACCAGATGTTACTCTACACTGAAGTCCACACTTCTTGACCAGAAACCTGAGTTTAGAGGTCAGATTTAGCAGTGCAGTTTTGTACAAGGATTCTGACATGAATGCTAGAAAAAGAAACAAGAAAGAAAGAAAAAAAAAAGCCAACTAACCATCCATCATTCTTTAGAAAAGCAGCTGCCTGGAAGAGTTTCAGAAATACTTCATCCACAAGTGTTTCAGTTGCCATTCAAAATACTCTCACATTGCACTTCCAATTTCAAAATCTCTTTGCCTTCTAAGTGTGTGTCCTCCTATATGTTATTCAAAGGCTCTTGCAATTTAAAAGTCATATAAAAGCATACCAAAAATATCAGACTTGACTAAATGCATCCATTTCTCTGCAGCCTTTATTCCTTCTAAAGCTCCATGTGTGCTGACAATCATATACAGATACTAACACAAGCCAAACAGGATTTTCTGCCATAGAAGGAACTGTTTCTAGTGTTTATTTTCCACTTTAACCATAATTTTGAATAGCAGATGCTCCAATTTTAGTTTAAGCAAGTAAACATAAACCCTGATGAAAAGCAGCAGGGGTATAAAAATGCCCACTACCTCTTTGGACTAGATTTGAACTGGTGACCTAATGATGTGAGACTCAGTGGTTCTTTAACTGTGATCACAGAGATTTGCATCAGCAAATACTTAAATCCCAGGAGATGATACTTCCTTGGGAAGAAATGAAATCTTCACAAGTAAGACTCTACATTTGTGCAATTTTAACAGGCAAGAAAATAAAAATAACAGTCACTTGATTCCTATGGGTTTCTAGAAGATCCTCCTATTACAAGTGCACAACACAAGAGTTTATACCAAAAGTCAGTACGTGCAAAGCTCAGCATTCACCACCAGACTGGAGTAAACACAGAAAGTCCCAAGAGTCTCTGTCATTGCTTTACAAATTTACTAAAAATGAAGACACAGTTTGTATCAAAATGCACAAATAGATCCACTTTGAGACAACTTACTAGGAACCAAGGTTTTCACAATCTGTTCAAATGTATCATGCAAATACTTAGAGCCTGGCATCATAACATCCACCCTACCAGAACTATCCAGGCTCTTTGCAATCCAGGAGCCTTGCATCAATACCCTGGCACTATGGCAGTGCAGGTAGGTGCAGGTCCCAATGAGGCAAGCACATGCTTCTCACCTGGTTTCGAAGAGGCATCAGTTGAGGGCAGCTATCAGCTTCCTCTTGAAGAGAGGCATTCTCTGGTATTTTATTTGGTTGTAAAAATTTCACAATGGTACAGCTCCCAGTGAGGCAGATAGAGCCAAAAGCACAATTAACAATTCCCAGCAGAGGGCAGATACTATATAACATTTTTCAAAAAGTACTGCATATATGCAGGTGCTCCATTTCATTGGAGAATCTCCAAAGCCATCTCCTAATCAATACCAGTATCTTTAATCTCCCTAATGAAAAATAATACTCCCATGAACAGCCATCAGCCCCTCTCCCCATCACATATGCAAACTCAACCACAAGTGTCACCAATCCTACAAAAAGGCTCTTGAGAAGAAGCATGTGTACAAACAGCGATCTGCCTGCCAGGGGATGAAAGTCTTTTGCTTGGGTTTGGTTTGGTTCAGCTGCCCTGCACTCACTCAGCCACCCCAAACATACCAGCCAAAACAGTTAGGCCATCCACATGAAGACAGTCATGTTCTCCAGTTAGCATCCAAGAAGTGTGTTATTTAGGATCTGCCAAGAAAAAGTACTTATCACAGGTAATTTTTACAGTATCACACATAGCATTAAAATAACTTCAAGAAAGGAAATAAAAATGTAATATAAATTATAAAGGCAGGTAATAAATCTTCCAAAAGCATTCAAAATGATCACAGTAAAAGCTTGTAAGGGTGAGCAACCTGATTTCATAAACACGCTTCCGATTAACCCTTTTACAGCTTCAAAAAGATACAATCTCTGTTGTTCCTAAGCACATCTGCCAGAGCTTGCCAAGGAAAGCATGAGCAAACAGCTTCAAAGGCAGGATGACGTACCTATAGCAGTAAACCCTAATCCTTGCTGGGGAAACCACGCAACTGAACTTAGTCATAGAAAATAGGATTAGAAATTCTAAAACAAAACAAGGCGTCGAAGGAATTAACAGTCATCCCAAAATCATGTTGGGCAACATTTAAGTAACAACTTTTGTCAGGGCTGATAAAGAAGAGAGTAAAACTAACATTTTGCACAGGAAACCTTTAGCAGATGGGGATATGAACAGGCTATGTGTGTCAGCCTAAAACCTTACACAGTGGATGGTGGCTTGGGCAAAGAGCAGAGGTGCCAGAGAGCACCACAGCCATCACCCCTAGAAACTCAAGTGCACGGACCCCTTGAAAAAGGTTTCTGTGATTTGACTATAGGAAACACAGCACTGATGGAAGCAGACAGTGCTTTGACGACGAAAGCAATCGCTCATGTGCGGGG
Organism: Rhipidura dahli; assembly: GCA_013399225.1. Lineage (NCBI taxonomy): Eukaryota > Metazoa > Chordata > Aves > Passeriformes > Rhipiduridae > Rhipidura > Rhipidura dahli. Next base: position 63,281 of record VXAC01004707.1, on the reverse strand, counting down.
GCAGAGGGAGAGTCTCTGGGAGGCAATTTGGGAAGCAAAGCATTATTCTTTCCACAGTTCATAATGTCATTCAAACTCATGTACACAAGAATGTTGCAATTGCTCATCTCCACTAGCGTCACACACATGGTAGAAATGCAGAGGTCAGGATTTCTGAGGCACTTCCCCAAGGAGACAGCTAATGTGACTTTCTGAAGTTCCCCACATTTCTTGCACTGGAACTTCCTGGACAACAGTGCTGCATATTTTCCAATGCCCGGATCTAACCCAAATTACATGTTTACACAACCCACATGAAATTCAGGTTTTGATCAATGTGTGTTTTCATTTTTGGACAAGAGCTGATTTTCTAACTTAAGAAATCTTTCTAAAATAAACCATGTCTGCACACAGGGTCAGGGCGCCTGGAGAGATCCTAAAACAACAATTAGCTTAAATGAGCTTCCCTGGCCTTCTCACTGCCAAGCAAGCTTCATTAGCAAGTACCCAGTATCCAAGTCCTGATGGCTTCAACAGATAAAACAGAGAATAGAAAGATCTGCATCAGGAAAAGGAAGGCAGTGGAATAAAGTAGACAAGCTAGGAGAGAAAATAATACCTTCAGAAAAAAAGGCAGACCATAATGATCTAAGTGCTGATTAAATCTGCTCCCAATCGATATTAAATGAATGTGACCATAAGGCACAAGTCCAGTGTAGCAACAGAGAGCACACTTCCCCTTTGGCCATTCTCTGGTGTCAATGGAAACCCACTGGGGCTTGAAGAGGTTACCAAGTCATTGAGAGATGACTATCTAACTTAGCACACAGGTGAATGGAAGTAAATTCGAGTTTCCACCCCACACCCTCAGGTCCAGGACTATCACTTGCATTTAATGAAGTCAGAGTACTCAGATTTCAGTCACCTCCCTCTGCTTTCTCCCTTAGCAGTCAACAGTCTCTTCTTTCCTAGGTATCAGGCTCTTCTTTCCTTTAGAAAGGCCTCCATGCCTCCCAGTCTCCAAAGTGAAAAGAAAACAGGACAAGACAGATACAGGGTACCACAGCTTACATGCAGCCAGTTCTGCATGCCAAGCAGTGCAGCACAGGGCTGTCCAAGTTCAGGGCAAGAGCAGAATGGCTGTTACCTTTCACTTACGACTGACACTGCCACGTGAGTCTCTTCTCCCTTGCAGTCTCACAGATCCCAACAGAGCCCTGCAGGAGAGTGACCTTGCAGCAACAACCAACTGTACAATAGTAGGAACAACTGGGAACCAGGTAGCACCTAAACCAAAAGCTGTGGTAGCTTTGAGTGGAGGAGTTCGGAAACCGCTTCTCTAAAGTCTCTGCAGGGGAAGCTCAAAGACATTTAAGGATCACCCTGCAGAGCCCTCTGAAATCTCAAAAGTAACCAGACCTGCACATGAACCTAGGAGAACTATGTGAAAATTCAGCTTCCACCAGTAGCAATATCTGGATCAACTAGCAGAGCCTCTTTGCTATACCTAGACAAAAAAAAAGTATAAGAAAGAGAAGATAGGACATTTCACACTCTGCTCAGTCTCTTGAAAGATGAAAGCAAAGAGGGGATTTTCAAAAGTACTTGCTTAGAAGTTAGGGAGGAAAAGAACAACTCTTAGCTTTCCTTCCATATTTAGGCTGAGACTTTTTCAGTATTTCCACTGTTGCGAAACAGAACACAGAAGAAAACAAATTTACTTTGACTACACAGAAGTGCCAACCAGAAAATAAGCCACAAAAGCTTGTATAAATACATGCACATCCCAAAAACCAGATGCACCTATCAAAGCATTGTTTAAAGTTTTTCTGAGTTGAGAGTGTAACTGAACTCTCTGTACTTACTGCTAAGAACAATTTTACTCAAAATAATAACCAGGATTCAAACCAAGTAAGAAATAATGAACTTGGGTTTAATTGGTTTGCAAGAAACCCAATTTGCAAATGCTATCCTTAGCCAGCTATTGAATAAGAGTGAGCCCAGAAGGCACTGTGATGAGTGACTTAAGTGGAGGCACCCTACACCCACCAACATTCCTACTGAATGAATGTGAAATCGGCAAGAATTGCTTTTATTTATCTTACTAAAAGCATTTCTTGGAAGGGCTGGAAAAATTTATTTCAGATGGATTTTTCAGCTGAGAACAAAGTTGTATTTATTATAATTATGCACTCTCCAGTGTGGCCTGCCTTGCTGAGAAAGAACATTAAATTCAGCTGTGCACGAACTCACGGAAGTGACCTTTTGAATGAAAATGCTGCAGCAAGAGATTTGTGGAGCATTCTCACTAAATAATAATTTACTGTCTGCAACTTGCAGATTAGTGCTCAGACCACTGATTTCAGCTGCTACTCACACAGGCACAAGTCCACATGAGGTCAGTCAGCTGAGAATAAATTGTGTGTGCTACAGAGTACAATATGGAAAACTGTACTTGGTCTCCAGTCCAGTATGGGTTTATGAACTTTTATTAACCATCATGTAGCAGCATAACATTGCAAGGCACTTTAAAGAGAGGTCTTTTCTGCAGGACACCCAGTGTTCCCTTTACATAAGAGGATCAAAGGTGTTATTGACACAAACTGAACAAGCTCTCACTTCAATGACAGCAACAAATGCAAGCATGAACATCCACCACCCATGCAGAAATAGCCTGCTCCCTCTTTGCAGAAGGACAAGGATTATCTGAAAGACTTCTGCTCCATGGAAAGCCCAGACACTTGGGGAGAAGACAGGTTAGCACTAAAGAACTAGCAAGTTAAACTAGAATGCTCATTTCATCACCTAAATGAAAGGTGAAATGCAAAATATCAAGAGTGCAAGACACATGCTTGTTTGGAAATTAAGGATGTCTTCTCAGTGGGTACATATGTCTTCCTTCCACACATCAGATAATTTTAATCTTTGCAGATTGGTTGGGTATCTCATCCTGTAAAGAACTTAACAGAGATGTCTGAGCCTTCCCAGCAGCTGGGCTGCTGGGTAGTTATATTCCTGGTGCCAAAGAATGCAAGGCAAGCCTTGGTGATGACGTCCACAACATCTCACGGGCAATTGGAAGTCATTCCTCTGCCTGCCCAGCCCAAGAGCATCCCACAATGATCAGGACCTGCTGGCAACCTGCTCCAAGCTCCCTCTCCCTTTCACTTCTCAAGGTATGTATGGCAGGCTCTTGTGGTTCATGGCTATCTGAAGATTATGGTATGCAGTTCAAAGGCCTAGAAATGAGACTGCCCTGTACTAAGCATCCAGAAGCCAAAATGCAGCTGTAAAAACAGTCTGCACTGCCAGTTTGGGTTCTGCACTCCCTTTTCAGTTTCTGTATTTGCATTTCAGCCAGCTCGACCTCCTCCCACTGCTCTGCTCACTGAACCTGCTGCTTTGGTCCCAGATCTGCTGTTGTCTCCAAGGGTAAATAAGATACGAGAAATTCCATGTCTTGACTTTGCTACAGAACCAATTAACTCACCTGCAAAGAAGGAAGAGCTTTCACTTGAACTAATCGTATTCTGTGCAGCAAACAGAGCACATGCAATTCGTGAGAGGCACTAAAGCTCAATCCTCATGTGTCTTCATATGTTGATTATTTACAGTAATGCTTTCCAGATAAATAGAAGAACAGTCTCCACTCAAGTACAGAAGAAGCCAAGAACAATAAAACTGTATCTCAACAATTAGGTAAAGTTTGACTGCAGTACCTGAGGGTATTAAAAACCTTTGGACCAAAACCTTGCAGAAGAAAAGCAAGTGTTTCTTAGTTAACAATTAATAATTTAGACCTGAAGACTTTCATCCAGACATCCAGCTGAAGAGGAAAATTACACAGTATTTATACAGCTGGTACCACACAATCCCCTGGTATTTTGTTACAAAAAATACAGTTCTTAGTACATTTGCCATTTTAATGTCCCCACTGTAGATGAGAAATGTGAAATTACTTTCTTAATATCACGTGGTAAAGCAGGACCACAACTGGAGAGTTCTTGCAAAACTACTTGTGTGTCAAAGGCATGACTATAGAATACATTGGGGCTTTCTAAAAAATTATTTAAAAACATATTTATAAATTCACCCTAAAAAAACAACCCCCAACAACAACTAAACCCAAAAGATTTTCTAGTTTTTTCCCATTGTTTACCTTTGCACCAATCTTTTGAGTTAAATAAACTAGCAAGACACTTCACCCTTGAGAGCCCTCATGACTGTAGCATATGCAAGATGCCTGCTGCCAGATAGGGAAAAAGCTGACCAGCACAGAAACAGTGCAAGACTTTTAAATGAACAAGTTAATAGGTTGAACCAGATAAAAGAAGTATGTTTAAAGACCATTTCTTTAATTAGAGACACTAGTTAAAATCATAAACAAGTTTTACCTTGCACCCTGTCCTGAAGGAAAGTGCCTTCAGAAGGACTGCTGGCAGGCAGTGCCTGTGCAAGAAGAGCTACTGATAATAAGAGCTCTCAGCACAAGAACACAAATAAACAAAATCTAGGGTCATTCATTTCAGAGTCTGTCCCAGCTTGTGAAGTGCCACTAGAATTTAAGGTTTCCAGAACTGTAAAATTAACTTTTTCTGTGTAATGATAATGGCTACATCAACAGCAGCACCTCAGCCAGCCTGCAGATTACACTCATGCAAAGTACAGAGTTTTGTGGACACAAATACACCTTCCATTTGTTTGGTTCCAAAAGATCAAGATGCAAAAGGGAATACACCACCCAGCCAGGTCACAGTGAACATCTTGTCTAGTGCTGCTTTCTTCCCCTGAAGACCTCTACATTTTACAGCCAAAGCCAAAATGTTCACTGCTTGCACATGCAGATTTAGTCGTTTTATTAGGACACACTGATTGTATTTAATCCTCTGGTTATGCTTCTAAAATCTTGTAGAGTAGGATCACAGCAAGAAGAGTTCTGGTTACATACTGTTAGATAAAGTGACACAGACAAGAAACCATCACTGTCACTCTCTGTGTTCCTCAAAGTTTATCTGCTCTGTTAAAGGCTGTGAAAAAAGGAGATTAGTCTGAGCCTCATCCACACCAGGAATTCAGCAAGCCCTTATGTTTCATACCAGCCTGAAGTTACATACCAGCAAAGGTGAACCAAGGCAACAACAGATTTGTCTGGTCCTTAAACTAAAGTTTTCCTGGCACAATGCTTCTCAAAAAATACAGACCATGCTGAAAATAAAGGAGGACTGCTTCTTCAGCTAGTCCATCTAGAGAAAACAGACTGCAGGTTTCAGAACAGAAAATTATTGCTCCAGACCTCCTGAATTCATCTTTGGCAAGATGATCCTTGGACTTTGTAGTCAAAGGATGGGCCTAAGAGCACAAAATGGGTCTGAGGAGAAAAATCCCCCAACTCTTGTTCCAACAGCCTAACCACTGGTTTAGTATGATCACAGACTCTGGAAAGTAGAGATACAAAGTGAAAAAAGCAAGAAACTCAGTAAAAACAATGAGCCACAAACATGAGTGATATTAATAACCAAGTATGTGAGATGCAAAAATTCCTAGTGAGATGGGTAGGAAAAAGGAGCAAAACAATGAGACAAAGAGAAAACAATACAGCTAGGAAAAAAAATAGAGAAAATAAGAGCTCTTATTTTTTACACAGCGATTTAAGACAGGCTCCGTTGGAGCCCAAGTGCTAAGTGTCAGTAAATGGAGAGAATCAGCAATGACAGATGTCTGCAAGCCTGTTTTATCTAAGCTGCAGATCACAGGAGGTTGGAGAGTCAATGAAAGCTGTTTGTAAAGTTTGCATCTTCTAAAAAGACAGAAGTCAAAATGACAAGGTAATTTGAAGACAACACAGTACAGGCATAACCCTCCTCCTCCTCTCCAGCATTTACTATTTGAAAAGCAATCTGCAAACAGCAAATGAGACAAACACTAAGAAAAGGAGGAATTCATCACACAGGAGACCCAGACATGAGTCATGACTTTCACATGCATTCAGGTAGTTACATGCATTCCAAGCAGAGTAAAGATCTTTCAGATAATATCTGAAGAAAATTCTTTCCTCCCCCCAAGAAGAGAGGCAAGTTTGGTAATTTTACAGTAACAATTGATACACAGGATGTGATGAAGTCAGCCCAGGACGAAGTCAGCCCAGTGTCCTGGCAATGAAGACTCTGCCTTCTTCTAAGATTTTGTTCACTGTTTACAGCACTCCTTACTGTACTCATCAGCTCCTCCAGCTCTTCCCTTACCTCCTGGCTCATTCTGATCTCAGCCCCCATTTACCTGTTTCATTCCACACCAGTCACTCCCAATTCTTGTTTAGCTCAGCTCTAAAAAGTGCTTTTACAGACTGCCAGCTCTGTGGGACAGATTTTCTGCCCACCACCAGTGGGATGGCTGTCACAGGATAATTTATGCAACAGGATGGCCTGATCTTCTGCTGGAGGCAGAAGACATGCAGTTCCTGTGGGTTCCTGTTGGCAGTCATCCACCACCTGGGATTTAAAGAGGATCCCAAACAGAGAAAGAGGCTTTTAAAAAAACAAGCGACTTCTGATACAAAGTAAACAAATAAAAAGCTTATTACAGAGAGTGAGGAATACAAAACTTAGCAAGGGAGAGCACTTCTGCGTATTTTGCACTCTTTCTGTATCAGGCCTCTGGTGTGGCTGCCACAGTTACACCATTGTTTGACTGGCAGCATTATCCCAGACTGTCGTGATTATGAGCTCTGATTCCACAGTAAGTTAAGAAAAAAGATCTCTTGTGGACAACAGTACTTGACCTGCTGGTCATATCTGCATGCTGGGACATGAGAGAAAAGAATGAATCAGGTCTGCTCACTAAAAAGTCTCTGCACTGTCTACAGGCAAGTCATTAATGGTCAAGTGTCTTCCCTGCTTCCAAAGGAACACTTGACACCTTTTACACAGGGAAAGCTCAGGATGGCTATTGAGATTCCTGGAAAAACACATTCTTCATAGCTGTTTCTACAGCTTATCAACCTTTTCACCTTCAATTTGCTCTTCAGCCAGCAGGAGACAAAAAGAAAAATAAAAGTAGTTCTGTAACCACTGGAGCTCCATAAAGCTGACCTCCCATTAGTGTGCTCCACAAGACTGACTGACTTTGCAGGCTCACAAGCTGTGAGCTCCAGCTGAGGCTTTGGCAAAAGGTAGGGCATGTATCAAGTCAGTCAACCCAACTCACAAATTTTCCAGTGCCAAGAAGCTTGCTAGTGTAGCTTCTCACCCAGTGATTCCCTGTTGGCTTGGCTTTTTAAGGTGTCTCTATGCCTATCTGCTTTCAGAAATTCTGTTGAAATTTTATACATCTTTGAGGTATCTTCCTATCAAATTTCATTTAAGTTGGTCAGTAGCTTTAAAATGGATGGGGAGACAGACACTGATAACTACATAAAGCTCACCTTCTTCTGTGAACTATCTTCTTTCATTAACAAAATCCACTTGACTGCTTAGGTCACTCTCTCTCCCTCTCCAGGACATTTAGCAAATCAGTATCTTGACAAGCTCCCTCAGCCTGAAGTAGAGCCAAGAGAGGGTTAGTTTCTGCTTTTCCCATGTTCCCTCCCAGATCTCAAAAATAAACCCTGACAAACAACAAAACAAACAAAAAAACCCCAAACCAAAACACAAAAAACCAAACCCAAACAAAAAACCAAACCCCATGGACCTCTGCTCTTGAGCTGCCTCTGAAACTGTTATTACTGCCTTGCACACACCAAAACGATAGATGAAATAAAAACACATCCCCACTAGAAATAACAAACTTCCACCTCCTAGTAATGGAGAAGATTAAAGAGGAAAGAAGGGGGAATCCTCTTTATTGCTAGCAGATCTTTCTTTTCTTGAGGTTCACTCTTTCGTCTGCTAGTCCTAAAGACTGCAGTCAGGAACACAAGGTCTTGATCCTCTATGAGAAAAGGAAAGGTCCCTGTTGTCTCTTATTCCCTAAGCCAAGCACCCTGCAGCTTGTCAGTCCTGGTAGCTGCTTGCCATACCCACCTACACTTATGCAACCCATTGTCAGCAAGATGCCGTTTTAAATGCTGCTGGCCAAACCTCTGTCACCAGGGGATCTGCACTTGGGATCTCCTCTCAGTCACTTGCTTATAAGCTTCCTGTGTACTGTCAGTGTTTGGATTTGGTTTACAACCAAATACAGCATACATACCAGCATAAAAGTCCTTGGGAAGAAGGAACAATCAGAAAACTGCATCTGAATCTCCTACACAACTCAATTCTCACATCCTTTATTTCTCTGGCCAGTTTGGACCAACCTTGGGCAATGCAAGGCGGATGGATATGGGATCAGCAGAGAAAGTCTGCAAACAAGCAGCATCACAAGCTGCCTCCACACAAAATAAAGTCTCCCCTTCTATCTGCAGGTGTTGTTCAGGGCACAGCATACCAGGGAATATTAGCCACATGGCATTACATGGTTTGTCCTGCTGCATCAGTCTGCCACCAACACCTACCTCACTTTGCACCTAGCAAACCCCTGCATGCACACTGCTCTGTTACAGTTCCAAAAGCCATTGTACAGATCACAGCCATCATCTAAAAATAATACTGGAGGTGGTGATCCCACTAATAATCACATCATTAGAGAAGAATCACGTTTCTCCTTGTCCAAGCAGATAAACAGCAGGTCTCTGCAGCACCTTGAGCCTTCCTTTGCAGTCAAATAGCACTGAATAGCTGAAATTGTGGAAAGAGCTTCATTTGTGACTGCCACACCAACACACTTCTTTTAACAAGCAAGGTAGGGGTATGCAATGGCAAGCCCATCCTCTCCAGCCAGCTGTTATTTCAGGCATGTTTGTTATGTGCACTGTTCACAGGCTCGGCCACACAATCACCTGTCAGAGCTCTGCTGCCACAGCAGCCAGGTGTTGGCATCTCAAAATGTCTCTTCTTACCTGTGGGCTTTCTAATCACACAAGACAGCAGGGGGAAGGAGGAACCCAGCTTTCCTGTCAGCATCTCTCAGTGAACTCATACAAGAATACCATCCCTCACCCTGTGCTCTCTTCCTTCTGACTCAGAAGCACAGGCCAAAACCTGGCACAATCAGGTTGTCCTGCAATGTGCAATGAGCATCTCTGCCCTGCACTGACTAATGGCCCTTCCAAGATGGTCATCAGCCCTACCTCAGAGATAGCTTTTGAGATCTCTTACATGCTCAGTCCTTTCCCCCACACTGCAAAAGCAGCAGCACAGCTTCCCTGGTTGTCTTGGATTCATGAACCCCCTGAAACAAATGCAAGACAGGACTGTGTAGAGCCATAAAGTCACTGGTTAAATGCATTAATAAGCTCAGAGGATTCCTATGCAGCTAACCAAAAAGGGCAAATTCTTACCCTGTAAAGCAGGGCAGCTCAGATCAGAGGAGTATCCCTAAACCTGGTACCAAGTACATGTTGTCAGAAGACAGAACAAAAGACCACACGCAGCTCAGCATTCCTGAAACTTCTGGACATGCCTGACAAGGAGACCTTTGCATAGGCACAGCCACAACCACAGGGCACATCAGCAACAGCACTGCATGGAGAAGTAGGCCATGGAATCATTAACCCAACGAGAGCTTTCTGCCACAAGCTAATGTCTGTTCAATCCTGCCAATCCTCCCAATGTGACTTAAAGGGAAAAAAAAAAGGCAAAAAGAAAAGGTGGGCAGTTTGCATTTACTAAATATATTGCCCATTACCTCAGAGGATGGCCATATGGAGGATTATAAAGAAACACAAACTATTACCAACATTGGTGCCTTTCTAATACCACAGAAAGATAAAAGTGAACGTCAATGTAACACCAAGTTAATACAGGCTGACAGAGCCATACAAAAGAGCAGAGTTTCCACTTTTGCCAGCAGAAAAGCAGCTGTTGAAGATGCTTAGGGGAGCAGCACTTCTGGGAGTCAAAGTAGGGTTCAGTGGGTGTTTAAGCCAGGTCTGAGTAACTGTTGTTGAAATGTGGCCAAACACTGAGTGCATCCATCCTCTGCCTCCCTAATGGGGCCGACGGCAGGATCACCACTTTGGGCAGGATCCCTTCTGCCCAGCAGCACCTCATACAGCAGAGCCACTGCTCAGGGACACTCAGTACTGGATGCTCCCACTAGCCAGATGTGGCTGACCTGGCCCAACAAGCTGGAAGGATGGAAAAATCCCCAACCAACTCAAAACAACTCTGGTAGATGAAACTTTCCAAGTTCCCCCCGGCACACCACAACTCTGCAACAGGTGCCCAAGTTCATTCTTAAAGAGGTGCTATATTTTTGTTAACCAGTATTTGCAGGGTGGCAGGGAAATTCTCAGAAAGCAGTGTCAGGTGCCAGTCAGAGAGATGCCTTGACTCTGATGAAGAAATCTGCCACTCTTCTCGCCAGGGTTCACTGGACATTTTCAGTCCCGGCTTTCCATCTGCTGCCCAGCTGCAGAGGTGCAAGTTGAAATTCTTATGGCATTTCATGTAATTACGAGTGCAACTCACAAACAAAATTTAATCAGCAGGAAAGCATGCTATACAGATGAGACACTGGAGTGCACAGTGGTAAAATCAGCACAGAAACAGCGGTCCTTAACCCAGCCTGCAGTTATTTAGAGGTTCCTCTTCTGAGCAAGTACATCACGTACTTTGATCTCTGCTGCCTCCTGCCAAAATTGTGGATATTAGCAAGCCAAAAAACCAAGTCGCAGACAAAGATATGGCAGACAAAAATATGTCCTATGGTTACTCAAGCAGCTCTCCTCCTGAAGCAACCTGATGCATTTCAGGAGATACAGAAGTGCAGTAGCAACTAATTACCTTAATCAAAAAAGTGGTTTTAAATTGACAGATGAGGAGCCTCTGTTACATGAGAATTGAAACTTTGCTGTTCAATTCACAGACGACCTGAAGTGATGCTCTGAAAGGGCCTGAATCCAGCCAAAGCCTTGGATGAAGCATGGTAACTCCACATTGGCGCCATGAGATCTGTGGTCACAGCCTTGGACAGAAACTCCGTGTTACAGGGGTGTTAGCCACAGCGACAGTCATGCTGAGTTATTCCTTAAAACAAGGATCTCTCCTCTTTGTCACATACGATGAATCATGCCTCAAGTCACAGTGCTTCAAGCAAGATTTCATTTGGGATGAAATCAGTCTTTAAGAAGAACATGCTTCAGCCAGATTTTGGCTCAAAACCACCTTATTAGAGAAAGATGGATTCCACAGACTTGTCTCATAGTTAACATTCACTTAAATCTCTTGTTTTTAAAGAAAACAACAGTTGAGAAAACTATGTGATAATTAAGCTGCAGGCATGGGAAGCAAACAGATAGTTGAGACAGCCAAATAACCTTTATTCTGCCCTGTGGAGACAAACTACAATAGAAAAATGATTAATGTTTGAAGTTTCTCTTCACAAATTTTATCCAGTTCATTTTGAAATATATTAATTTCTTATTTCCTTCTGCCTCAAACTAAGAGGGAGAAAACAGCTAAGGTGTGCTGCTAAGGCTATACTTCTACATCTGCTGCTGAACATGGCTAGCTTTCTTCTTCCTGTGATGTTTATCCTGATTTTATTACAATATAATTGGAATACTTCTGCCTGTAATCTACTAATAAATGCTTCCACTCAAGTTAACAGAGTTTTGTGCTCTGATTACAAGTGAAACTGCAATGAATAGTCATGGAGACAGATAAACTTGGACTTGGGATAGAAGGTAATAAGCTCATAATTCTCTCCTCTATCCACCTTAGTTAAAAAAAAAAGGTCTTTGATAATTCTGGGCAGCCTGGACTTATTTTAACCTGAAACATCAGACCCTCCTGCAGAGCACAGTGTGTTCTCCTGAATGTATGTTCAGTGCTAGGCAGTACAGCTCCTCCTCCTGAATTATTTAAAGGACACATTTCTTGCAGCCCAGCCTTAGACCACCGGGTCTGTGGTACAGTTCTTCCAGGTGAGGCACAGACCCTGAGCAAGAAGCTCTCTCCCTGACGGCAGAAGCAATCAGGACATAGCAAAGGTCTGCAAGGTATATGGAAGTAGGCAGCAGTAGGCAGCAAGGGCCTTCTCACCAGAGGTAGCAAGGGCAACAGCACTCTGGAGAGGACAAGAGACAAATGCTGTCAGGGTTTCAGGTAGAAACACAGGAACCTTTGGTACAGAGATCTTCCAAGTCCAGCACTGCCCTGCTGCAGGTCTTCTCTACAAACTCATTGGCTCTGAGGAAATCAGGCTCTAAGGCAACACCAAAGCAGATTAAGTTTTGTTACAGGCTCATTTCTCAAGATCCTGCATTACCACTCTGGTTTTTGAGTGGGCAGCTGTCAATCTCTAGTGTGCAGTGAGATAATACCAGGCTTTTGACAGACAGAGTATACATTTAGGATTTAAAATAAGCTGCAAGAGCTTTATATAGACAAACTATGGAAAGAAAATGAGTAAAAGATGCATCCCTATCCAAGTGCTCTTAAAGAAAACGTAGGCAGCCAAACCTGTTCTCCCCACTCTCATTTATTGTACCACTCAAGACATATTATTTTAGGATTATTTCTAGTGACTGACTAGAGAGTATAGCAAGTCACAAATGCCACTACTCCACATGAAATCCAGCTGTACGATTGCTTCCACACCCTCCTCCTTTTTCCTTTCCTCATTTTCTACTTCCTGTTCATTTGACTAATGTATAAACTGTCTGAGGCAGGGAGCATCTTGCAGTCTTCAGAGCAGGTATGACATTTTTATTAGCATGTAGAGGGTTGAAGAGACTCACAGCTACCATACAGATAATCCTACCACTCGACCACTGCTCACAACTCGGTACCACAACAACCAGAGAGCAAAACGGTTCTGAGATGTGCTTGTTTATGTTCAGTTTATGTACCTCAGCCTTCAGGTGAAATGGAGCAAGCACCAGGACTTCCATCTGTTAAAGGCAGTTGAGACGATGTGAAAAACACACCGTTCAACACAATCCTGCAGCTGGCTCCCTAGGGAAGCAACAGTCAAGCCTTAGCCACAGTGTGGCTGAAGGGGATTTGGGATGGCACTACCAACAGCAAATTACACCGCTTTTAAAGGAGATGTGATGCTCTCAACACCCTGAAAAAAGAACAGAAATCAACAGAGGATTAACATCTGTAATCATAAACTTCTCGCCTCCTCCTTCTGCAGAAGTCTTGAGAAGTATTTTAGTGGATGTGGCCTTCCAGAAGGACACATCCATCTGCATTCCTGTGACATTAAGCACAATGCACTCCATAGCACCTGTGACCTACAGTGACAGATCAGCATCTCACTATCTCTGACCTTCAACAAATGCAAACTGCAATTTGTACCTTATACGGAATACTCCATATCAAATCAGAAGTCATCATGTTCCATCCGTGCTCTCCATGGGGTGAAAAAGACATACTGACTCTATGAACCATAAGATCCATGTCATGCACAGGTTGCTTGGCTGACTGCAGTCTTTGCTGAGTGTCACTGATCATACACATCAAGCTGAGAAAAGTTATAGGTGTCTACACTGCTGGACTCAAGACCACCACTGAAGATATGAACAGTACATATTGCAGCACAGACAAGAAATAAGAGTAAAGAGATGAAAAACAGGGAGCCAACATCATTAAAACCCTTTCTAGGCATGACAAAAGTAGTAAGCAGGTGCTCTGAGTCTACAAAAACAAGGCCTAGTTCCCCTCATCCCAGCTGAAACACGCTCCCTCTTCTTTCCCGCTGCCCACAGGTTTGCACCGAATCTCCTCTCCGCTGTTCCTGCCACGGGAAGACCAGCCCACCTGTCCTGAGCAGCACCACACAAGTCCCACTTTCCTGCTGCCCCACGTCCTGTGGCCAGCTGCCCCACTGCCACCCTCCAGCTCACTCCAAACCTCCTTCAGCCCTGTCCCCTGACAGGTCACCTTGCTCCCTGTCACCACCCCCAAAAGACACCTGCACCTCCACCCGCAGGCCCCTGCGCACCTGCCAGCTCCAGCTTCCTGCCCTCACTACAGCCACCTCTCCCTCGGTGTCCAGTCAAACACCTTTCTCCTCCGTCCTGCAGCCACTCTGCCGCACAAAGCCCCTGCAAGCGGCACTGCCACCCGAGCAAGAACCCCTACACCACCTCTCCATCCCCACGGTACACAGCAACCCCCAGACCCAGGGCTCTGCATCTCCTCCAGCTTCACTCAAGTCACGGGGCTCCCCAAACCTCAGGCGGGCCCCCAAAAGCCTCTTCCCCCTGGCACCTCATGCATACCCTGCCAGCCCCGCCAGATCCCCTGACCCGAGGGCCGGCGCAGCGCCTCGCACTCACAGCCGCCCCCCTGCCCAGGGACGCAGCGCCCCGGCACGGCGCGACCCCAGACCCCCCGAACGGTCCCCCCCGTACCTGGGCGGGCTCCGCGCCGGCGGGCAGCCCCTCGGGCAGGGCCTGGAGCAGCAGCAGGGCCATGGCGGCGCGGAGCCACCTCGCCATCCCCCCCCACCCCCCGCTCCCGCCTCCCCGGCCCGACTGCGGCCCGGGACGGGAGCCCAGGGGCACCCCGCGCCCGGACCCGCCCCCGGCGCTCGTCTATTGGGCGGGCGGCGCGGTTCTCGATTTGCCATTGGCTCAGCGTGATGTCGCTTAGGACAAAACGGGGCGGGGCGGGATCTGCTGGCCGGGAGCTACCATCTTGAGTGTGGCGCAGTGGGGAGGGAGCCTGCGGTCGCATTCGGGCCGCCATGTTGTGAGTGGCGGAACTGGCTGGAAAGGGGTGCGGGGGCTGCCCCCTGCCCCGCCATGGAACCCCGTGAGCACAAGTGGGCACTGCGAAAAGGGGACTCACAGGCATCGTCCTCCACAGCCACAGCCTCCCTGTGGCAGCCAGGCACTCATCCTCGTTCACCTGGTCACTCCTGCTCCCCAGTGCTCTCACATCGCCCCAAACCCCAACAGCCCGCCCGCACCTGGGACACACCGGGAATAGGGGCATGGAGAGGGTGGTGGGATGGCAGCAGCGGCACGGCTCGGGACTTAAGGCATCCAGTGGGTAGCAATGTGTTGGTGCCAGCACCACTGGGAGACAGGAGCAGCACGGAGAGGAGGATCTCCCTGCCGCTGCGGCTGTGTCCCAGCGTGCCCCACATAGTGAGTGTGCACACTCCCAAGTGGAGTGGGGGCACTGGCCCTTGGCATTGATTCACAGCTCGGGAGAGACAGCCCGTGTTTCTGGGGCACTGTCAGAGGCTTTCTACACTGCCATTCCCAGCGTGCCAGACAGCCTCCATGCCGGATTGGCATGACAAAGTTTATCAGATGCTCAGATAACACGTTAAAAAAGGCCAAACCAAAACAAAACAAACAAACAAACAACAACAACCAAAAAAAAAAAAACAAAACAAAACAAAACCAACCAAACAAACAAAAAAATCGATTTAGCAGCTTATCTCCTGCCCTGGCATTTTTCTATCAGGGCAGTCCTCGGGCACACCTAGCCCTGCCGGATCAGCTCACCTGCCCGCTGCTGGCATGGGCCAGCAGGTGTTCATCCATCACACCTGCACCATGCTTGCTCCTCTTTCTGTGCCAGCCAGATCCCAGCCTCCCGCCAGCCCTTGGCCAAGCCCTCCCGCTGGCACTGCCAGTGCCTGAGAGAGCCCAGCAGCCTCCCATGCCTTTCCAGCCCCTACTCAGGCTCTGCTGCAGACCGACGTGACATCTTTGGTGTGGTTACCATTTGAAGTGAGGTCGTAAACATGCTGGAACACTGACATTTCCGCCACACACAGTTACTGAAGGAGATTTATTCCTGTTCCCAGCTAGCCCTGAAATTAGAGGCACAGCAGGGAGCAGGCACGGAGTTTACCAGAGCACAGGACAAGCCTAGATCAGGTGTGACTCACTGTCGGAGAGCAATTAACACTTGCTGCGCTTCCCAAGCGGGGATGCGTCTGGCTCTGACTCTTTGCAATGAGGTTTCCTTCCTGTTGCAATGGGAAATGAAGGCCACGCTGGCCACAGCTTGGCAGCAACCCCTCTGCTCCCCAGTGAGACCAAGGCAGGGTACGGAGCTATCTGTGGTTTTGGGGAGGGCTGGCAGGCACTGGCTGCGGTGACCATCTCCAGAGTGATGTGAGCTGTTGAGATGACTTGAAGCCTCAGGGAGATATTCCAGCTACAACCTAGAAACCCTGCTGGGCTGAACTGTCAGCTGGCATAAATCCATGTCGATCTGAAGAGGGAACCCACTGCTATAAGCTCAGGGAGGTGGGGGGGAAGGTCTGTCTTGCCAATGGCAAGGATGGCTTGCCAATTCTACAAGCCCAGAGCAAACCTCTTCCTCTGTCCAAGAGCAATAAACTGCACCATGTCCCACTCCCCAGGGCAGGGAAAGAGCTGATGTGAGATGGCAATAGAACTTCAGGGGGTCTCTGTGCTCTATTGCCCCTCCAGTATAGCTGGGGACAGGAAAAAAATGAGTGGCCGAATGGCTGAGGCTTTGCTGCCATGGTTCCAAGCTTGTCTTTGTGTGGCTGCATGCCCCAGAATCACTGGCCACAGAGCCCCCTGCCCTACCAGGACCCCTCCAAACTGCCAAGGCAGGAAGGGTGAACAGCCAGAATGTTGCTGTAATGCACAGGGGAAGAGCAGCTTTTGGGTGCTACAGCACATGATTTTACAAATAGCACCATGCTCCCAAGCATGCCAGGACCACCTTGGACCCAAAAGACTGCTACAGGTACATTTCTGAAAGTCCTCACAGCTGATTTGGGTGTGGGACAAGAGCAGCTTGAGCTAAGGAGCTTAAGAAAAGCAGAGAGCAGAGATGTCTTCTTATGGCTTCTCTCTACTCCCAACAGGATTGACATCTGTTTCATTTCATGTGCTTATCTATTACTTTAATTGTGCTTTAACAAGAGCTCTAATAATGCCCAGGGAACAGATATACAAGTTTGAACATATTTTCCTACTTTCTGCTCCGCTATTAATTATTTCAGAGCTCTGTTACAGCTTTCTAGCAGTAGCTACATGTGGTTGGAGACATTATCCTTTGCCTGTTGCAGCTTTGGCAGTAGGAAACCTGCTGTGGATACAGCTTAGCACTTCAAGAAGCACCTTTTGGGTTTGGCTGCTCTCGCTGAAGGAGCAGAGTGGTTAATGTGTCTGATGTGAGAATGCTGCTGCCCCAGAGATGTGACACGTATATCTGACTGGAGGGAGGAGCAGGGGTCGTTCACTGGGCCATGGGGCTCAGAGCAGCCACATCATGTGGCTTTTTAGAAACACGCTGTCCCACCAGGGGATGTTAGTCAGCAAGCAGAGAGCCTGGATGTAGCTGATTGAAAGCAGGGGCTTTAGTCCAGGACTTGGGCTCCTTTCTCTCCCAAAGTAGGCTGCAGCACACTCAAGCTGCCTTTCTTTGCTGTGGGACAAGCCTCATGGCAGACCCAAGATAGCATCATGAAACTCAGCCTGGCCATGAAGATAAACAGCACCCATGGGTGTAGGGTCACCCAGTGTCATCCTCCTGCACCTCACAAGAGGATGAGTGTCACTGTGAGCACAGCACAATCACCTTTTGTCACTTGCCCTGGGACTCTGCAGCCCCAAGAACCTCCTATTTAAATGGCCAAGGGTTTCAGAGCTCAGAGCTCATGCCATCCCTCACACTCTTCCTCCTTCTCCTGGCCCCTTTGCTCACCCTCACACTGATGTTTAGTCAGTCACAAAGCCCACACCTTTCCCTTCCAAGGCAAGCGTGAGACCCATGTAGCAGCCCAACCCAGAGAACCACACAGTGATCAGCCAGAAGCACAACCCACAGCTGTTTTTTAAAAATCGCTGCATTTATTTTTCAACCTTCCTAGGTCGTTTGCAGTGCTGCTATTCAGAGCCTGAGTTAATGCCTTGACAGCTCTGTGACAATAAAGAGAGAAGCTACTGGAGAGGATTCAGTGGAGGCCAAAAAGATGATGAGGAATTTGGAGCATCTCTTATGTGGAGAGACTGTGGGAGCCAGACCTGTTCAGTCTGGAGAAAAGAAGCCTGAGAGGGATCTCATCAATGCATATAACTGTGTCAAAGGTGGGTGCTGAGGGCATGGTGCCAGGCTCCTTTCAGTGGTGCCCAGCAATAGGACAAGGAGCAATGGCCGTAAACTAAACCCCAAGTTCCACATCAACATGAGGAAGAAATTCTTTACATTGAGGGTGACAAAGCACCAGAACAGGCTGCTCAGGCAGGTTGTGGAGTCTCCTTCTCTGAAGGTACTCAAAACTCACCTGGATACATTCTTGTGTAACCTGCTCTAGTGACCCTGCCTTGGCAGGGGGTCTGGAATAGATGACCTCCAGAAGTCCTTCCAACCCTAACAGTTCTGTGATTTCTGTGTCTTCCCCACGTCAAAAAGGGCACAGAGACAACTGTGCCATAAAGCTGCAGTTTCATGATTCTAGTGTGGGGACCAGAGATGTAGGATGAGTGACAGCTGGCTCTTGAGCTCAGAGAAATGAAAAAATTAGAGCTTAAAACAATTAGCAATTTCTTTCCTGGGTTGTGGCAATCACACAGTGAACAGAACCTGAACCTGAGAGCAAGGAAGGCACAGTCCAAGCATTGGCCTCTGGACTTTGGGATGGTCACTCTCATGGTGAAGAGAGAACAGGTCCCTTCACACCTGCCAAGACATGATCCAGCTCTTGGGAAGAGGCTACTGTGGTGCTTTAAGGCAGGAATGTGGTTTGGTTGCTGGTACAATGGCAGGATACCTGCTTTTGGAGGTAGAACTGTGCTCTGAGCCCCAAAGGAGAGAGCCTCAAGCCTCATGGAGCCAAACCAATGGGGCCCAGACAGGCTGGGCAGATCCTCCTGCACAGGGCCAAAGGAAGGCACAGGAACCACAGGCATCCCTCAGGGCAAGAGGGACATAAGAAGGCTGGGATGTGGCCAGCAGCACATGGGGGTGGCTCAGGACAAGCCAAAGTGCTGCACATGCAGTCAAATTCTGCTTCTACAGTGGAAGAAGGCTGCAGAGAAGGTGTTGGGTGGGGGAGCAGATCTGGGCTGGACTCTGCCTCTGACCCTGCTCAAGAGACATGGGATGGGTGGTGGCAGGAGGCAGAGGGGTGCAATGGCTCCTGAGGTAGTCTCCATTCACAATCCTTTGTTAAAATAGACGTATGGAACTTTGTCCCCGTGCTTGGCCACAATGCTGTCATGCAGCTCCTGCTCAAGGTCAGCCAGTGCAAGAGAGCTGTGGGGAGAGGGGATACACACTGAGAGCCATGATCCCCCTCCCCAACCACCAGTCAAGCCACCCTCCCTCCCCATTGCCATTTGAGGTCATCTGCAGTCCCTGGGATCTTGCTGGCTCATGGCACCACCCACCACCCTTCCCTCCCAGTGCTGGAAGGCAGAGAGCTGCCCATGAAGCTGGCTGTCCTGATGCTCCCTGCACAGAGCTCACGGAGTAGGGGAGGCACACGCTCTCCTGCTGCCCTGGGCAGCCCACTGCCCGGGTTGAAAGGTGGGTGCCCATCATGATTCTCCTGGGATGGGCAGAGAAGAACTAGGGGAGGAGGAAGGTTCCTGAGATCCCATGCAGGAGGGGGAAGCAGTGGAACAGGTACCATTGCTGTGGGAAGAGGGCACAGGCTGCTGGCACCATGAAGAGGAGGCTGTGGGACAGAGAAGAGCAGAGCATCAGTCTTAGGGATCACAGCCTGTTTGCCCTCCAGCCACAGGGGTCTCAGCCCAAGAGATGCTGCTCATACCCCATGACTCCCAGTAACTGGGGAAAGCCCAAGCTGAAAGGTAAGCAGCTTTGCAATCCCTTCTGGGAAAGAGGTATTTTTTCAAGCATCTCTATGGAGCCATACTCCAGGCACTCACAGGTGAGATACAATTGAGCAGTGAGATACTTACAAGCCCCCACAGAGCAGCACCTGCAGAGGCCCATGGAGAACCCGGATCCGCTGCAAGAGAAGAGCCAGCAATGAGTCCCTGGCCTTACCAGAATACCCACTCACACCATGGGAAGACCTCTCCCCTCAATAGGGCTGAATGCCCAACACCTCCGGTGTGCACCAAACCCTGCCACCCTCCCATAGCCTCTCCATGTCCTTTCAGAGGCCTCTGATGTATCAGTGACTCAAGTAGGGAGCAAAGCAAGCCGGGCTCTGCAACTCCCCAGTTGATCCCCAGCATATCAGTGGCTGGGAAGCAGGGCAGGGGCACCACAGAACCCACTGGCAGGAGAAACATGCACTCACCTGCATGAAGGTGAATTTCTCCAGCCGCTCCATGATGATGGGCAAAATAACTAGGTACAGAGAGCAAAGGTCAGCCCAGATCCCAGAACAGCTATCCTGCTAGCCAGCCTGCAGGGCTGTCCCAGCAGGACCATCCATGTGGAGGCCATGGCAGCAGCTAGTTGTGCTGGGGTCCACTGGGTGTTTGCTGACAGCAGGGACCTGACACAAGACCCCCAAACATCCATCATCTGGGCAGAATGGTCTGTGCTACTCATGCTCCTGTCCCTCCTGCTGGGTTTGCAGCATTTCAAGGGTCTCAGGAGAAGAGGGGATGCAAGGCTGCAGGATGAGGAGCTCAGACCAGAGAGCATGAGATGCATCCTTGTGAGGCCAAACTTACATAGGAGCACCTGCTGTGTTCCAGGTTGTGGTTTGGCACAAACGGGCTGGGGGCTTGGGGGCCTCTGATGGGAATGACAGGATGAGAAAAGCAAATGCCATCTGAGATGCAGGGACACCCTCCCTCTTCTTCATGAGGAAACTGAAGCAGGGGAGGGCAAGGTGGTGGGTCCTGGAGAGTCCCCATTTCAGGTGTGCACCCTCCTGCCCTGCACTCACTCATGCCTGGTGCTGCCATGGTGATCCTGGAGAGCACAACCTGCGCGATGCCCTTCACTGCTGCCCTCTGCAAGCAAAAGCAGCAGGTGAGCCCCAGCAGAGCCATGCCCCAACCCATATCCCCATCCCCAGACTCACCCTGGAGTGGCCCAGCTCATTATTGTTCTCATCTGTCACTGTGATGCCATTGATGATCTCCCTGAAGGGGACAGGCAGCCGTGAGTGGAGGACAGGATGGCCGGGAAAGCGTGAGGACACAGCTGGGTGACGGGGTGCCAAGGGAGTCCTCTGTGCTGTGTTGGCAGCAGCAGCCCCGGATACCCCCAGGGCACGGGGCTCCACCACCTCGGGGCACCGCGGTCCCCAGCACAGCCGATGCTGCCATCTTCAGGGCACAGCTGCGAGCAGGACCTGGCCGTGCGAGGCACAGACACTGCCTGGGACGAGCATCTGAGCCCGGGAACAGCCCCTCGCACAACATCTGAGCTCCTTGTGCCCTGACTTTTGGGGGATCCCGAGCAGTAGATGCAGGTCATCACAAGGACCCAACCTGGGGTGTCCCAGCACCAGGATATCATGGACTGGGGTTCTCCCATGGCATGTAGGAGATCTTTGGGTCTGAGGGATCTCCCTGCACAGACCCCAGAACAGCTATCCTCAGCCAAAAATCTACTCCTGCTCTAGGTAGAGGCTGAGCCATCCCACCCAGCATCCTCCACCACAGGCACAGCATTGCAAATGCAGACCCCAGTTCACCTCCCTCCAGCTCCCAGGATGGGAATCCAAGGCAAGGAGCCCAGGCAGCCCAGGAGCCTGGCTGCCACCAGCTTGCCTTTGGAGGGACCTGGGTCCCTCAAGCTCCCCGGCCACGTGTGACACTTACTGTTGCCGCATCATGGGGATATTGACACAGTTGGCAGCAGCCACAGCTGCAAAGGGGACCCAGCGGGCCAGCAAGGGGGGGGCTCGCTGTGGGAGACAGGCTGGCATCAGCATGGGAGAGCAGGACGTGCCCAGCTGCCCCACCTGGCCCCGGCCTGGCATACCTTGGTGTAGAGGTTGAGTCCCACTGCGGTGGCCAGGGCTGCACTGGTGGCTGTGACGTATGCCACCCCGATTTGCCTGGACAGTGATTTTAAACAAGGGAGACAACAGAATCACCAACTCCGACTCAGCCCTGTTCGTTCTGTGCCCAAAACATGGCACAGGGAGTCTTTACAGGGCATCCAGGGGTGCATCAAATAGACACACTCCATCCTGTGGGGCCCGCTCACCTCAGAGAGATGGGGGAGGCAGCGTTGCGGTTGGTGTAGTTGACAAAGGCATTGAACGACTGGTTCACCCACTGCCAGAAAACCACAGCAGGCACTGTCCTGCAGAGGGAAGGAACCAGGAGAGCACCCGAGGGCTGTCAGGGACACCAGGCCTGTGCCCAGTGCCAGACTTGGCAGGGAGACAGCCAAGATGCCCACAATCCACTCGTCATGGTGTCTCCAAAGGGAAGCTGAGGAACTGTGGCAAAGTCACAAACCGGTGGCAGAGCTGGGAATTGATCCCAGGAGTTCTGGTTGTTCTGGGGAGCATAGGAAAGGGGGGGCCCAGTCCTACAAAGCACTTGGGCAGGGGTGGGAGACACAGCTCTCAGCAGGGTGGCAGCCACCCTCTGCTAGGTTGAGATAAGCCTTTGTCAAAGCGAGCAGCAAGGAGGGAATATATTGAGACAGAAATGGCTCTGGGGGATGAGCATGCCTGGGTTTCTACTGGTGTCTCAGGGACACTGATGTGGGGCAGGAAGGGATACAGGGAGATGTGGGTCCGAGCAAGCTTTGGGATGCAGGAGGGTGGAGAAGAGAAATGCAGGGAGCTGTCAGTGGGTGCTGGGGATGCTGAAGCAGCCTGGCCTGGGGGCACATTTGGTCCTCAGTTTCAAGGACTGCTATGAGCCACAGACCAAGAGCAGGAGCCAAGTAGAATTTGGTTGTATTAATCATTACAGGGGCTCTGGGAAGAGCTCAGCTGAGCTCAGGGTGAGGTGAGACCATCCCCAACCATGCCAGGGACCAAGGGGATCTGTGATGCTTCTCCTACAAGCTGGGTGCTGGGGACAGAGCCCGGAGACATGGGGCTTGACCATGGGATGCAGGCAAGCACAGCAGCCCTGGGCATACCTTGGGCAGCACCCAGCCCCAGAGGAGGCAGACTGGCCATGCTCTGGCCACCAGCAACCTCAAGAGGGGCTGGGGGCTGTCAGGGCTGTGTCCCCATCATGGTGTACCCAGGAGCTCACCTATAGAACTGGAGCATGCAGCCAGTGATGGCCATGCCCCCCGGCACCTGGAAGGACATCCTCCCAATGAAGTTCATCTTCTCACCGCTGTCAGGGTGGAAGGCTGAGTCGTACAGCTTCTTGGCATAGAGCAGCTGCTCCTGGCTGCTTCCTGGCGGCACCACCCCGGCCCTGCAAGCCCAAAGCCCATCAGGGGAAGCTGCACAGACCCGCCAGCACCCGGCATTGCTGAGACACAGAGCGCCAGGCACCACATGAAAGGCAGGGGAAACATCTCCTGAGAAGGATGCATGTCACAGCTTGAGGCTCCTGGGAAAAGCCTGGGAAAGCCCCCTAAAACTACCTCCAACAGATGTTACATCACAGCACACCCGCTTGGGAATGACTGCTGCCACCCCCTTGCAACCCTGCACAGTGGTTGGGATGGCCATGAACACAGGCATGGCACCTGCCCCAGCTGCACCCCTGCCCCTCACCTGCAGCTCTCCACCAGGGCCTTGGCCCGGTCCAGCTCCTCCTCTGGCACCAGCACTGTCCGAGGGTCGGTGATGTTGAGGAAATGCTTCAGGCGTCCCACGAACGTGCTCTGGTCCCAGCGTGGGGAGTCGATGTTGAAGCCAAGGGGAATGGTGGCCATTTTGGCGTGGGTCTGGGCAGGGGGAAAAGGCCACTCAGTAGGATCCTGTCTTGCTTGCTCATTGAGTGCAGGTCTGCCACGACCACAGGAGCAGTCAACTGGGTGAGAGCCATGGCAGGTTTATGTTTAACAGGACAACTGGACTTTCAGCAGCCCTGAGACCAGGAGGCCCCTACACTCCTGCTGTCAGCAGAACACTGCAGTGAGGCTGCTCCTCCACACATCACTCTTCTTGACTGCGGTCCCCCTATTTGTGCTGCACCCTACAGCACCTAGCATCCCCTCCTTGGGGTGGGATGGTGCTGCACAGCACTGCAGAGACCAGCTCACCCCTCCACAAGGCTGCCCTACAGGCACTCCCACAGGAGCACTGCACTGCAACTCCCGTGTGTGCAGAGCACAGCACCCCCACACTGTGCTGTGTCTCCCACAGCACCGCCCTGCACATCCCTCTAATGCTGCTCTGCACTGCCATGGCATTGCCCTGTGTGCTCCCCAGGGTGCTGCACCACATGCCTGCTGTTGCACAGCACACAATCACAGAATGTATTGGGCTGGAAAATACTTCTGAGATCATCTGAGTCTAACCTATCACCAAACATCACCATGTTAACTACAGCATGGCACCAAGTGCCACGTTCAGTCTTCCCTTAAACGCCTCCAGGGATTGTGATTCCACCACCCTCGGCAGTGGAGGACCCCTTTCCAATATCTAATCACCTCTTTTGTAAAGAAATTCTTACTAACGTCCAACCTGAACCTTCCCCGGCACAGCTTCAGACTATATCGTCTCGTCCTGTCGCTAGTTGCCTGGGAGAAGAAGCCCACTCCCACCTGGCTACAACCTCCTTTCAAAGGTAGTTGTAGACAGCGATAAGGTCCCCCTGAGCCTTTTCTCCAGGTTAAACACTCCCAGCTCCCTCAGCCACTCCTCACAAGACTTGAGCTCCAGACACTTCACCAATTTCCTTGCCCTTCTCTGGAAGGCACAGCACAGTTCGGCACACCCCAGGCTCAATTCGGCACACCCCAGGCTCAGTTCGGCACACCCCAGGCTCAGTCCGGCACACCCCAGGCTCAGTCCGGCACACCCCAGGCTCGGCCCGGCATGGCACAGCCCCAGCACACCTCCCGCACGGCTCGGCACAGCTTATGTCGGCTCGGCACGGCTCGGCACACCCCGCCCCGGCCCTGCCCGTCCCGTCGCGTCCCCACGTGTCCCACCTGCGATCCCGGGCCCCTCTCCCGCCTCCCGCCCACGTGGCCCTCNGAGCATCAAATAGACACACAGTGGGGTGATGGGGGCCGGAGGGTCTGTCGGGCCCGGCCGGGCTCATGGCAGGCACGGGCAGGCCTCGGGCCATGAGGGGGGGTGCCAAGGCGTTGGAACCAAGAGGACGGAGCCAGGCTCTGCTCGGTGCTGTATGGCAGTAGGACAGGAGGTAACGGGCAGAAACTGATGCACAGGAAGTTCCACCTGAGTACGAGGAATTTGCTGTGCGAGTGACTACGCACTGGAACACATTGCCCAGAAAGTTTGTGGAGTCTCCTTCACTGGAGATATTCCAGAACCATCTGGACACGATCCTGTGCCATGAGCTCAAGGATGACCCTGCCTGAGCAGGAGGTTGGAGCAGATGATCAGCTGTGGCCCCTGCAGCCTGACCCATCCTGTGATGAGTCTCCCACCCAGGGAGTCTGGCAGGCCTGGACTCTGACTGCCCACCTGGGGTGTCCAGTCAGGTGTGGGGGCCTGGGGCTGTGCAGGTTGGGAGCACCCATGCAAAGGGATGAGAACTGTGTAAGTTTGGAGCCTCCAGCCATGGAAGATCCTGGCTGGGGTTGGGGCCCTGGCAGGACACAGACATTATGGGGAACACAAAAAAGGGGGTTGAGTCCCAAAAAAAGGCAACAGAACTGGTGAAGGGCCTGGAGCACAAGTCCTATGAGGAGTGGCTGAGGGAGCTGGGAGTGTTTAGTCTGAAGAAGAAACTCAGGGGTAACCTTATCACTCTCCAGCTACCTGAAAGGAGGTTGTAGACAGGTGAGGATTGGCCTCTTCTCCTATGTAGAAGTGACCCAAGTGACTGGACAGGAGAAAATAGCCTCAAGCTGTGCTAGGGGAGGCTCAGATTGGACATTAGGAAGTATTTCTTCACAGAAAAGGTAATTAGACGTTGTAAAGAACTGCCCAGGGAAATGGTGGAGTCTCCATCCCCGGAGGAGTTTAGGGCAAGAGTGGAAAGATTGGACATGGCACTTGGTGCCGTG
Source organism: Rhipidura dahli (assembly GCA_013399225.1). NCBI lineage: Eukaryota > Metazoa > Chordata > Aves > Passeriformes > Rhipiduridae > Rhipidura > Rhipidura dahli. Next base: position 37,239 of record VXAC01004707.1, on the reverse strand, counting down.
CTCTAGTTGACATGGTGGTGTTTGGTCATAGGCTGAACTTGTTGATCTCAGAGGTCTTCTCCAATCTAATTGATTTTGTGATTCTGTGAATCAGGTCTAGGCAGAGGGTGGGAGGCTTGAGGGTGCTACAAGGGGGTCTTTGTTGGAATGGAATCGGTGTGCCTGGAGTTGACTCTGTCAAGGTGTGGAAGGCGTGATGGATGGGTGGGTGGTTGGGAGAGCTGGGGACCAGGATGGCGATGGGCTGAGGAGGGAAGAGCCTTGCAAGGATGGGAGGTAGTGTTCAGAGATGGACTGTGAAGAGTCTGGGAGCAGCTGCAGCTCTAAAGGGGCACTGGACAACCCAGCCGAGGTGGGAGGAGGCCACCCTGGGACTGGAATCCTGGCTACAGGAATTGAGGGAGCTAGAAGAGAGCTTGCTGAGGTGGAAGGGCTGGGTTTTGATACACGGCCTTAGAAGGGGAGTTCAGTCATGTCAGGGAGAGCCTGGATGAAGGGCTTGAGTGTTCAGAGATGGCCAGTATTGAGACAAAGTGCTCAGGGACTGAAAGAAAACTGCCAGTTGGGTGGGATGGTAAGTCTGGTGAGTCACTGGGAAAACCCAGTCAGTGTTTGGCTGGCTAGGATAGTTTGCTGGGATGTTGTGTGCTCTGGGGTTTTCTGCCACGGGCTGGCAAGATGAGGGATAGTCCGGGTTGAAAAGAAAAAATAAGAATAAACTGTGGGTAAGACTGGAAGTGGAGTTTTGATGCTGATGAGAAAAAGATCCCAGGGAGAAAAGAAGTGTTGGAGGAGAGAAATTATTTGTTTGAGAGGTAACAGCATGGATTGAAGGAAGAAACTGGGGTCTTGGGTGAAGGGCAATGCTGGGAGACATGTGAGATGGTGAGGGTACGGTGCAGTCTGAATTGAGGTTGGAGGAAGCATCGGATGACAAACTGGAGTCATCCAGGTGTTGGAAACATTTTGGGTTTAGATGCCAGAGTAGATGGAGTGGGACAAATAGGATGCTGGCAAATTGCAGAGAGGACTGGAAGGAGGGGTTGGAACTATGGGTGAGGGGTGGTGAGAGTGAGCTGCCATGGATGTGGAGCCACCCATGAGGATGCTGTGTGAAGAGAGAGCACAAGCAGAAGGAAATAGCAATGGGGAAGGAGCTTTCCAAGGGCAAAACCTTATTTTGTCCAGGAGCCCTCTGGACACAAGCTGGATTCATGCAAGTGGAGGGATTCATGCGTGGGAAGAGGTGTAAGCAAGAGCACCAAAGGCAGCTTCTCATCTTCACTGGGTTAATTCTGGCTGCATCCCTACCTGCTGGGCCACAGAGAAAGAGATTGAGATAAGGCCTGTGGGATCTGCTCTATTTTAGATGAGTTGGTGATGGGGCATGTCACACCAGTCACCAAAGCCATCACAGGATGGACATCTGCTGTAAAGATGAGGGCAGCTGCCTCCAGCAGTGCAGTGCTTTGTGGGACACATTTGGCCCACAGCTGCCAAATCAGCTCTTCTGCTAATGATGTCCTGATAAGCTGGTGTAGTCTGGGATCTGGCTGCTCTTACCCAGGCACTTTGTGTGCGGAGAGGGTGGACTGGGTGTTCTCCAGTTTTCATGCTATTTGATACAACATTTTACTGCCTCTTTGTCTGTTTTCCATTTCTTGGAGTTGTTTTTTGAATTGTAGCCTCTCAGGCAGGGTGGGTGGCACTTTGGGGTGCCTGGTGGGCTGGCTGGACTGGGCAGGGGATTGAAGAGCAATGCACTATCTCTCTAGATTCTCAACTTTCACTAAAACAGAAGAATCATTTGTGGTAGAAACTCTGAAACAGCAGCAAATATATCTAAAGCAGCTATGGCAGCCTGGGGATGTGGGTCAGCAGTCAGAAATGATCCAGACAGCTCCATGTAACAATTTACTGCTTGTCATCTGAGTCGTGGTAGCTGCCCATGAGCACGTTTCTGCCATATCCTGATTGCGCTGGGAAGTGCTTAAACTCCCCTCAACGACTGCTTGCTCCAACTCCAGTGATAAGAGGGTTAATGCTGAGGTTTAAATTATTTCAGTGTTCATCCAAGTGAGTAAGTACAGAGGGGAAGTGTCTCCTTCTGCAGAGCATACCAGCATTTCTCACAGCTGTGGGGCAGGGGTGGTAGAAGGTCATAGTTGGAGCACGGAGGGAAGGATGAGCCATAAAACTGCAAAGCATGAGAGATGTGTAGTGCTGAAGTCTTTGGCACTGTTAAGCAGCATCTGCAGTGGGCGCATGGCAAGGGCGAAGGGAGGCTGCTACATGAAAGGATATGCTGCTTTCCAAAGTTTAGGAAATGCTGTGTGAAGCAGAGCTTGTGGCTTCCTCGTCCCTGTAATAACAATCTTTACCAAGAGAGATGGTATGTTATCCATAGATGCTGGGGCCAGAGGATGGCCAGTGTTTTTCTAAAAGCATTGATTGAAGATGACATTATTGCATCAAAACCAGATTTGTCAAAGTGTGGCCCTGTTTTACAGTTGAGGAAACTGAGTCACAGAGTGTCTAGCTGACATTAGGCACATGTGGTGGAGAGGATAAAATACCAGCATAGCTAAATGTGTAGTCAGGCATCTTTCTTCTGGTCCTGAGCTCATGTTTCTAGGAAAACCAGCATCTATGTCTTGCCTGCTCTAGGTGTATCACACACCCAGAAATTCTTTCTTTTGTCTCTTGTTCCTTGGCAGCAAGGCTCTATTTAAAATGGCCCCATTAAAAAATGCTTTCAAGGGTTATAAGTGTCTTACTACTTTAGGTTTCCGTACAGTTCAATGTCATGTTTTTTGGTTTATTTTACTGATTGCTGAGAGGCTAATATGAGAAACCACCTGCAGATAGGAGAGTATACCAGTCACTGGCCAAGACTTTGAAGTTCTGAAACCAGACAGAGACAGCTGACATTGTCCAATGCTGGGCATTGGCTCTTCTCTGCACAGGGCAAAATACTTCCTTCAAACCTCCTGAAACCAGAGGAGTTTGATTTTAATTATGAAAAGAGGATTCATGCTGGTATTGGTTGATGTATCAAACTGGAAAGTGCTGTGCGACCTCTTTGACAGAAAACTTCATTAGTAGGTTTGAGCTGGAAAAACTCTGTATGTGACTCGACTCCATTAAATTTTGGATTTCAACGTAGGAAAGAAAGTCTGCCTTGAATGACACCATATGGTGGAGACATGTAGCAAGCAAATGATTTTTTGGGAGTTTTGCCAGAGTAAGAAGTATTGAATAAACTGTGCTCAATAGATTAATTTACTTCGGTTGTATTTTGAAAAAGACTGGATGATTTTATGACCATTAGTGACATTTGCAGTTCTGCAGCCGAAGATAAAGGTAATCAGACGTCATTCTTCAGGGCACCAGCTAATCAGTGCAGTTGTCAGGAAGGACTCCCCTCCTCCAGCTCTGTGTGTGCAGGATTGCACCCTGGATGACAAATGTAGCCTCATATATCCACTGTGCAAGGCAGGATATTTGGCTCAGCTAAGCCTCTCGTCCTTCCCTGTGTCAGCTTCTCCTGGGTGACTTTCTGAAATCATCATGTGTACCCTCTATCTTCACCTGACTCTTCAAAAATGGTGAACTGCTACCATATTGCTTAATTAAAAGTAAATAAATTGTTGCCCAGAGCTGTGCTAGGTGCTGTCCCAGCACAGCATGGAGGTGCTCCCATGCCATGGAAATATGGTCTCTCTGGGGTGAGAGATAACCAACTGATATGAATAAGGAGAATCCAAGACAGGTTTGAACTTGACGTGTTTGCTGCCTAAACCTCGTCAAGGATTGTAGGTGTGGCAGAGAAGGAATTAGCAGAAGAATCATGGGCTGGTTTTATGGATATTTTGTGAAGTTTCTCCCACGGTTGTAGGAAAGGCACAGAAGTTTGAGAATCGAGCTCAGCAGTGCTGGGGAGCTTTGGGGGGACACCTCAATGGCAAATGTGCTAGGCTGAGATGAGTATTGAAGATAAAGACAAGTTACTTGTGATTGCAGCCGTGGGGAAGACGGCATCTCTGCAGGGGTGTAGAGATGGGGGAGATGTGGTCATAATGGCAGGCTGAGCTGCTGAGCTTTGTGGCTGTATTGCATCTTGGTGAAGTGATTTGATTCTACCTAAATATCCACATCTAGTAGATAAGCAATTGGTGGTGACTGAGGATGGTTTTATTTTAAATTCATTATCTGAGCCTCGTGGCTAATAAAGTTAAACAGAATACATTTACCTCTCTTTCCTAATAAGAATCAACTGTGCTCTGCAGCAGCTTGTGGGCCATGCTTTTTATCCATGCCTCGTGTATCCAGCCCTCAGTACAAGGGAAAATTGTTCTTTCCATTATGGCTTTATATTGCCAATCTGATACAATATTTAAACAGATTATCTCAATGCTCTGTTTGTCCCAAACCAATTTTTGCTTTGGCCTATAAAGTGAATCTTCCTTTCAGTGGTTTCTGTGGTACAGGATGTAGTTACATGCATCAACTAGTTCAAAAGATCCATATACAGCATGGATTTAAAGCTGAATAAACCCGCAAAACCCTTAGCTAGGACTATAAATGTCACTGTATTTTTATATATGTCTGTTTTTGGGGGATTTTTTGAGAGAGAATAGGATTACTGCATGCAGCTATAATTGAAAGTCCTTTGATAATTTCGTGGATATTTTAAACCTAGCAATGATATACTTTCATAAAACCACACTTCCCTGTTTTCTGAAGGATGCTAATAAGATGGTTAGCTTTGCTTTCATGCTCAATGTGTTTATGAGTGCTCTTGCCCATTTAGTTGCCTCACCAAATTTAATGCCCCACTCTGATTTCATAATAATTGTCAGGAGTCTCTTTCTTATTGTATGTCCCCGCTCACTGTCTGGAAAATGCAGTCTCCTCATTGCTGACCCCATCAGTCTGTCTCCTCATGGTGCTTGTAAAGAAAACCCTCTCTACCAAGGACAAAGATGTTTTTAAACAAGCCAATCTGATATAAGACATAGTTTGCTTAACCCAGAGGTGACCAAGAAGCAGTTGCTGGCTGACTGTGCCCAGCCTTGAGTTGCTCTGTCTGGCTGCCCTTCTCCAAAGGCTGCACACGCTGCCATGCTGTGCTGTTCATTATCTGAGCAGCATCTGCAGTTCCCTTCTCTGTTACAGATGCCGCAGTCTGCTTAGTTTTGTGCAGCTGACACGCTGCCCTTACACTTCTGTGAGGCATCTCTGCAGCTCCTCAGCCAGCTCACATCCACCCTGGCCTGCTCGAGACTTGTCCTGCTTCTCACCCTGGCCACTCCAGTGAGCAGGTGCCACTGGCCTGGCTACCATGCAGGCATCCAGGTAATCCTCCCTTCTCACTGCTGGCTAAGTCCCAGCACGAGATATTTGTTACCTGCCCTGCTTCAAAAATCTGCTCCTCCTCTGTTGCTTCTGTGCATCCTCTTTGCACCAGATCTTCCCAGGCTTTCTACCTGACATCTCCCATCAATGACAAGGCATTGCTTTCAGACTCTCCTCAGCCTGTTAGTTTCAGCATTGTGTTTGCCAGCAGACGAGTGCTTGTCCATCAGTGTGTGTGCAACAGGGGCTGCTTGTCCTACGTAGTGGTAGCATGCAGCAGGGAACTCTGCTGAGTTATTTTTTCCAGTCTACTAAGCTGTCAGGAAATGCCTTCTGTCTTCCTCGTCAGTGTGCTCATAAGACCAATTTAAAAAATTTAAAAGAAAAAATTAGAAACCCATCACAGCATGCCTTTCCTCAGTTTTAAATCTTTGCTAACTACAGGGAGAATGCTGTATTCATGTTTTAAACACTATTTACAAAATAGTAACAGTCATAGGAACCAATAGTATTATTTTGCTCTTGATTTAAGTTGTGTATACAGACCACGTAACCTATGCCGGCAGCTACTGAAATAAAGTCCATTTCTCTATGTTGGCTTGCTTGTCTTCCAGCCTTTTAAATCAGCTTACTTTATACCTTAGAGAATACTTTTATTTCTATATATATCTTCTCTTCTATTGGCTACCCCAGATAATCCTGTGATCAGCCATGCAGCAGTGTCACTTGAGTAGAATATGGAACGATGCTGATCGTTTTCTCATAGGCTGTCATACTAGCCCAGAAATAGCATCCATCTACAATGGGAGAAGCTCTATTAACATTTACAACTGTTCCTCTTCCCGACCCTTGAGAATTGCTCCGTGGTAGATAAGCAATACTTTGTAATACATTTCTTTGCGCTCAGTATTTTGGAGTTGAATTCTGAAATATAAAGGCACCTAATCCTGATCTGCTCTGGGATACACTGCTCTTCTCTTAGCAAGTGGTGCTGTGAATAGGATTAGCATTTCAACAGCTTCTTTTTTTAACTGTGAGCAATAAACTAAAATAATAGGGCCTGATTCAGAGCTCTCCAAAGTCGGCAGTAGTGCTTTGGCTCATGTACATTGGCTTTGGGTCAGGCCCATAAGAATGGGAAATTCAGTGTTTCCCTAGAAAGGAAGGAGAATGTGTGAATTTTAGAGTTCCTGCTCCTGTGGAGTCTGTCCACACTGAGCTGAAATCCACAGATTTACAAGCCAACAAACACAACTGTAAATTTGACGGCAGGTGAAAAGAAAATGTGTTGCTAGTCATGCAGTTAAAGCTTGTGCTTTTTAATGATGTCAAGGGCATTTAGGACATACATATAAACAAGTAACCATTAGAGGTATTTTTGCTGCCATTTCTTTTCTCTCAGACGTGTGGAAGTGCAGACCACCATCATTGGGGCAGAACATGGTTTGGGCACTGTGGTCAGGGAGATGAGCTATTGGGCTGGCAGGGCTTGCAGTGACTGGCTGCTCTGAACGCAACGCTTCAAATTCATTAGCCATGGGCCCATGGGTGAGAGCCAGCTGTGAGCATCTGGCCCTCAGGGCCCAGCACGTGGTGTTACAGGCCTGCACACTTCAGCTAAAAGCTGTTTGGGGATTTACTGTGCCTGTGCCTGTACTGGGCATCCTCTACAAAGCAAAGCCCATTGCTAATTAACAGCTCTTGAGCAGGGCCTGGATTCCCAGTTTTTTACCTGCCTATCACCTATGAAATAGGTGATACCTTGAGCCTGCTTATTAGGCAGTAAGACTGCAGTTTTGCTGTTCCTTGCGCAAGCTCTGAATTTTTGAACCTCAGCTTTCCACAGTGCTTTTTAAAAGCACAGCAACAGTGGCAATCCTGCAGCTTTTCACAGATATCTTTCGAACCCTGTTTTACTAAGTTCCTTCCCTTCTCCCTGTTTCTTACACATTACACATATATTTTGAGCTGTGGTATTAAATTTTGGTAATTAAACAGAAACCAAATAAATTAGTCTGAAATCTAAAAAGCTTACAGGGGTGAATTGGATGTCACATGCATATGAATCTCTGAGCATTACTGAAAGCTTTAGCATCACTACCTGTAGTGCCGTGTCCTTTCTGAAGCATTCCCACCTGGGAGCAGTGAGGTGAGCAGTTGGAAGCAGCGTTTGCCGAGTGGCTGAGGCTGGGCTCTCCCAGAGTGGGCAGAAGGACACTGCTGGAGACGGGGGATGCGTTGCAGCTGTGACAGTTGTACTGCGACGTGCAGCTCTTTATCTTGAGGACAAGTTTCTGATTGCTGCGATCTGGAGGGGATCGGGAGCAACCTTCAAGACTCAAATAGTCCTTGGCTCTCAGCAGGAATATTTAGAGGGTTTAGTTCCTCATAGCAACAAAGCACTTGAAGACATTTAACTGATTACACCCTTGCAGGTCGGCAAGAAGCATTGTCTCCATTTTGCAGCTGGGAGAACAAAAAGGCTTGAGATATGGGCCCCGTGGGCTCAGGTTTATGCTGATATTTGAACTTTCTTCCTGGCTCTGGGTCTTAGTGGGCTTCAACAAGGGAATTGTCTGGGAGAGATGGAACAGGACTGCTGAGGGCTCCAGAACGGGCTGTAGATGTATTTCTTTCCTGTATTTTCTCAGGCAAATTGTAGCAAGAGCACCTGTGTCCGCAGGCAGGGTCTCAGTGTGGTGTGTGCTGCTTGGGCTCTGAGGAGGGATCCCTGACATACAGGGGCTGCGGAGCAGCGTGGCAGCATGCCCAAAGACACCCAGACATTCCTGGTGTCACAGTCTACTCTTGTGCCCTTGGCTGCAACAGCCCCTCTCCTGTGGGGTGGGCTGGGCAGTGAGAGGCAGATGGAAGTTGGGTGATTTGCATCTCTTGGTTTTATGCCAGGATCCAGAATATTTTTCCAGCCATTTTACAGAGGTGCCGGTCTCTGACTGGTGGCACTGACAAAAGCTTGGGTGTGCTGCTGTAAGGTGCATGGTTGTAAATGAGCTGACCTGCATATTCTGTTTCCTAATTCTGAGTGATACTGTCAGCTCAGAGAGCTGAGCCTGGCTAATGACTGGAATCCACTGTGCTTTTCTTAGCGAGGATGTGTGGTGATCTGAGATAGTTGTTAAGTGCTACATCCTGAGAATCAGAACTGCGTGTGCCCCATGGGTCCAGCATGTTTTAGACAGATAAACAGGGTTTGAGATGACCAGGGAGTTACTGTGAAAAGAACTAATATCAGGTACATAGTAACCTGCAGTTAACTGGGAGGCAGATCAAACTCATGGGGTTTTCCCTCTGATAAAGGTAATGAAGAGCTTGCAAGGACTTGGTTTGCAGCTTCTGCACAGGGTATGCATAGGCACTGTCTCCCTGGCACAGGGAATGCCAAACAGCTGTGTGACAAGAGCATTGTAGCCAGCGAGGCACCCCACTGCGTGACATTCGTTCTGTCTGAGACCTTGTTGATGCTTTGAGATAGAAGAAAATAGGGGCAAAGGGAGGAGTTGGAAATTAAATGGGAATAAGGACTACAGAAATGTATTCAGGGTGTCATGGGACCCACCACCAGACAGAATCCGTTTCAAGGGAGGTGGGCTTGACATAGCGGGGGGCGAGAGTTGGGATGGGGAAATAACAGCTATGATCTGTCTTGCGGATTTAGGGTTTACTGTCAATCCTACGCAAACTAAAAAGCACCCCAGACCAGGAGGTGAGAATCCTCCTCTTGGGACTGGATAATGCAGGCAAGACCACTCTCCTGAAACAGCTGGCATCAGAGGACATCAGCCACATCACACCAACACAGGTGAGGAAGAGCTTTCCTTCTTGAGACAGTTATTGTGGTCCCACCTGCTACCTTATACAAAGCACTAATGATTCATCAGAGTCTTTCAGTAAAAAGGGGAGCAACTGGAGCCTGGTGCACCATTAAGTTTGTGTCTTTTCTGCCTAAGAGGAGGCTTCCTGAAGGAGCCAGAGAGCTTCAGGCCAGATCGGTCAGGTAGTGCAAAAGTGGATGAGTGCTGTGGAGTTCTGCAAAAGGCTTTTGGGTCATGCTAGGGTTGCATGGATGAGACTTTGTCCCTGTTGTCCTTGCCAAACAGGGGACATGTAGAGTGGATGCAGCAGCACTGGGCAAACCCTTGTCTCTTTGTATCTTTCACCCAACCAGCTCCAAGGGTCCTGCATATACCAGTGCTCCCTCCTTAATGCCTCTCATGCCCTTGTGTTAAGCTTTGGGGTTGAGGAGAAGGATGTCTCCCATCAGAAGCACTGCAGCATTGCTCCAGAGGAGGTTGCTAGAGAGCTATGGGAGATGCTTCCCCCCACCCTGTAGCTGCCTCCCAAAGCTCCCAGCCCTGGCACCCTAATTCCAAGCCTTGGTCCCTTGGGTGGTGTGGCAGCACGTTGCCAGCCCATGCCACATCCTGTTTTTCTACTTGAATGCACTTTTAGTTGGTGCTCTAATTGATGAAATGGACCCTTCAGACGTGCAGCTGTTACTCTTTTAAGCCCAGCATTAGCTGTGTCGTGTCGAATTGAGCTGAGACCTCTGGCTTCATATTAGTTGTGACTGTCTACTCAGCTTTCACAAGCTCAATCCTGCTTTTCACAGTGCCCTTGTTTTCTCCTTATCTGCAGCTCTCCCACCTTTTCCTGCACCCACCCTGCTGAGCCCTCTCAGGGCACTAACTGCATCATATGTCTCCATAGCCATGACAGCATCAACCCTTGACCCAAGAACGCTGACAAACTGATGGTGTGGCGGCTGCTTTCGCTGGTGCCTCTCCCACAGCTGATCCATCTTTGTGGCTGCCCACCCCATCTCACTGCATGTTGCAGGCATGGAATATATAAGGTGTTAATGTCTGGCTATGAACATGCTGCAGCCACTCAGGTTTATGCTCTGTGTGGTTTTGTTTCTGCTCTTTCCAGGGCTTCAACATCAAAAGTGTACAGTCTCAAGGCTTCAAACTGAACGTATGGGACATAGGCGGACAGAGGAAGATCAGACCATACTGGAGGAACTATTTTGAAAACACTGATATCCTTGTGAGTATTGGCTGAAGTTGAATGCTGTGTTCATGCAATGGCTTTCCAAGGTCTCAGCCAGAAATTCAGAAACAAGTAATGTAATGTCCCAGCCCTCAGCAACACCATTGCCATTGTAACAGGAGTTATTCTGAGCTAAATGGCAAGATTGGTTGGGTGCAGTAAGAAAAATACAGTTATGTTTGCAGAAATCATTCAGTTGCATGTTTTTACTTTCACAGGATGGTGCTGTTTATAGCCAGTTCCTTTCCTCTCATCTCAGTCTCTTTCAAATGAAAGAACATTAATAGCTTTTACTTTACTCATCTATAGCTCCTTTCACTGGAGACTCTGAGGGCCTGTCATGGGCATTAGTGACTTAAGCATCATGTGTAGAGGTAGGTCAGTATGGTGCCCTTGTTTTATAGGTGGGGATACTGAGGCATAACAATTAAATGCTATGTCTGGCATCAGATAGGAAAGCTTCTGACTGAGGGACACAGAGACCTCTTGTCTTTTCTTTTGCTCCTGTAATCATAAGACTGTTTTTTAATGGTTTTGACAACTTAGCTGTAATTACCTTACAATTAGCTACAGATGACCACAATTATATTTACCATGCAGGACCTTTGTTTTTCCATGCCAGAGCACATTTCCCTCGGACCCTCCAGGTGCTGTCTTGGTTATTTTCAAAGATCACCTCTAGCATGCAGCCACATATGCCAGAATGAAGGCAGAGTGGGGGCTGCAGGCCTCTCCCTGCCCCAGGCAATATTGCCTATGGGAACAGAGAAAAGCCAAGGTTTGCAGGCTCCCATGGGAAAGTGGGAAGCTCTCTCAGAAAGATGCCATTCCTCCCTCCTGTCAGACACATACTCAGTAATGTGTCAGGAGCTTCAGTGCACTTGCACGGAAGGATCAGTGCAACTAGGAACAGGACTCTCTACACCAACGCTCATGTCCAGTTGCTGAAAGGCTTGGCTGTGCCTGCAGACTTAGAAAACATTGTCCAAATGAAGCTGTTATTTAAATGTGACTAATAAACCCTTGGTACTCTCTTTTGCCAATCTTCCTTTTTGAACCTTAATTTGGAACCTAAAGTTCGAGGGCAGCCACCACTGCATAAACGCAGATGGTTGCTTTTGCAAAGAGGAACTGTGAGGTTTTCTGTGGGGTAAGATCTGGATTTGAGAAACGATCAGGACACACATTGTGCTCCTCTGTGGCCACTGAGGATAGAGACATGGCGTGGCTGTGAGGTGTCTGTGCCCACTGAGCCCAAGCTCTGGCGCTGTGTGTGGTGGGGAGGCAGGAAATGTGCAGATCAAAGTCAGCCCTGCAAAGCAGCAGCATTGGGATCTCTGCCTGCTGTGGCAGGTGCTCAGGCTGCAGAGGCTGTGCAACCACAAAACAATATCTGGAAGATGCTGCTGGCAAAGGCAATGAGCTACACTGGCCTATGGGCTTCCACCCTTCCCAGAGAGTGCTGCATGGGAGGTGCAGAAATAAAGGTGAATTTGAAGACTGAAGGAGATGAAAGCAATTGTTTTCCCTGCCCCTCTCACCTTAGTTAAAGCAATTTATGGAGAATCCCCTTCTTTTCATATGAGTAAGAAAATGGGTGGATAAAAGCAGAATCACTCTGGGGGAATCAGCAGTGTGAATTCAGAGAAATAACTGGTGCACAGATGGACTTGAGTTCCCCTGGCTGCTTCATGCTGACACCCAGTCCCAAACTGGGAGATTTTGGCATGTTGGGGAAGTGCTTTGCTATTTCCATACACACCAAAACTGGGATCATATATATGCTGATGGCTCGCTCTGTCTTCTGCCAGTCCTCAACCCTGTTTTAGCAAGTAATTTTACCCTCTGACAAACCCGGTGCAAATTGTGCATTTGTAAATTGAGCCAACTTATCCCTCATGCTGTTTCTTCATCTAGTCCCACCACTTGCAATTTCTGCCCAACCCATTTACTCCAGGTTATGTTTTGGCTTGTTTCTCAAAGGAGGTACCCAGCTTTACAGGAATTTCTTTCTCAAATCTCCATTCTCCAACACAGTGTTCAAACTGGCAAGCTATGTTACCAAACACCACAGCCAAAAACAGGCTCTTGTGTGGCCTTGGCCGTAGAAGGAAGTTGGAGATGAGATACACTACAGTTCCCAGGACCCCCCGCTTCTCTCTTCTCCTAAACAGTGTTGCATAAAACAGAAAGGACCCTCTAAAGAGTATTAAAAAGCAGGAAGTAATTACAAATTCAAATCCATGCAGGTGCCTTTGAATGAGAGCTTGGTCTTGCATCACACACCTGTGATATTTGGAAGCTTAACGCAGGCAAATAAGGTGTGGATATCTGGCTGATTGCATATTCAGACAGGCACCTGCAGCTATTTGGCACAGTGCTTGCTGGTTTGGAAGTAGGCACTCGGCACATACTTTACTTTCTCTGTGCTGTGCTTTTGTGGCTTTTGCCCCAAGCACTGCTGTCTCTAGTTCTCATCTTGCAAAACAGCTCCCTAGCGAGGAATGAGTGGTGCAGGAAAAAGCCCAGCTGGTTGGGACCCAGAGCTATTCCTTCCCAGTTAGACCAGCACCATAATATGGAAGGTGCCGCCTTTCAGTTCACAAGTAGCACTCGACCATTGCATTCATGTGTTGTGGATATGGACTTGCACAGAGATGTCCTGAGGGAGGACAGATGACAGTCCAGCTTTGCCTCAGAACACAACTGCCAGCCCTGCAGCTTCTTCGTTTCTTTTGGTCTGTGTTTCCTACCCCAAATGCACAGGGGTGGATGCTTGCTAGGGGCAGGGAGGACATGTGTAGCTGATCCAGTATTAGTGCACGTGCTTGGGATCACATTGCAGGGAGAGGCCTGTATGTCACGCTGTGCCCACTGGGCTGGTCCCCATCACGTGGCCCTGGGTGCGTGCTCTGCTGACGCATCCCCACACAGCTGTGTCCAGCCCTGCCGCGTGTCCCCCAGCCTCTGTCAGTGCACATCAGCCCCCAAGTGATCTGCAGAGTGGCTGGGAGGTTGCTGGGTTACTTCCTCAGGCCTGGCATACAGATTATCCTGCTGCGTGTTTGGTCCCATTTCAAACAACTCAAATGCTGCTCATTAAGAGAGTGCCTATAGTTTAATAGATATTGCTGCTAGAGATCTTCCCTCCCCCACTATTTGGTCAAAATTATGCTAGAAGCATGGAGTCTTATACTGAGACTGCCTGCAAGGATACCATTTATCTTGATGGCGGGGTGCTGTGCTCATCTATTCCCTGAAAACCAGGCTGACACTTGCTCCCTGTAAGCCACCAAAGAGCATGTAGATGACATGCTAGCAGCTTCAATCACTACTGATGGGGAATGGCAGTGACTGGAAGCAAAATGCTGTGTTTGTCACCAGTCCTGTCCCTGTCTGCTGTCCCAGCATCCTTCTTCAAAAACCTTCACGTATCAAGTAATGAAAAAGGGATACCAGTCTATTCTTGCCTGCATGTTATACCGAGGTTCCCCAGTTTTTTTAGATGGTAGCTGAAGGTGGAGTCTTATAGACTAAATCCAGCCCTCATCCTCAACCACCCTCTCTGAGAGGCTGCAGTAGGATTGCCTGATGGAGATGAACTCAATGTCCCCTGAGTGCCATTGTGTGCCTTGGTGGCTTATTGAGGAGGTGATGCTAGAGGGCAGCATGGCACAGTCACACCAGGCCGGTGTTTGTACACTTTGCTGGGGTGAAAGGCTGTGTCTGGCTCCCCGGGTTTTGCCCTCCTATGCTCAGCTTCAGCTTGTAAGCCAGTCATTTGAAACAATACCAGCAGTCTCCTGTTCTCTTCAGATAATATATGCTATGGAGATGGTGACAGCATCCTCAGCACTGCTGCCAACTCCCTTCTGATTCTACCCACATGGCTTTCCACTCTCTCAGCTTTAAAAGAGGTGGTTCCTCTCCTTTCAGAGCATCATGAAGTTTTGTCAACATTTGCTGCAAATAATAGTGAGGATCTTTGTGCTCAAAAGCATAATTAGTAGGTTCAGCTCACTTAAGCACATGCTACTGTGGAAGAGAGTTTTCTGGGAAGGGTAACTTTTCCTGTCATTTCTTTTTTCAGATCTATGTCATTGACAGTGCAGATAGGAAGAGGTTTGAAGAAACGGGTCAGGTAAGTTACTTGTGCCCAGCTTCCTTTGAAGTAACTCAGTGCTTCTGAGTGCCCCTTGCTCACAAAAGTTAGGACGAGGATTTTGTTGTTTATGAAGGAAATTTGCATTTCAAGAGACTTGCCTTTCAACATCAATACAGATTATTTTGGTAGATGTGAAACAAGGAAAATAGGTAGCCTAATTCTGTTTAAATAGAACAGTGTTCATTAAAGTTATACAATAATAGCAAATGGAGCCTAAAACCGAAAGCACAAACTTCTCTAAGTCCTTTAAACCTTGCCAAACCAAGACCCTGAGGAATCTTATTTTCTTATTTACAAAGCTGAAATGGAAATCATATTGACTTGATTGTCATTTGGATGTAATTGAAAAAAAGCTAAGAACTTTCGAACTAGGACTGGCCAGAAAAGAAGGTTTCCGTTTTGCAAAGTTTTGATGTTTTGTAACATTTTTTGTTTTAGGTTGGAACAAAACCAAGACTTTTAAACTTTGTTTTGTAAAATTGAGAAAGTGACAGTATCCCAAAATAGCTAGCAATAGGCTTACCCCACAGAAATGGGAGATATAGATTAAAGCCTTCTGTTCTGCCTGATTTGAAGGAGACACTTGATCTTTTGCCCCTCAAGTCTCATGGACACATCCCAACAGCAGAACTGTTGGCTGTTCTAGGCGTGGGGGAATCTTTCCCCTGCTTGAGCTATTTCATTTTATATCAGTAATTAAATATTCGTTGGGCAAAAGAGATGGAAAGGAAGCAGTAGCTTAGAGCACATGCCTGAGTCAGGCAGAGTCAGCCTGGACCCCTCCTCATACTTCCACAAACACTTTTGGTTTCAATAAATCAGCCATGTCAGATGAAAGACCTATTTTGTTGAAAAATTCCCAGCCAGCTCTGTTTGTAACTCCATCCTCTCGTCCTGGTTTCCAAACCAAACATTGCTTTTGGGGGGATGGATTCGTATTTCCACTGCAGTTTACCATCTCCCCAACTGTACTTGTTTAATCCAGAAGTTTTTATTCAGTGGATAAAAGATGTCAGAACAGTATCTGAGAGCACGAGACCTTTCCAGCTAAATAAAGAGCCCACAAAAATCTCCAATACTCATCTGTCTGCAATGCCAGCAGTCCCTACAGGTTCAAGTTCTGCCGAGTTTGTCATATGTTCCCACAGGGAAGTGACTTAAGACTGAGTGCCAATTTCACGTGAGACCGTTGCACAACCCTAGACATGAAGTATTTCAGCCACCATTGATCCACTGCAGATTCAAATTTGAGCTATTCAAAAAATCTTTTTGAGTCAACCTGTTTTGAATGAACAAACCCATTTTTTAAGATACCATCCAATGTGTGCTGTGCATATGGAACCAAAATCCAGCTATTAAGGATGATCTAGGTTGTCTTCAGCTAATCAATACCTTCAAAAGCATCGGCACTTTCCTGTGGGAGGAAGACTTCCATTTTGAGGGGGTGGTTGGGGGCGGGAAAGTCCTCTCTTGTTTAAATTGCAGTGATTAAAACTTCGAACAACCCCTCAAAACTCATTATTAACAAAGATACCAGGTCCAGTGTCAGTGGTTGCTCAGGTGCCAGTCAGGCAATAAGTTAAGTCAGATTCCTCATAGTGCCAATTTACATGGTTTTTTGCTGTTTCATCAGTTTTGGTCTCCTGGGATTAGAGACTGGTAAAACATTGAGTTGTAGCCTTTAAGGCAACTGCTAATTTCAGACCAAAATGAGTATTTTTCTAACCTGTAATTGGAAGAAATAGCTTTTGAACCTTGGGCAGAGATGATTGTATACATTTTTGCTCCCTTATAATAAGATCTAGGTTTCACTGGAACACACTCTTCTAGCATTTGCCCTAAATATATTTCTAATTAGAGACAACCACTGGTGGCTGAAGTTTTTCTTCCCTTCGCTCTCACCATCTTCCCCCCCACCCCACTCCCTTGTAAATGATACAGGAGCTGGCTGAGCTTTTGGATGAAGAAAAGCTTAGTGGAGTCCCCGTGCTCATATTCGCTAACAAGCAGGATTTGCTGACAGCTGCCCCTGCTTCGGAGATTGCTGAGGGACTGAACCTACACACAATCCGGGACAGAGTCTGGCAGATCCAGTCTTGTTCAGCTCTTTCAGGAGAGGGAGTACAGGTGAGGCTCTGGAGAAGGCTTGCTGTGCCAGCAGGCCATCTGTAAGGATTGTTGATCTTCAAGGTGGGGCTGGACTGGCTGCCTCAGTGATAGGGGTCAGCACAGCCAAAGCCTTGCAGCGCACAGCGCAGGGGGTTGCCTAGTCTTGGGGCCTGTGCAAAGGGAAGGGAGAGCTGTGGGCCATTGGGATCCCTCCCTCCCTGGGAAGAGCAATTGCCCCCCACCCAGGAGCCCTTAGCTAGCCCAGATGAAGACATTGATTTCTTTTAAAGAGACTGCTGTCAGGTTAATCATTCTCACAAAACAAATAATCTTTTACTATTAACCCTTTGACTGGTACGAGTGTGCACTCCAGAAATCGGATTTACCTTTGCTACTGATGTCATTTGGCGTTTTGCTCAACACAGGCACCAGGGAGGAAAAACTGATCAATTTTTCTGATCAAGAGAAATGCAAGAGTTGCACATGAAGCAACGACCACTTCTAATGGCAGCAGCATGTGGGGCAGCAAAAACCCATCGAGAGGCCTGCACTGTGTCCCAGTGCTGAACTGTAATAGCTGTGTCTTGGGCTCCTGTGCTGTAGTCAGTTCCTGCGGTATAGTAGCTCTTTGTAATGTAAATGGGACCTAGGTTTGTTTATTTCACTCTTAGGCTTTCCTGAATTAATGAAGTATTTGCAGAACTCAAAATCCGAGTACTCCCTTCAATGATATTTAAAGAAACAGAATGGTGAAGGCATTTATCTTCATTGCAGTTTCAGTAAAACCTTATTTGCAGATTCTACAAAGCAATACAGGATAGTCAGATATCAAGCTGAGTATGAAGAGTTTCAGAGGCAGCCCTCCATGCTGAGTGGGCAGTAAAATGGCAGTTGAAATTCAGTGTTGACAAGTGCAAAATAATGCACATGAGAAACAATCCTAATTATACACATACAACAGTGGACTCAAAATTAGCTGCCATTACTCAGAAGCAGATCCTTGGGAACAGAGCTCCTCAAAGACCAGAGAGGAAAATTCAAATGCTAGACAATTTCAAGAAAGCAAAAAAGAAAACATATTTTCTAGCAGGTTAAAGTCATAATGAGCCCATACCTTGAACATGGCCTTAATTTCTGTCTCTTGCTGCATTTAAAAAGGTTTTAGTAGTAGTAATAGAATCATAAAGTCCAACAAAAAATTGGGCAGAAGGGTCTTCAGAAGATCTTTAGACCAACTTCGTGTTTAAAGCAGGGGTAATTGAGTCTAGAGGAGGTTGCTGAGAATGTTGTTCAGTCAAGTTGTATCTCTAAGCATGGAGATTCCATATCGTCTCTAGGTAACCTCTTCTAGGCTCTTAACTACCCTAATCAGAAAAAAATATGGTCCCTATATCTGCTCAGAATTAGGAGAGATTTGAGGATTCTCTGGCAGAAATGATCAGCACAGAGTGGCATCTGTATACAGAGATAATAAATAAATTAGGACTAGCAGCTTGGAAGAGAGAGAGCAGAGAGTGGGAACATCTCCAGGATTTATAAAATAAGGTATAAAAATGCCAGATAGACTGTATGCTATTTTTTTACATTGCTAGAGGAAGGGTGTTCCTAATGAAATAATCAGAAAACAGTTAAAAATAAATAAAAATAAGTGCTTCTTTTCAAGTTGCATAATTAAATTATGGATCTCATTGGCATGGGATGTGGGGAGACCAAAGGTATAAGATAAAAAAGGTATCAGAAAACAACTTAAGTGAATTTCTGAAGAAGGGATCTGCAGGCAATCACTGACCACTAAGATCTGGAGGCACCTTTTGACTGTCTGAGTGTCTTCTGATTTTTAAGTAGGGTAAGGAACAGCTTGGGCCATGGACTGGGAGGGAAGAAGAGAGTAAGGCAGATCGTGTTCCTACATGGTTTTTCCCCTGGCATCCAGAAAGAGGATGGATGAACCATTGGTCTGACCCAGTACAGCAGCTGATTTAAAATTCTCAACCCAGTTTTTAGAGCTGAATGTAGTAGATGGTGTCCCCTAAAAGGGCCTTTAGCTAGCTAAGCCACAAATTCAGCTGTGTTGTAGCCAGTCTTGTGAAAGGCTTCAGCTCTAATCCTTGCTCTGAAGTTTCCGGTCCAAAGAAATGTGACCAGGAAAGCGAGGCTGCAATTGACAGGGTTTCAGGCAAACATAGGTCACCTTCCTCCCTCCTCCAGGCCCTTCTCTAGGTTATGGAAATCCCAGGGAGCTCTCCAGCTGCAAAGGGGCAGTAAAGAGACATAAAATTCAGAGATGAGTGCTGGATGTGGAAGAAGTAAATGATACAAAGTGTCACTCTCTGTTCCTGCGCTTTGAAATGTCCTTCTCAGGCAGGTCTGTGGGCTCTCTGGAGTGGGCTGCGCACTTCTCCATTGACAGCACCTTCTTACTATGCTTCCTCGCTGAAGCACAGCACATCATCAATAGTGTAAAATACTCAGCCCAATACCCTCTGTCAGGGAAATGAAATCTGCTTCTGCATTCACTTCCAGAAAATAGACCAGTACTAAATAAATCTATTTGCAGGCCTGTGTGTTTTGTTCATCATGCTTATCTAATCAAATTAGTTTAGGTGCAGGCCAGGTAACATCCCACTTTTTTGTAGGCAGTCTCATTACCCTAAATACTGTAGCTCATTCCGTAAATGGCTATTGTAGAAAAGTCAGGAAAGTTGCAAACTCTCTACAGCTTATAGAAGAAGAGCCTCTATATTTCTCTTCAGCCATAACTTCAGCCCTATCAAATCAGACAGCAAGAATGTCAAGCACTCTCTTTCCTTGCAAATTGAACAAAATGTTTTGGGAGATGGCTTTTAAACTAAACCCAGATCAGCCTAGGAAGAAATGGTGTCTCCAGTCTTGGGATGTTAAGGAGAGGTCCAACTTTAGAAGAATCAAAGAACTTGTTTAAAGAGTGAGATTAGGAAAGATGTTTTTGAGGATCATGGTACACCAGGGTCACAGGTACCAGAGACTCAGAACATGAGCTCTCCATATGTGATTAAATCTCAAGTCTGTGCTTTATGGACTTCTTTGAGAAATGACAATGAGTGGCAACAAAATAAATGAAGACTGGGAAGCATCAAGTGTTCAGAATGAAAGACAAGGAGTGAGCACACCAACCGTCACAGCTGGTGGAATGTGTTAGCTGAGGTAGAATCGGAGACATTGCTTAAGGATTTTGCAAGGAAGAGTGGTGGCATATTTTGTACTGAGCACATGAAGGAACAGAGTTCATATGGGAAGATGTTTGTGACAGCTTGAAAGAAGAGCAATGAGCAAAGATAAATAATGCCAATATATGAAGGAGAAATAGTTTGAAGGTCATTTAATTAGTTTAGCAGCTAGCACCATTGTGTATAGAACTGGGTAGTTAAGACTGGGGATTTCAAGGTTAATGAGATTAGATTATGGTTAATAGAATGATATAAATTTAGAGAATTTAACTATTATTTGAAATGGGTTATTTAATAAAATTGGTAATTAACGGGGGAACCCATATAGTCATCTTCTCTTTTAAAATTAACCATTAGGGACTCTGGAAAAAGGGCCTAGTAGTGTCCTGAGCAGGCTCAGAAGAGAGGTGACTGGGTTAACTGGAAACTCCATGTAGTGTCTCTGGATGCCAGCTGGCAGCCCCTGTTACACCAGCTGAAGACTTCATTACCTCCCAACTGTAACTGTGGGCAGCACTTGTCTTGTTAATCAGACTTCATGGTGCCATCGAGGCTTTTTCAAGCAAAATGTCTGCTTGGGTCTGATCTTACCCTCAGCCCCAGTTACAAGAGCAGGAAAGCCTTTTCTCCTTGCCACAGCCATCTGGGATCTGCCTCTGGAATGGAGTCCTAACCAGCCTACACCGACCCCCTGGCACAGAGTACAGCAAGTGAGGGAGGTGATTACTGATGACAGCAGAGGAACATAAGGGAACTGTTGCCTCATAATGACTCTCTGGTGCCATGTAGGCTCTCTTGGGGTTGTATTTGTGACCAGATCTCAAACTGTAGTCCCTGGTGTGCAAAAGCTATGTACATTACACCCTGGCCAGCTAGGGTGCTGTGAAAGCAAGCAGGACACCTCTGCTTCACTGCGTCCTCTCTTGCTGAGGTGTTATTTAGGGGCCAGGGCGTGATATTAAACATGACTCAAGGCTTGGGACTGATCTGTGCTCTGCAGCTTGTTTCTTGTCTGAAGCAAGATTCTCCCTCCAATCAAGGCAGTGGGAGTTCAGCCTGCCCCAAGGAACTGTCCTCCAGAATGATGATGCAGCATATTGTGTCCAGAGTCTCCCAAACATAATAGCCCTCTGGAGACCATTAAAGCCAGTGAAACTGAGAGTAGCCACTAAACTTCTCCAATTTATGCCAGAGCCTGTCTGGCCCAAAGGACTGTGGGAAGGGCTGAGCCTCTGTCTCCTCCCTGGCTGTTTCAACCCAGTTGAGAATGAAGCCCAAGACTTAAGTTAGGTCTATGCTGCAATTCAGCACTTTCATAAGGGCGAGATTCAGAACAGGACCATCCCTGGCAATGTGGTATCTTCAGAGCTTAGATTTTGTCTTAAGGGTGTCTTAGCCAGGACAGGCTGGATGGGGACCTTCCACATCTTAACAAGGTTCTGGAGCTACTTGTAAATGTGATGTAAAAAGTGAGTTTTGATGACTGCAGCTCTACTGGGGCAGGCAGAGCCTGTGTATGTTGAAGAAAAGCAGCCATGTTTCCAGATTACAGGGCAGTGTCTTCTGATTTTTAAGTAGGGTAAGGAGGGAGTCTGCAGTGCTGCATCAGGGATACAAGGTCTCAGAGGACAAAAAAATAAGCTTTCACCCAGTCAAAAACCAATGGATAATGTACTGGCAGGAGCCTGTAAGAGTCAGCCTGTATGATCACAGGAGGTGCAAGGAAATGACAGATAATGAAGGCACAGTCCTGGCTGTGCAGACGGAGAAGAAAGTGACAGTTAAAATAACGCATACCAAAAATGCTAGAGATTGAAAATTTTGCACTTGCCTGACCCAATTTGTTATGGCAGACAGAGGATTACATGAAAGGATTAAGCTTTGCTGTCCTTAAGGTCACATTAGGGGTCACAAGTTTGTGGCCTTGCCTGATCCTGGGCTTGCAGGGGAGCAGAAATTGCAAGGCTTTTTATGGGGTGGAAAGGACTTGTTCGCTGTGTTTGAAGTCAGATTACTTCACTCCCATAGCCGCAAAGCTGATAATGCAGAGAATAAGCAAGCAGTGGGCTAATCTTAAGCAGGACTTTTTATTTCTCCCAGGGAAGGCTCTACCAGTACTTTCCCAAGGGGTGTTGGAGTACAACTCCCTTGGCACAATAGCAGATGGGACTGCAGCAAGGCGGGGTTGTGTGAGCAGCATTTCTCTGCGAGGAGTGTTACCCTCTTCCCTGGGGTTCTCTCTTTGCTTTGGTAAAGTTTACTAGCTGCTTGTTAAGGAGCTAAGAGAGGCAAAGCTGAAAGATCTGAAATCTTTCCCTGGCTAAGTTTTCCCAGGGTTGACTTGAGGCTGGAATACTAATATTGTATCCGCCTCGATCCTCAGAGTACCTGCCAATGTCTCTGTGTCTCAACAAAGCAGCCACAAGGACATCTATCAAGATCTTAATGTTACTGTAGGGATTATACTTCCTTCACAGAACCATCTTTTAAACATGCAGATATAGGGACAGAGTGTACAGGGACAAAGGATGACAACAGTCGACTCCTTGAGGACTTGATTCTTTCAAGCACTGTTCCCTCCTTCCCGTGTGCCTTTCCCATAGCAGTTCTTTGTGGTTGTAGCAGCTTCCCTGGATTTCTCTACCTTACCAGTGCTCCATCCTACTTCACACCATTGGTAGAAATACTGTAAATGCACCTTTTAGTTTTTTTTCTTTCCACTGCATTTGGTATTCTCCAACGCATCTGGGCACACTGCAGAACACCCCCCCCTGCGCAAAAAAGTTGCACCAGAAGCTACAGACATAGCTGAGGAAGGCATCTCACATACACCTTTTTGATACACCTGAACATGTTCATTTTCCCTTTATCACTGTTAGGCAGGGGTATATTTACAATTAAATATGACTTTTTCCTGTCAATTAACTCATGCCAGAAGAGAGTTTTTAAAATCTATTCCTGCTTTAAAAGTTTGGTGACCTACTTACGTATTTCAAGCGTGTTTGGAGTTCACCTTTCCTCTTGCATTTCGCTATGTCATTCTTTTGCCCTCGTTAAATGCTTCATGCAGCCAGGCTCCCAGCCATGGTAAATCCCATCATAAACTCTGCTTTATGACCCTCACCGTGCTGGTGCTGCAATGGTCTGCCTTTCCCCTTGCCAAGCTCCCCAATGGCAGCAGGCAGAGTTTTAATCACTGTGAATTCAGGTTGTGGTCAGATTAGGTAGAAGATAGGATGCATGCTTGTTGTTTTGCAGTGATGTATTGTCTCTGGGATTACTGTGCTGAATAGCAGAGGGTGTCAGCTGATATTTATTACTTTAAGCTGTCTCAGCTGTTCTGGTTCAGCAAATAAACCTACATTCAAAATGAATGAGGAGCTCTGCTTGCCTTGTATGCCATGATGTGTGCAAATGTGATTATTGCTTCCGAGGCAGGGGAAGCTAAAACTATTGTGGGAGCATTTTTAGTTATTTATTTATTTTTACTCTTTGCAGGCAATCATGCAGATTTCTAAAGCACACAATCAAGTCAAAGGCTTGACACCTCTCCTCCTAGCCCCATTGTTAAGCCCTGGCATTTCTCATGCTGGGAATCACTCGCTCCCTCTCTCTAAAGTGATAAGCTTTAAACCATGCTATTGATTGCTTAAGGCATTACATGTTTTACACCTAGGTTATCAGTGTTATTGAAAGGGGAAGACACAAAGCTACCGGGCCTTAAAATGAATCTACCACTCATCTTTTCCCATTTGCTCTGAGGATTTCAGACAATTTGTTTTACACTGATCTCTGCTGGGGAGATAAATAAATGAAACTGGAGACACCAACACTCCCCAAGGTTAGAGTTAGAAGTGTTATTAGTGTAGGGCCTCATGTGCACCCCAGCACAAACTGGGCTCACTTATTCTTTATTTAACACAGCAACAAGGGCTGATTTCAAAAGTTGCTGCTCCCCTTCAGATAAGAAGTGTCACATAGCGCAGTTATCAAGGTGAATTGGTATTTTCAAGTGAGAACCTCTCTGCTTCTGATTAAGCCCTGAGGACTCCCTCTCTTCTCTCTTAACTCTTTAGCTCCCCTCTGACATGGCCACCACCTTTGTGGCTGAGAGACAACATAGAGGCATGGCAGTAAGTGTCAGCTCACCCAAAGGGCCTGTCATACTCTGCTTTGGGCCACCTGTCCTTGGAGAAGCTGAGGTCCTTGGCAGCCTTTTGGCAGTCTGGGAACAAGGGTGTAGGACACCAGCAACACTGCTACCATGGGACTACCGTGATGTTGGCCCAAAAACTCTGACCTTTCTTAGCGTCCAACTAAGTTTACTGTTGTAATGATACAAAAATGGCCACTGAACATAATACAGCAAAATCCCCCCACTCTGAACTCTGAAGTGACATTTGCCTGATTTCCGAACACAAAGATGTGCTGTTCCCTTCTCATCCCCAAAACCCTACCTTTTGCCTTCAGCCTCCCTGTCCACAGAGATACCTTGTAGGCAGGATAGAGGTAAGGGATATGCTAAGACACAAATATGAGGAGATTGTGCATCTTATTCTCCATTGTGCATGTCTCCTAATGGATAAGTGATGAGAGCAGATGAAGTGTTTCTTTGGCTTTCAATAGCATGCCCCATTCTGGGAGCTCAGCAATAAGCTCACAAATTGGGTATTCACGGCACATGTGCTTCTGTCCTGCTTGCAGTGGCCAGAGAAGTCACCCTCACATTTTTACAGAAATACCTTAAAGAGTGTATCAGCCTCTTAAAACATGACCACATAGCTTCTCACTGAACCCCTGTGGGACCCCTGAGGGCCCACTTTCTGTGGGGGCCCTGAGGAACACGGAGCAGGGTCCAGGTCTGGTTATTAATGGATCTGGATTTCAAGGCTTGTGGATGAGCGGAGAATTAGAGCTGTTTTCTTAACAGGGGGGCTGACTTTATAATAAACAGTCCCCTAAAATCCAGTCTCAGAGATAAGATGACTTGCCCGAGGTTACACAAATCATCTGTAGCCAAACCTGGAACTGAGCCTTCATCTGCCACTGACGTACCTTGACTGCAAAGTGATCCTTCCTCGAAGGACCTACACATAGCGACGTGATGAGATGATGATACTTTTTATGGTCAGATGAAAGATTTAATAACCTCTGTGTGACAACATCTACCGAGCAAGGAAGCTCTTATTTTTTTAACCCACGGTGGTTTTGGGCACAGGAGGGCAGGCAGGGGGTCAGTGAAGAGGCAGAACACGGTGCTTTCAGAATGGTGGTGGGGTGGGCTTGGGGGATTCCTCCTCCCTTCGCTTGACTAACATTACCTTTCTCTGTCTGAAGGACGGCATGAACTGGGTGTGCAAAAATGTCAGTGCTAAGAAGAAGTAAAGCGTTCTGAGCTGCATGGAAATGGAGGAGCGGTGGGAGCAGAATTCTAGCCTGAAAACACTAATTTGCTGCTTTCTGACCAAATGTTTTTCCATCTGTGCACAGCTACAGCTGTTAAAAGAAAAAAAAAAGAGAGAGAGAAAAAAGGGAACAACATCGGTTTAAACCTACTGCTGGATTTGGAACTTGACCTGCTCTTTAGTATCATTTTTTTTATCCCAATAAAGGAATTACATATTTCCTCCTTATGCATAAATAGTATTAAATGTCTGATTAGCAAGCAAGTTTGTAAGCAGAAGCAAGACTGATTCAGTGTGGCGTAGAGGGAGTGGTGAGTTACTGTAGTGGCTTAGATGCATAGGAGCTGCCCTATACGTGCAGTTGCTGAGGTCACGCTCGGCGTCAGTCACAGCTTCCCCTCAGTGACAGATAAAATGCAATTGTGTTACCAGTTGTGGGTAGTTTCTTAAAATAAAGCTGCTAAGGAGTCATTTGTGTAACAAGGGTAGAAGACTTCCACATATTCCTATAGCCATAAAAGAGGAGTTTGATGATAACGAGGCACTGTTGCATTGCGACACCGCTGTAGAAGGGAGAGGAGGGTTATATGTGTATAATTGAAGCTCTTTACAGTTGGAATAATGCAGGATGAGCGTGCCTAGGGCTTTTCTCGCAGCTGAAGGAGAATTTAGCCCAGCATTTCACCTTGAGCCAGCAAAAACGTTGTTCCTCCGTTCAATAAGTTCCATATGTGAGATTAGTCTTGATGTTGAACAATCCCTGTTGATTTTCCCTTGATGTTAAGGCAACTCTGCAGGAAAATGCAATTAAGTCCATGATTACTTTCTAGAATGAGATATCAGGTCCCAGGTTTCCTTCTTTGAAATGTGCAAAATGTATCATCCTACCCCACCACCTCAGCATGCCTTGCCTGGCGCTTCCAAGGGCCTCAGGGGACTGCCCCACAGCAGGCTGGCTGTCCAGGGCCTGAGGTCCCCCCAACCTGGTGCCGGCTGTGGATTGCCCTGGTGGAGGGTGAGGACCCTGGTGAACGGCAGATGGGAAGTGCCTTTTAAAATGAGCATTCATTCTTCCCTGAGCTGGCTTCCCTCGAAAATGACACAGTTGCTGAAATAGGAGAGAGAATATGATTTCCACCTCCTCATCCCCAATTCAAATCTAGCCCCAGACTGACATGGAGCGGGAGCGATTAGCACGCCAAAGCAGCCATGTCCTGCATGAAGCAAGCTTGGTGACTCCTGGGCCAGTTTCTAATGCACAGATGGTAAAATAATCCCACTGCCCTGCTTGCCAGCTTTGTTTGCTGCCTGCCTGCGAAAGGCCAGAGAATGACTGGGGACTGCATTACCCCTTCCGCCTCCTGGAGACGGACGGTGGTCGTGCAGGATGGGGAAAGCTGCATGTACTAAAGCATGTGGCTTTACCACGCCTCAGCGAGTTGACTCATGGACCCAGGCAGACGGCTGACACCCCTGGAGCTCCCAGCTCTTTTTTCCTCTCTTCCCCTGGACATCTCCACCTCATGGCACAAACATCTGCACTGTATGTGAAGCAGCCCCTGGCCGCCTACGTGTTACATCTTGGCATATTAAAATCATCTGGGGCTCATTCCAGGTCCCCCCATACATCAGGATGTACAGTAGCAGTTCAGGGCTGATCCGTGTGTAGTTCAGCTGTCTTTGCTGTGGCTGGGGGCACAGGGACAGCTGGGACAGCAACTGCTTTAGCAATCCAACTTTAATCTGCCTGCGTCCGTGAGTCAGCACCCTCCGAGTGCATCTGTCTCCAGCAGGGAGGCAGGACACGCATGCCGGACTAGCACAGCCTTGCTTTAAAAACCAGACGACTGGGGAGCGGGGTGGGGGGGAAGAGCGGGCTCAAGTGAGCTGTTAAGCAATCGCTAATGACACAAAGTGACACAGCTCCGGCTTTGCATGGATTGAGTAAGGAGTCATAAGATGAGATGTTCATTTAAATGCAGCTTGCTCGGTGACTCCCCAGCTGCGCAGGCTTATCGGGAACGCTGCAGATTTGAGCATGGCATGTTCCTGGGTCAGTCCAAGGAGGAGAAATTCATCTCAGCATCACCTTTTCCTTGCAAATAATGCATTTTCCTGATGCAAGTAATGTAAAGAATTGCAACCCTTTCCTGTGGGCAGGCTTGTGCTGGCTGAGTGGCAGAGCTTTGCATCAGATACTCCCTGGGCTTTGGATTTGCCCTCGTTGCTTACATGATGCAGAGGGAAATGCTTGGGTAACTCTCCTCTGGCCCAGGCAGGACAGGGCAAAGCCCCCTTTGGGGCTCAGGCATTGATCCTTCACACTTGCAAGGGACTTGAGTTGATGCTTTCTTGCTCCCTACTCTTTAAGCAGTGGCAAATTTAGTCTGTGACACCCCACCAGTGCCACAGTTGGCTTCCTGGGGCTAAAAAGCATCCAGGAAAGTAATTTGGTTTTTTTAGTCTAACATTGTTTAAACTTGGAAATGTGTGTAAAATAAATATGCAGTAATTTTCCTATCACTTTAGTTGGGAAGGGAAAATTGCCTTATTGAACTCAGGATCGAGAAACATTTGCTGGCTCAGTTCTTATGTTTGCATGTAGCCACATGTATTGGTTGCGTGCATCTGTACCTGCCAGAGTGTCACCTGTAACCCAGTAGGTAATTTGGTTTTCCTGTGCCAGGTGGTAAGAGAGGAAGACCGTG
The DNA here is from genome assembly GCA_013399225.1 of Rhipidura dahli. Classification (NCBI taxonomy): domain Eukaryota; kingdom Metazoa; phylum Chordata; class Aves; order Passeriformes; family Rhipiduridae; genus Rhipidura; species Rhipidura dahli. The sequence goes on along the minus strand of VXAC01004707.1, from coordinate 9,218 downwards.
ATAGAGTGAGCTGTGCTGGGAGGATGGAGGTGGAGGGTTAAAATGACCGTGTCTTAAGTATATCGTCCTGCAGTGATGGCTGTAAATGTTCAGTGTATTGTAAACGTTTCTCTCTGCAACCTGGTGAAAATGTATAAGGATTTGAGGTTCTGTTCACTTGCTGCTCCTTATCTGAATGTATTTACATCTGCTATGGCCTCTGCAGGGCTCTCTGCCCTGGGCAGCCCCTGGCTAAAAGCCACGTGGACAGCTGTCTGGGGGCAGCCAGAAACGCCCGGCACCGATGAGTGCAGCCCCGGCCCCTCCGCCAGCCCTTCAGCCCCGCCCTGGTTTATGGCAATGGCACACGCAGGGCTCCGTCCTTGCAGCGCTGTCAGCTTCACCCTCCTTTAAAGTGAGGCTGGGGGCACCAAGCGTCTCATTGCTATGGGTGCAGCTCTGCCACGCGTCACATCGATTCCCAGATCTTTAAAGCCAGAAGGGACCGTTGTGTTCCTCTCTCCTGACCTCCCGGATAACACGGCCCATCAAACCCCACCGCGCCGTGGAGACTCACGGCTGAACCTGAGCCCCTCTGGTAGGAAGAAACCCAGCCGCGATTTAAAGGCTCCGAGTGACAGACAGACGTCGGGATGTTTGTCACAGGGGTTAATTGCCCTCCCGTGCTTCACTTTCACATCATTAAATCTGGTTCTAGCTTTGCGATAGAGGAAAGAAGCCTCTTCCGCTCCTGCCCCGTTGTGTTCCCTGGAGGGGAGAGGTGCTGTAGAAGTGAAATTCTCCAAGGGCACGTCAGAAAACCTGAGTCCAAGCCCCTGCTCTGACCGTGAGTGCTGGGTGTGGGGACTCATGTCCTCCCCCAGCTGTGGCTGTGTCCTCTGCTGCAGATTCGCTGGAGAATGTCTCTCCTGCCCTTGGAGAATGCTTGCCAAAGCCTCTTGCAACCTTCTCCCACTTTTCCCAATACCTATAATGTTTCTTGCGTGTTAATGACTTCTCTCTCTGTCAAAACTATAACTGGTCACCAGACGCTTTTTATGAAGTGTACTGGGATGAGACCAGCCCACTCCAACGTGCTCACTCTTCTCCAAAAGCAAAAGGTGGCAGCTGTTGCATTCCCTGGGCTGGCCAGGTCCACGCAAGCTCTTTCTTTTATGTTCCCTTTTTCTATTTCACCAAAAAGGGATATTTGCAATATCTGGTCACGTTGTTACTCAGTGTATAATTTAGATGTCTTTGTCAAAAAAAAAAAAAAAAAAAAAAAAGGAAATAAATTAAAATTTAATGGAAAGATAACTGGTGTTTGGGGGTGATCCTTTTTTCTTCAGCAGGTTCATGTTCTGACAGGATTCTCTCTTCCCAAGGAGCCTCCAGTCAGTCTGCAAAGCTGTTCTTCCATTGCTCCTGTCACCCCACCAGAAATGGTTGCTGGTACTAGAAGTGATCAAAACTGATGAAGAAGCCTTTTTCCTTTGCATTTTCAGTTGTCCAAAACTATCAGAGAATTCAGTCAGCAAGAAAGGGAAACTCTGGGAGGATCTTCGTTTTTTAAAAATCATGTTGCAGGTTAAAAAAAGCATGTCATGAAACACGTTCTCCACTGACCTGGCAGGAAAAGGGAAGGGGAAAAAGGAAAGCAGCAAACTATTTGGGTTTGGTTCAGTGAAATGGGGTTGGGAGGGGGGGAAGCAAATCTGAGGTTGTTGCTTTCCAACTAATCTGACTCATTACTGTTCCTGGAACACCCAGATGGGCCAAAAAGCAAGAAACTGTTAGAACTCTTTAAAGCACCAGCGCCCTCCCTGCACAGTCAGGATGCCTGGAAGGCTGTCAGAGCCACTGGAAAAAAAACATTATAGATGGTCACACTTAATTTCTTTTCTCTTTTTTTTAAGGCATGCTTTATACTCAGTCCTGGTATTTTTTCAGGAAAGTAGGAAATACTTTTTCACCTTGTTTGCCTAATGGATTGGATGTGAAAAATATTTCTCTGGCAAGTGAACACCCTGAGAGTTGTTTGACTTGTCACAACGTTATGTATCGGCCCCTGCGGCCCCCGGCCCCCGAAGCCGCCGCGCTTCCCCTCTCCTGTTGCTGTTTACGGTGGGACGCGGTAATTTATGGGGAGGCTGCGTGTGACCTTGCATCCGTCTGCTGGAGCGAACCGCGGCTCCCTTCCCCGCACAAGCCCCGCTTTACATCCATATGATGAATTTAGTGCTCCCGAAAGGACAAGGAACCGAGCGGGATTGGGTGTGGGGAGGGGAAAAATGAAAAGAAAATAATAATCTGCAGCCTGCAGGAGAAAAAAACGCCGAGATTTTTGTTCCTCTTTGGCCAGTATTTATTTCCCTGTTTACGGTCTCGCACCCCGCGGACGCCTGCCTTTATCAGAGCAGAGAAGTGGTCTGTGGCCGCAGGGCCGGATATTTCAGCCTCCGCGTTCTCGCCGCGTTGGCAGCCCCCAGCCCGGCCGTGCTCTGCTGGGACACGTCGGAGCGGGGCAGCTGGACCGATGGCCACGGCCGTGCTCCAGCCCACCCACCCGGGCACCCACCCAGGCGCTGGCTGAAGCTTTTTTCGTTTTATTTTGTTTTGTTTAAGTGGAAACAAGCTCGCACCGCAGCCTCGTGATTGGCTCCTGCCGAAATGGCAGCTTCGGGCTCAGTTGGCTGAATTTGGGCTTGTTGGATTTTTTATTGCAATCTGTTCGCTTATTTCCCTTCCCAGCACCGATTGGAAGTAAAACTCCTGTAAAGCTGCGGTCAGGCTGTGCCCGTGCTGGGGGATACTGTCAAAGACTTGCTGGAAACAGCATGGGGTGGGGGCTGCCCCCTCTGCATTTCCTATGTAGCTGTCTGACCGAGATGAATATCTGTATCCTTTTTAATGGGAAAAGGAAAAAAAAATCGCATTCAGAAGAGGAAGGGTTGGAAGGAGCCCCTCTGCTTGCAACGTGCCGTGACCGCACGCCTCCGAGCTGCAGCCCTTCAGGCAGCACAGCCGGGCAGACAACGCAGCCCCGAGTAAATAACCCTGCGAGGAAGGGGAGCTGGCAGGTGGGTTAGGCCCCAAGTCTGAGCTGCATTAGGAGCTGGCAGGAACGCCCTGCAAGTAAATCACCTGGATGAGAGATATTTTTAAATAGAAGTTGTCCTTGCTGCTCGGCTTTTCAACCTTTATGCTACCGATGGGAGCTACAGCCTGCAAGCTTTAATGCTTCTCTTCCTGGGGTGCTGAGGGGGACACTGCTGGTGACAGCGGGTCCCCCCATGTCGAGAGCATCATTGTGGGCTGGGACACGGTGCTGTCCCCAGCCTGTGACAGCTGGGTCCCAACGTCTTGCGGTGGCTGAGCCAGCTGTCCTGCCCTGGCTCCATCACCCTCCCTGATATCAGACTGGAGGATTTATATGTATTTTGGATTCATTTTTATAGCTGGCACCTGTGAGGCCAGAGCCAGGCAGGGATAAGCAGAGGGGCCTCACTGTGAGGGGCTGGGTTGGTGGCGTGGGCATGGAGAGCTGGTCTGGGGAATGGGAAAACAGGCATGGCAACCTCTGCACCCGGGAACAGTGCTTGGGTCTGGGACTGGGCAGAGAGCTGGGCCCGGCTGGCGGCTGCTTTTGGAGCTGGGGCAGGAGCTGCAGCTCTCACAGCCGGGGGGGCTGGGGGGGCCCTGAATTAGGTGCATTCAGCGCGGCACAGCTGGTGTGGGCTGCGGGGCAGGGGGGCCGCAGTTGCTTCTGACACTTTTGCCTCTGAATGTGATGATAAACTCCCTTTCCCGATTAGCGCTGATCCCTCTGCCTCCAAAACAGTTGGCCCTAATGAACATACGGCCCAACAGCTGTAAGCGGTTATACATATGCATGGATATATATATTTATCCCCCCCCAGCCCATCCATATATACTGGAGATCACAGCTGTTGCTATTCTTCCTTGCAATGCAGATCAGACGCTCTCTCTCTTTGGAGTCTTACTTGACCTATTTTGCAGGCGCAAGATTTTTTGTGATGATGATTTCCCCAGTTGGTGCTTTTGATTCTGCCTGAAACATCTTGATTGAAGGCAAACAATGGCAGCTCCGGCAGCCGGCAGCGCCCCGCACCCACGCGCCGCCCCGGCCCCGCCAGCCGCCACGCGCCGGGGGGGCCCCGGGACAGCTCCGACCCACAGCGGCTGCCGGCTGGTCCGTCCCAACCTGGCTCCTCTGCTGCTGCTGCCCTGCACCCACGGGACATGGCTCTGCCACCTGGCCCACCGCCTTGGCCATCAACCTGGACCTTGAGGCTTGTGCTGGTGTCCCCACCCTGTGCCCGGCTGTCCCCTGCTCAGCCCTGACCCTCTTCCTGCCTGCTGGCAGCTGTTCCACCACCCCAAAATCTTGCAAATCAGGTGGTGATTCCCCTTGGGGTCCTAGGGGTGTCTGAACTGTAAGACCAGAGGAGGAGATGGCGCCAGAACTGGCAGGGATGTCAAGGCCCCAATGGCAGCTGCATCCTGCAGTGCAGTGTCCCGTGGGTGATGGAGACTTTTGAAGTGCTTTCCCCAGTGACCCCCAGCCTTTGCTCTCTGTTTAACACAGACTTTTGGGGCTGTGAGGGAGCCTCCTCTGTCCCTACAGCCCTCCCCATCCACACAGGGTGCCCCAAAGAAGGGCCCCAGGGCCACCGCATCCTGGCAAGGAAAAGCGGCCATCCGGGCTCACACAAAGCCATTTCTTGTTTAGCATTTTCGTTTGAAGTGTGTCCTTCATCTGGGTTTCTACAGCAACTGGGAAGTTCCTATCCTGGCCCAGCTGGACGGAGTGAAGCAGCCAGGGGAATGGAACAGGAGGGCAGGAGATGACAATTGAAGGCGGGAAGGGAAGAAGCCAAAAATAATTTTTGAGAAGTGGGGCTGCACTTTCTGCCTCCATCTTGGTCCTGGGGCTGCTGCAGCTGGGACAGGACTCCAACCCTGTCCCTCTGTCCCCAGAGGCAGTGCAGCCAGCTGGGGCCAAATCAGGGACTGTAAAACACCAGCTTTTAGGGTCCCTTCAGGTATGGAGTAGTCTGTTGTATCCCACCCTGGTCAGCCCTGGCATGGCTGCATCTTCTGAGCCCCTGCAACAGCCTGGTTTAAAATGAGTGAATTACCTTAGAAACACACTTTTCTTAGAAGAAAGCAACAAAACCCAATGAGCCACCAGTGGTTCATCTTAGGCAGTGAGTCTCTTCATTTATTCATTATGAGATAATACCCAAATCTGGCTAATTAATATTCCTGCATATTTTCCAAGGGCTGATGAGGTATCTTAAACATCTCATGGAGATGGCCTTTCATGTTTATAAGGTTGATGTGCAAACTTAAATTGACACCATCTAAATACACCCTCATGTTTAAGCATGGTGCTTTCACTCCCAAGGCGCCGGGGGCATTCCCGGGGTGCACACCCTGGCTGGAAGGGGGACCTGGGGCTCAGTGGGTGGGAGAGCCACCTGAAAAGGCTCCTGCGAGGCAGGGTGTGATGTTGTGTGGTCCACCTTTCCACAAAGATGCGGGATTTCTCTTTGCTTTGGTAACGGGAACAGTGCAACAGGCGCTGACCCAGTGGTGGTCGTGGGGTCAGCGGTGTTTTGGGGTGAAGGATCAGTGTGAGCACCCTCACAGCCGGATGTGCTGCTGGGTACCAGGGCAGGGCCTGCAGCTTCCTGCTGAAACCCTTTTCCAAGGTTAAAAATAGGACTTGGTTGCAAACTGAAAGCCTGGTTTGCATTCTCCCTCATTATGTTGATTGCTTATTTACATGTATGCAAATGGAGGAAGAGGCAGTGGCTCCTCCACCTGGGGACCCCTTGGCACGGGAAAGCCTGAAGCCCACCAGGAAAATCCCTGCCAAGGGCTGGGCCACAGGGCTGTGCCCCCTACCCAGGATCACCCTGAAAATGAAGCATCAGCCCCTCTTGCCGTGCTGATCAAGGGCTGAGCCGCAGCCCCGTGCCCTGAGTGTGGTGGCCGGTGGCACGTGCTTACAGCAGCCGTTGCCTCTCCCCTCACCCTGCTCCACCAGATGTGCGTGTCCGGCTCCAGCTGTTCCCCATCAGCCTCCCCCGTGCAGCACTGCCGGCCCCGGGATCCTTTTTCCACCCGGCCCCACGTCCTTCATCAGACACCAATTTGGTCTGGCCCAGCTGCTCATTTTTCTTTCTGCCGTGTGACATGTTTTCACCTGGCTCCTAATCCGTCTCTTTCCATTCACAACTCGAGCTGTTTATGGATGTGCCTCTGCTCCCCCTGCTCTCCACCACCCCCGGACAGAGCCATCCATCAGCAAAACCCCACTGTGCACCCAAGAATCAGCGCTTCCCCTCCCAGGACATCAATATCCCAGAGGGGCCATGGGCACACATTCCTCCTCCCGCTCCATGGGGTGACTCCACAGGGCCATTGCCTCCCTCCTCACCACCTCAGCACATGGGGCTTGATGGCACTGATGGTGCTGCAGGAAGCTGGGGCACCCAGGACACCAAGGGACTCTTTCTGGATGGGGGGGCAAGAGAGGGGCTGTGGCCCCTCTGCTCTGCAAGGGGCACCCACTCTTTTGGGGCTGGTCCCTCCAGTGAAGGTGTGGGGTGAGAGTGGCCCATGGCAGGGAGAGTCTTAAACCTTTGGGGGTCACCCTGCAGGGTGGGGGTTGTGCCTGTGTCCCCCCATCAGTAGGTGACAGGTGCTTTAGTGTCTGCCTGGGCTGGCAGCTGCTGCTTTCACAGGAGGAGGCAGCTGTGCCGAGGAAGAAGAGGATGATGATGGGCAGGACAGCTGGGCAGTCAAACCTGGAGGCACCAAGCATAGGGGCCATGGCCAGGGAGTACCCTGGGGTGGGGGGTGGCCCTGGCTGTGCATCGGGGACTCCCCTCCACAGGGAGGGACATCACTCATTTCGCCTGTGTCCCCGTCACCCTGGGGCTCTTCCTTACCCCCAGCAGCCAGCCCTGTGAACACGGAGGGGAGACATCATGGGATCCCTGTGGAAGCTGGGAGCATCGTGCTCCCTCCTGCCACCCCACAGTGCTTTGCTTTTGACTGAGAAGCAAACCCCCAAATATCCCAATGGATTGGGAGTTTCCTGAAGAGCCCGAGCAGGACAGGGTTGGGAAGAACCTGGCAGGACAGGAGGGCTGAGCTGCCAGGCTCTGCAGCCTGTGTGTACAGGAACACACAGGGGCAGGAGGTGTTGGCTCCCCAACCCAACACTGCCTGGGAAGTTGTCCGGGGCTGTGCTGCCACCTCTGCTGGAATGGAATGGGGGGAGTTAGTGAGAGGGTCCCCCTCCCTCGAACCCACTGTTCCTCTGTTTCAGCTCACTGAGACTTTCTCCCCTTCCCAGTTCCCACTGAAGCAGCACAGGGGGAATCCAAACCAGAACTAAACCAGGGGTGTTTTGCAACCAAGAAAAAATAAAGAAATCCAAACCCAAAGAGAGCAATGGAAAACCCCTCCTGCCTCTAGGACACTGCTCTGCTTTATGAAGTCAGCCTCATTTTCCCCAGATGAAGATCACCACTGCAGACCCCCGGCCAGGCCAGCCCACGGCCCTGCTGCACGTCCTGGATAAAGGGTTCCTCCTTGCCCTTCCCAGCCTTGGCTGAGCACAGAGGGTCCCCAAAACAGCCCAGGGTGCTGCCAGCACCCACAAAGCCCCAGGGGGCAGTGGGTCTAGGTGGGGACGAAGGCTCAGGGGCTGGGTGCCAGTGCAGCAGCACAGCCGGAATGGTGGATGCTGGCAGAGTCAGGAAAGCTGCTGTCCCCGACCCAGTCCCCATCCCACAATGGAGATTGTTCTGGAGCCCATGGGCAGGATGCGGCCCGGCCAGCTCCGTGCCTGACTCACATCCTCGCCGCCTGGGAGGGAGCTGGTGGAGAGCCACATCTCCAGCACACCTTCCCACGGGGCTGGGACACGGGATGGGCGCTGGTGGGAAACCCCTCGGCATCTGGGACCCACTGCCGCCCAGCCCCCTCCCAAAGGGCCCTCCGGAAAACCCCGCCATCGTCCGGGCCCCGCGGGCCTGGGGAGCGTTTCCTTCCCAAAGCGGGCCGGAGCTGGCATTCCCGGGGGAAGAGCTGCAGCAGAGCGAGGCGTTTGCACTAAGTGATCACATTTATTTGAATATTTTGCGTGTGTGTGTGTGTGTGTGTGTGTGTGTGTGTGTGTGTCTAAAATCGGTTACAGAATAAATACCTGTGCCTTATAGCAGGAAGTCCACTTTTTTTTTATACAAAGTGCTTGTTACAGGAAGTTGCATCAGCGATATGCAGGAGGGGAGTGCGTTTCGGCCACGCTTCCCCTCCTGAAAACTAGAACAGAGTTCTTTTTTTAATTTATTTATTCGTGGTTTTTTAAAGTTTCTTTTCCCTTTTTTTTTTTTTGTGCATTAAATTTCCTGCCATTGTGTATTTACAAATCTCTGAAAAAAGGAAAAAAATGCCAATATGCATGAGAAGTGGCTTTGTAACACAAAAAAAAAAAAAATCAGCCTTTAAAAAAAAAAAAGAAAGGTAACAAACCCAAAATCTACAAGTATCATTTCATACTGAATCATTGATAGATTTTTTCTTTTTTTTTTCTTTTTAAAAAGGGAAAGAAAGGGATGGGTAAAGGGGAAAAACTGAACCAAACCAGAAAAAATGAACTTGGAGAAATAGAAAGAGAAAAGGTGTCATTGTCCCTTCTGAAGTTTTCCAAAGGCAGAGAGGAGCGAGGAAGAGCACAACGCACAGACCCAGATGTCCGACTGAAATCCCCATCAAATTCTTCTCGGTAATTTCTCCCTCGTGTTTACCCAGCGAGGGGCAGGAAGGACTTCCAAAAATTAAATTAAAAAAAGGCATTAAAATGAAAAAAATTATTATTTCATTTTTAAAGGATTAAAAAAAAAAAAAAAAAAAGAGATATGAGAGAACAACCCTCCCCAAAATCCTGGAGGGGGTGTGAGGCAGGGAAAAAATCGGGTTTGATCTAAAAGGGGGGGAAAAAAAAAAAAGAAAAGCCAAACCAAACCAGACTTTTCTCTCCGAACACATCATCGAGCGGGACTCTCTGGTTAACTGGTGACGTAGTGTTTGGCCGATGGCTGGCCGTAGACCCTATAGAAATCCTGCCGCCCGTGCTGCTGGGATGCGTCAATCCATTCCCTCACGGCAAGTCCCGGGAGCGACTGGGGGACGGCGGG